>CM023406.3:14386939-14734351 GCA_004368105.4 Eucalyptus melliodora
AATTTTTTGAACGTGACTTTGAGGAAAATGGGTCAATGGAGACAGTGACCCTTTTCCTTAATCTGTTGGGGGTAATATACCTTTTTAGGGGCAGAAACTATAACCAAAACTTGTCGCCGCTTTCCACTGATGCTGTGGAAACCTGTTACTCCTATGTATCCAAGGTTGATTAAAAAATGGCGGAAGCAGAGACGTTCGCGTTCCAGGCGGAGATAAACCAGCTCTTGAGCCTGATCATCAACACCTTCTATAGCAACAAGGAGATCTTCCTCCGCGAGCTCATCAGCAACTCCTCCGATGTACGTCTCCTCCACCTCGCTTTGAAGTACTAGGTTGCATTGTTCAATGTCTTTTGTCTGTTAGGTGTTCGTAATGACTTGCAGGCTTGAAGATCAGAGAGATTTATGTTTGCTTGAAGTAGTTGTTCGATGCCTGGCGAAGACTTAAGAGTGTCATTTTTAGTTGATTGGATGGCTCTGCCTTAGGCATCGTTGAGAAATAATTGTGATCGAAATGCGATATTGTGATGCTGAAGGTGATATATTGATTCTGATCTGTGATCGGTTTGTGTGTGCTTTAGGCATTGGATAAGATTAGATACGAGAGCCTCACGGACAAGAGCAAGCTCAATGCCCAGCCCGAGCTGTTCATTAGGCTGGTGCCGGACAAGGCCAACAAGACCCTTTCGATCATTGACAGTGGCGTTGGCATGACTAAAGCAAGTAATGTAATTGGCTGACAGAGATTGATCAATTTTCTTGCTCACGTCTTTTGGCTATGGCTATGTTCCTACGCGATAACGGTTACTGTTACACTGAGTTCATTTAAGTTGTGAGACTGTTGGTAGATATTAACGTCTGAGATGAATTGGACAGATCTTGTGAACAACCTGGGTACGATTGCGAGGTCAGGGATGAAAGAATTCATGGAGGCATTGCAGGTAGGAGCTGATGTGAGCATGATTGGTCAATTTGGTGTCTGTTTCTACTCTGCTTATTTGGTGGCTGAGAAAGTCATTGTGACTACTAAGCACAATGATGATGAGCAGTACATCTGGGAGTCCCAGGCTGGTCGTTCCTTCACCGTTACGAGAGATGTGAGTGGGGAGCAACTCGGCAGAGGGACCAAGATCACCCTCTTCCTTAAGGAGGACCAGGTGAATTCATTTATGGTTGCTTTTATGAATTGGTGGAGAAGATTTGCATTGGTTTTGGATGATACATGATGCTAACAGCGTCACGTCTCTGAGTACCTGGAAGAAAGAAGGATTAAGGACCTTGTGAAGAAGCACTCCGAGTTCATTAGCTACACCATCTATCTATGGACTGAGAAGACAACTGAGAAAGAGATCAGTGATGATGAGGACAATGAGCCCAAGAAGGAAGAGGAAGGAGATGTTGAGGACGTCAATGAGGAGAAGGAAGAAAAGAAGTCCAAGAAGAAGAAGATTAAGGAGGTTTCTCATGAGTGGCAGCTCATCAACAAACTGAAACCCATCTGGCTGTGAAAGCCAGAGGAGATCACCAAGGAGGAGTATGCTTCCTTCTACAAGAGCTTGACCAATGATTGGGAAGACCATCTTGCCGTGAAGCACTTCTGTTGAGGGGCAGCTTGAATTCAAGGCTATTTTGTTCGTCCCAAAACGTGCTTCGTTCGACCTCTTTGATACTCGCAAGAAGATGAACAACATCAAGCTCTATGTTAGGAGGGTTTTCATTATGGACAACTACGAGGAGCTCATTCCAGAGTATCTGAGATTCGTGAAAGGAGTTGTTGATTCTGATGACTTGCCCCTCAACATTTCTCGTGAGATGCTGCAACAGAACAAGATTCTGAAGGTCATCAGGAAAAATCTTGTCAAGAAGTGCATTGAGATGGTCAATGAGATTGCAGAGAACAAGGAGGACTACAACAAATTCTATGAGGCCTTCTCGAAGAACTTGAAATTGGGTATCCATGAAGACAGCCAGAATAGAGCTAAAGTTGCAGACCTCATCCGGTACCACTCAACAAAGAGTGGGGACGAAATGACAAGTCTGAAGGATTATGTCACGAGGATGAAGGAGGGTTAGAAGGATATCTACTATATCACTGGTGAAAGCAAGAAGGCTGTAGAGAACTCTCCATTCTTGGAGCGGCTCAAGAAAAAGGCTATGAGGTGCTTTTCATGGTGGACGCAATTGACGAGTATGCTGTAGGACAATTGAAGGAGTATGATGGAAAGAAGTTGGTCTCTGCAACCAAAGAGGGCCTGAAACTTGATGATGAAAGCAAGGAAGAGAAGAAGAAAAAGGAGGAGAAAAAGAAGTCCTTTGAGAACTTGTGCAAGACAATGAAGGACATTTTGGGAGACAATAGAAAAAATCGTGGTATCGGACAGAATTGTGGACTCTCCCTGCTGTTTGGTGACGGGAGAATATGGATGATCTGCAAATATGGAAAGGATTATGAAGGCTCAGGCTCTGAGGGACAACAGCATGAGCTCTTACATGTCAAGCAAGAAGACAATGGAGATCAACCCTGATAATGGCATCATGGAGGAGCTGAGGCTGATAAGAACGACAAGTCCGTGAAGGACTTGGTGATGTTGCTGTTTGAGACTGCTCTTTTAACATTCGGGTTCAGTCTCGATGACCCCAACGCTTTCGCAGTGAGGATTCACAGGATGCTGAAGCTGGGTCTGAGCATTGACGAGGATGAGACTGCTGGTGATGATGTTGACATGCCTGCCTTGGAAGAGGATGGTGCTGAGGAGAGCAAAATGGAGGAAGTGGACTAAGCTTCTGCGACATCGAAGTGAACTCCATTTTGTACTAGTGCCATAGAAAGATGAGGGGTGTGTGATATGTTAATGGATATAGTGCTTCTAAATTGTTACTTCTATTATTGTATCCATAAGGCTTATCATCTGAAAGGAGATCGATATTTTGTGCTACCAGCAGTGTGTAAATGATTTTGTTTGGCAGATCTTGTTATCGTGTCTGCGATAGAATTTCAGGGTAACAACTCCTTAAGGCGTCATTGTTGCGTGAATTGGACTTGGAAATTTAAGAAACTCTCAAAGTTCGGTGCATGCAGAGTCCCTAAGGGCATGAGCCTATTCGAACAGTGAGTGCGGAATGGACTCAAACATGGTGGAAGAAATACATAGCACTCTTTTGAGGCGACAGCTTCTTGATCAATTATCTACCTACTCGTTCCTTGCATGTGCATGGCATTACCCACGAAAGGGTCCCCCTTCTCAATAGTAGGAAGTCACGGTTGTACTATTCTGCACCAAAGTTTGCGCAAAGAATGAAAGAAAAGTTTACATAGTTATGTCCGTTGGCTTTAACTATGTTTGGATTGCCTCAATAGAAATGTGATTGGCAATCTCTACTGATTCTGTATATTCAGGACTACCAAGTGAGCAAAATATAAGTATGTATTACATCTGATCTCTGGAAGAAACTCCTGAGAGTCACTCGTGCATACATGTAATGTAAATTGAAACCCATATCTTCATGGGCTTTCTAGTTCAGCATAAGCTCGTACATAGCTCAAGGTTATTGCCTTCGATTGAGAAAACGAAAGTATAGTACAAGAACACTGGATTCCGAAATAGGTGTAATGTATTCCATGTGGATTATCTACCTCCAAACGATGGATTTTATGTGTAATCAAGCCATCTTCAGTAAAAACCAGAAGCACATAGCCAGGCATTTCGATGAGGTGCATCGTACAGAAGAGAGATTCTAGTTATAGCATCCTCGCAAAACGAGCGCCCTGTCTTGCTTTGAGCATTGTTGCAGAAGTCTCTCTTTGGTTGTTGTCATTCTGCATAAGACAAGACGATCAAGAATCAAATCACTCAGTTTATGAATCAAATTGATTCAGAAGCAAAATCATCAAGAACATGTTGGAAATTTCCTATAATATGGGCTTACATTAATTAATTGATTTTCTATTTTAAATAATCGGGTTAATGGATATTCCAATATTTATTAAACCCTAAAGTGATCTGATTGAATTGGGTATTGGCATCTATTGTTAATGGGCCTAGTTGAGCAGCAAAGTGTAGGCAATTGTGTTTGACTGAAGCCCGTAATGGGAAGGGCCCAGTTGACACGCTATTGATTAGGGTTTGCTAGGTCCCCTCTCTAGCCTATAAAAGGGTAGGTTATACCTTGCTTTAATCCTATTGAAAGCTGCTATATCGAAATAGGTCATAGAGAGGAAGATCTGGTATTCCGATAGATCCCTGATTATAAGAGTAATCTAGTTTTCTTCTGAAGTGATGGCTCAAACAGGTACGCTTTAATATTTATTGATCTTTGTGTTTTACAATCATATATTGATCCGTTTGTTCTTGATTGATTAATTGTTTATGAGAATAATATTCTACATGTGGTATCAGTGCTTGTCATATATGATTGTAGAACCCAATTTTTTTTTTTTTTGTATGGAAAAATTCGAAATTTTCCTCTTTGAGCCGGATATGGGTATTATTTTCTCATGTGAATATTTTGCTTGAATGATCCTGAAACCATAGGGCTTTTGTTCTACATGTTGAGATCTTTCCAACCATATATAATTTGCATAATTTCGTTGAGAATTGAGAGAGAATTTTAGATTTGAAATTCTAGGGTTTATATGTGAAAAAGTTCTAGAATTTGCAAATTACTTGCAATCGATTGATGTTTGATGTAAAACGTTGCATGGATATTGTTATATATTTGTTTTAGTATCCTTTTGTTGTATTAAATTGAGTTTTTAGGGCCTAAATTTAAGAAATTCGAAATTTTGCCATGGAAGCCAATTTGGCAAGCATTGTAAGAGCCTTGTATTGACCTTAAGTTTTGACCCAAGGGAGCTGACTGCATGCTGTATGATTTGAAATTGCATCTCTAGCCTTGCTCTTTGGCCTTGCACCTTGGATTCTGATGGGATTGATGAGTTAATACTAGTTAGATCTTGACTGCTATCAATAGTTTGTGTGGAGCAAAGGCAGTTGGTGTCGGAGCTAGGAAGCTCTGGTCCGATGCTGAAATTCCTTAAATAAGAGGTTTTTCTAATCAATAAAATCTCTGTCTAGGACTTCTTTGGTTTGCTTGCACCCTGAAGGCTTCAAAGACCTTTTAATGTACTTTAATTGAGATTAGTCTTTATGACTACTGTTGTTGCGGGTTCTATTAGCATTGGTAGAGTTATCCAATGAGAGTGGGCTACTTTATGACTCGAAAGCGGTTTTTCTTGTCTTTGTTCTACTTACAAGATCCACGTATAAGTTTGCGGGGGTTGGACTTTATTGATGCACTAGCTTGCGGTTGCGGCATCGATTTATTTAAGAATTCACGTCGGCTTGGATGTGTTATGTGGTTTTTCGAACGTGAATTTATGAATTCTTCCTTAAGTTAGTGAAGAATCAAAGCCACGGATTGCTTAATCCTGCTAAAGATCAGGATGCTTAATGAAAATGTAACCCAATAGATATAACATCATGTACGTCGAAACCTAAGGAATAAGAAGAATTATGCACATTCTTAGTATTGAAAGTGAGGGAGTGAGGATGTGAAGGCGCCCTAGCCCGCTACTAGCGCAGCAGTGGCGTCATTGTTTTGCGTCTATCTTGATGACATTGATCTGGTGGAAGCCTTTGGGGGATCGATTGATTCCGTCTGGATTTGACGGTGTCAAGTTTTGTTCGATTGGTATTAGCTAATCGTGTTGGTTTTCAATCTTATCGATTTCTTATTTGGCATCGTGTTAGCTAGTGTGAGTTTGTCGATTTTCACGAGCTAATTATGTTTTTTTGTGGACTATTAGATGGTGTGTTAAGATTCCGTCCTCATGCTGTGTTGCTTTATTGTGGTACCAATTTTTTTTTCGTATGCATGCACTTTGATTAGTTGCCACTGCACAAGGTTATGTTTGGATCGTGTTTTGAGAATGTTTTCCTTGCAAAGTTCTTTAAGGGTTTGCAAAACTCCCATCTTTCATCCAATTTGATTTGGAAGTTATGCCTGTTTTATTGGATTGGGAGTTTGTTCCGTGGATTTGAGCGATTGAACTTGCTGAACTTTTGACATTAATTATTGTAATGTTTGGACTACGTAGTGTAATCCTTTTGTGGAGTGACGAAGAGCACATAAATAAATTAAAAAAAAAAATTGTGGAAGTAATGCTTTCTTTCATAACATATCGCAATTCTTGCTGCAGAATCAACATTCACTTTTCTATTTGCTGTTTTGTCTTGGTCTCTTGCCTATATGTACTTGGGATTTGACATGAGTGCTTAAGATTGCCGATGGGACTTTTATTTATTAATTTAAACATGAGGACCTATTGACTAAAGGTGACAGAATGAAGGGTTGTTTTCCCTGTCTGAAATAATTGGTTACAGTGCTTGCTTAGAGTGTTCTTCATTTTGTTTTAATTGAGGTAAAGTACGCAGCTTGGGTGCCATTCTTTTATCTTGTAAAGATTGTAGTTCCTACCTGGTTAGCGATGATATTGCGAGGAAGTTGCGTTCCATAATAAGAATGGGGACTTTTGCTACTGTTATAGTCTCTTAAGAGTCCCGTTGCCTATCTTTGTTGTCATGGGATGTTATGATGGTGAGCAACACCTTGTAGAGATTAGAGACTGCAAATAGCCATGGGTATTAGATCTGAAATTTTAAAGCTTGGTTAAAAAAAAGAAAAAATTGTTGCTTGATAAATGCAATATGATATTGGGAAGCACATGTCGTAAAGTGCTTCATATTGTCAGATGAGTTTTTGGCATATATTTTTTGGAGTTTCCTATTGATAAAAATTAGTATATACAATTACCTGCCCAAAGGGGGTTATTGTGTATATTAATTTGAAAATTGCATGAAGATAAATTCCAAAATTAAAGATGGGGATGTATGACTCAAAAAGATTTATCTGCCCAAAGAGGATAAATTTTTGAAAGTTATATGTAATTCCTCTCTATATTGATATATTAGAGATGAATGATGGGGATGTGTGACTCAAAAGGTTTATTTGCCCAAAGGGGATTGAACCTTGAAGATTATATGTAATTCTCTTTTATCATCTCTATATATTGATATCATGGAGATGTATAATTTAAACGATTTGTCTGCCCAAAGGGGATGGATTATTGACAATTATATGTAATTCTCCTTATTGTTGCTTTATAAACTTCATGCTGTGAAAAATAATGGTGCATTATACACTTTGCCCAAATGGGAGTTTATAATGAACTAATTATTTTTGTTAAAATACTTATTGCCCATAATTGATCTTATTGCATTATGTGTGACAAACAGTTATTTTTGCTATAAATAACAACAATGCCGCGGTTGAAATGTTAATTGGATCAAATATTATACTATTAAGGACTTGGTCAAAAAGGGAGACATTGTGATTGAAAATATTAGAACTGAGTCCTTGTTAGCTGATTCTCTAACAAAAAGCTTACGACCCATTTTATTTAAAGAACATGTAAAGAATATGGGTATTTAAGATTCTTTTGATTTCTTTTGTTAGTGGGAGTTATACACATTGTATTTCTGGATATTATAGTTATATACATATTGATAATGCTTTTATGATGTTTATTAAAGTATTTATTTTAATAACTATTATTATTGATTATATTGTTATCCTTTCTCCTGTTGACTGAGAAATGGAAGTATAAAAACAGTATCTTTATTTTGTTTAAAGATGACTGGATGTCACTGATTATAAGATCTCATGTTGAATTGTGACATAATTGTGCAATTTCATGTTGTTTAGAAATCGCATCATGGCAATTTCATGTTGTTTAGAAATTGCGTTAATGCAGTTTCATGTTGTTGAGAAATTGCATTGAGGACCGATAAGAAATAGTGTAAATTTTGATCACATGTTGGCACTATTTCTTACTACACTACTAGGCCCATGATTAATGAAAATATAATACTTACTATATGTGATTATGGAAGGTCATGTGTTGTGGCATTTTCTTAACACATTGATCTCCATAGTTCTATACTAAGATTATATAGGATTGGATTGGTATTGAGATGCCATTATTGGAATATTATTTTTTAAAAGTTGTGGCCACATAAAACAAAATTTTGGTTATTAACCCGATAGTGTCGTTTTCAATATAAAATCTTTTTCAAAATAAAATAAGTTAATTAATGTAGCCCAAGTGGGATAATGTTGGAAATTTCCTATAATATGGGCTTACATTAATTAATTAATTTTCTATTTTAAATAATCGGGTTAATGGATATTCCAATATTTATTGAACCCTAAAGTGATCTGATTGAATTGGGTATTAGCATCTATTGTTAACGGGCCTAGTTGAGCAGCAAAGTGTAGGCAATTGTGTTTGACTGAAGCCCGTAATGGGAAGGGCCCAGTTGACACGCTATTGATTAGGGTTTACTAGGTCCCCTCTCTAGCCTATAAAAGGGTAGGTTATACCTATCAGTTGCTTTAATCCCATTGAAAGCTGCTATATTGAAATAGGTCATAGAGAGAAAGATCTGGTATTCCGATAGATCCCTGATTATCAGAGTGATCTAGTTTTCTTCTGAAGTGATGGCTCAAACAGGTACGCTTTAATTCCGCTGTATTTATTGATCTTGGTGTTTTACAATCATATATGGATCCGTTTGTTTTTGATTGATTAATTGTTTATGAGAATAATATTCTACAGAACATGCATCTTCTTCTAACTGTCCTTCGATTATTAAGAATAACGAGGCATTACTTCAACAGTTATCGAGAAACTTTACAAATAGTCATTACTATGATCCACATTTAACCTTGTTGTCTAAGAAATAATAACAAGAAAACGTCTGTTGCTTTCCTAAGGGGAAAAAACATAACGTGTGCAGCCAAGATCAAATTCTTCGGTTTAAGGCCCTAAATCTCCCAATAATTACTAAATTCCCACCATATAATCTTCAAGAAAAAGTAGTTGAATGAAAAATGACATAAACAATCAAAAAGACATGGAAATCACGTTGACCATTTAGTAGTAGCCCATATATTACGGGCATATGCTGATCTTATAGAGCCAAAGTTCCTAGCATCAAGCCAAAACAAAAACTTGCTTGATCTTTTATCAAGGTCCAGATGTTGGAAGATCTTGCTTCTTCACAGGGACCTCGTGCATCAAGTTCATAAACAAGTAGCTGGCAGTCTTACATTTTAAAACTTCAATTGTAACAAAAATAATGAGTTCCAACACCAGTAGATGATAAAAAGGACAAGAAAATTTTCCAGTCCACTTATTGTTTTATTCTATTACACCCTTGGGATGATACAAAATACAAAAGCCAAAGAATAAGCCAAAACAGAAAGCCAATTCAAAAGCATAACCTGTGCACATCAACAACATCAGATTCCGACGTAAATTTTGCATATTCAAGAGAATTTCAAAGAACAGTAAACTAATAGAAATAGGAAAACAGGATGAGACAGTTGGCATTTGAAGGGTATAACAATCACAAGCCCTGCAAAAACATGAATGCTGTGCACCCGAAAGAGTTTGACCTACCCACAGAAAGAATAAAAATTTGATTTAGTAATTCTCATACGCTCTTGAACACCTATGAAAATCCTTAGATCTACCGCATGCTTCTAGTATTCAGATTTCCCATTGGGCACGGACGAGACAAGAGTATAGTTCTTTGATGGCAAAGATATAATTGCTGAATTCGGACAGAAATCATCCAAATTCAAGCATCAAAACATCTCAATTTCTCAACCATTTGCCAGGTGATGAAAAGGGTAGCTTTGCAGCTTAACGCTTAAGTCATCATAAATCCGTATCAATAAGAAACAAACCCTCAATTCATCTGCCCCGAAAGGGCTCAATGACAAGAACCAAGACCTCATAAACTCATGACTTCCAGCTATTCTTACTGATAAGCAGGAAGGGCTTCATACTCAGGCCAATCTTACGTAGTAAAGATCTCTCCTCATCACTTATGGTTTCCAGATCAACTGGAAGGTCTGCTGATCTAAGACTCTCCTGCACTTTTGCTAGAGCTTTCTCAGCCCTTTTGACCTTCCCTTTAGCCTGGAAAGAAGAGGAAAATATAAATGGAAAATGTGATAAATAATTAAGGAAATGGAGCAGAATTTTATAGCATAAGTTTGTTCAATCAAGAAGATTACAAGGGCAAGTTTCTTCTCAAGATATTTCAAGAGTGCAGCATGCTTATTGACTGATTCATCTCAACGCATTTGCTCAACATCTTTGCTACTTATTTCATTCCCCCACTGAGAGGTGGCAGCCAGAGTTTCAGTAAGAGTGCCAACAACAAGTGGGCTTTTAGAAGCTTTTAATTTTGATTCAATTGCAACTGAGGCCCTCTGACATGCTTGGTCGTCCTCATTTGCCTGCACATCTGTTAGTTTTTCTCTCTTTCAGTGCTTCTACCATCACATGAGGCAAGAAGTCATTGCCCCTATAAAACACAATATAATCTTTGTTCCTACAAAGTAGTGTTCCCCCCAGTTAAATTCTGCATTCAAAATGACACAAATCAATAACAAGAGCACCAAATTTTCCTTACCTAAAGAAAAAGGACGGAATATGCAACACTAAACAGAAGTTGATATTATCATAATGCCAGAACATTAAGATTGGAACAAAATGCTCGGAGAGATAAGAACTTGCATAACCAATCCTTCACAACACTACACAAGTATGTCCCAGAATGGTGACACACTAATTTTGGCTGAGTTTTACCATTATGATAAACATTATAAATTCCATGGTCAGAGATGAAATAGAAAATTCAGCATTGTACTGTGGGCTTGAAGGATGATGATTTAGTCAAACTACCACTCTATGGCAAATAGTTGGTAATTCTTTCTGTCAAGCAAATCAAATAAAGTACAGACTCTGAAAGGTTCTGTGCTCGATGAAAGAAACAGAACACCCATTTTCAACAATATAATTAGCTCATACATATATGCTAAAAAGTCAACATATGTAGATTGTCCAACCTTCAGTTCCTCAGCCATTCTATCATTGCAAGTATTTAGCACGCCGCATTTAATTGCTATTTTTGCAATAGCACTGCTCTCCCACAACTTTACCATGGGCTCAGCAAGACCTTGCAGCTTTCTATTTCTTCCTACAAATAAAGTAGGATTACTTTAGAACAATTTTGAGACGTAGTTTAATCAAACCAGTTTGTCAGCCATTAACCAGCAATGACAGAAAAGCACAAACTTTATTGCCATTGATGCACACATACCCAGGGCAAAATGTGGAGGCATCGTTCTTGCAAGTCTACGAAACCTGGTCATCTCTTTGTTTCTCAAACAATGTCTAACCCCATAAGGAAGAAGCCTAAATGGAGGTTTATATCCAAGACCCTCTGAAGGGAGCAAGTCAGCATCAACTGGAACTGGCTCACAACCTGACCAATCCTTGAACTGTGGACCCAACTCATATAATAAACTGTTAGGATCATTCATATCCATGCATTTTTCCTTAGACATATCCTTCATATATTCTGCAGAACCACATAAAATCCGGCCTCCTTCGCTATGAAAAACATCGCTGGCTGTGTACTATTGGAGCGTAAGCTTCATGCAATTTTGAGTAAATTTTCCAACATGTATAAAATCAGGGTCCATTTGCTCCCATGAAAACTTGTCAATGAAAACTGGAAAGTACTATCAACAAACCATGTTTTGGTTTTTCTTATTCCTAGAAGCTTGTCAATGCGACAGGAAACTGCATTGGCTGAACATTACTAGGCTTAAGTATATGTCGTTATGTAATAAAACACTCACAGCTTTCTTATATGGTGTTATAGTTAAGATGGTTTTCAAACTTATCAATTGATGAAGTTGCGTAAAGAGGTGTGATCTGTAATAGCCAAGACAAATAATTTGTTCATACCGCAAGTGGAACAACGTTGATGTAGTAGTCAACCAAGGTCGCTGCCATCCACCTGCAATGTAGTGGGCAAAAATTTATCAGTAATCCATGTTTTGCATAGGCATGTTCTAGTAAAGAAAGAACCTTCGGACGTACGGGAGTCGCTAATGGGGTGCCTATCGGTGGGGCTTGGGAAGGCGACGGTAGGAGACGACGGCGTCGGCAGCGTCCGCGTTCAGGAGCAGGGGGCACTTCGCAGAGGAAAGAGAGAGGGAGAGAGCAAGCAGAGCGACCTTCGTTCGCGGAGAGGGAGGCCAAAATGCGAACAAGGGTTCGTCGGCGTCGGGGTTGCCAGAAAGGGCGCTTCGTAGAGGAAAGAGGGACAGAGCAAAGTAGAGGTCACAAGAGGGAGGCGAAGGGGTGTCGGTGACGGCGTAGGAGTCGGGGGCGACGGCGGAGGCAGAAGAGTCGGGGGCAACCAGCGGAGGAGAGAGAGCGTCGGCATTGGCGTCGGCATTGCGAGCAACTAGTGGAGGAGAGAGAGCGTTAGCGTCGGCATCGGCGTCGCGGGCAACCAGCAGAGGAGAGAGAGCAGAGGCGTCGGTAGAGGTGGAAAGGGCGTCGGCATCGGCGTCGCGGGCAACCAGCGGAGGAGAGCAGAGGCGTCAGTGGAGGTGGAAAGGGCGTTGGCGTTGCAGGCAACCAGCGGAGGAGAGAGAGCAGAGGGGTCGGCTACGGCGTCGCGGGCAACCAGCGGAGGAGAGTAGAGGCGTCGGCGGAGGTGGAAAGGGCATCGGCATCGGCGTCGCAGGGAACCAGCGGAGGAGGTGTCGCGAGCAACCAGCGGAGGAGAGAGAGCAGAGGAGGGGGAAGAGCCTTCGGAGAGAAGCATCTGCGACTTTTGTTCCCCCATAAAACGGAACGAAGAACGGGGAGAATGGGGAAAGAGAGAGAAAGAGAGAGAGAGAAGAGAGAGAGGACGAGTGGACAGGTCGCAGAGGAGAGCAGAGGAGAGAGAGCGTCAGAGCGGTGGGCCCCAGGAGTGGCGTGCGCAAATTTTAAACCTCTGACGCCGTCGCCTACGTGGAGCCACGTGTTGATCGCTGAATGGTCTTACCCTAGGTCTATGTGGAGGGTAAGACCCACCCAATATTTTCTCGCCAATTTACCCCTCACTTTGCTCTCTCATCTCTCCCCACTTTTCTCTCTCCCTCTCGGCCAATTTCTCCCCACTTTTCTCTCTCCTCTCTCTTTTCTCTCCCTCCTCTGCATGCTCTCTTGCCCAACTCTCTCACTCCCCGATCGCCAATTTTTGTGTGTGTGGATTTCTATGCGTTTCCAATCCGACCCATTTTAGGCCGCTTCTGTCTTCACCGGCGCTGGCTTCTTGGAGGGATGTGGGTTCTCCACCTCGTTGTCCACATTGTTGGAGACTACGAACCGAGGGGAGAACTCTGGGAGTGTTGGGATATTCAGATCGAACTCGCGGTGCCCCTGGCTTTGTGTGTGAGTTGATCCCATGCCCTTCGAGATGCTCACCCTGTTGGCAGTCGAGGCGGCGGCGGCGGCGGTGATTGAGGAGGTAGGAGCGGGGGCCTCGTAGTGGCACCTCTTGTGCCCACTGAGAGCTAGGCTGGTGGGGAAGCTCCTGTGGTAGATCGAGCACTCGTGCACCTTCCCGGACATACCGGAGGAGGTGGTCGTTGAGAAGGTTGAAGTGGTCAGCTGTTCATCCGCACCGACGAAGAGAAAGTATGTTGGGAGAGAGAAGAGAGAGGAGAGAGAAAAGTGGGGAGAAATTGGCCGAGATTGTGCAGAGAAGGGAGAGAGAAGAGTGAGGAGAGAGGAGAGAGAAAAGTGGGGGAAAATTAGCATGACAATGTGGGCCCACATTGGACACGTGGCGCGATTTGAGGTGTCTTTTTATTTGCCACATTGGAGCATCAGACGTAGCCAATATTTTCTTGGAAACCAAAGGCGGGGCAATAGTTGTGTCATGATTGCTCATGCTTTACAAGTGGCCTTCAGAACTTTGATTCAATTTTGCAAAATTGCCTCCGAAGTTGATTCAATATTCATTGTGGTAAAATTTTAAATATTTTCAAGTCTACATTCGACATTTACCAACGGACCATATTGAGCTTAAGTTTTGGGATTATATTACATAAATTAAAAGTATAGGGATAATATATTAGGTTAAACCAAAATTCATGAATCATTGGTGCTATTATCATGTAAAATTTTATCGAACTTCTCAAACAAACTTCTCATCGAAGCATTGCTCATGTAATCAATTTTATCCCATGGTAAAGGATGTATTGCACTCTTAATTAGTAAATAAAAACGAATTAATGGATATTATGGAAGAGCCATGAATGAGCATAGGGGGAAGCAGCAGCAATGTAACGTAAGATCAAGATGTGAGATGGAAAATGTAATTGAAGAAAAAAGGTTAAATTGGTCGTTGAAATGCAATTATAATGAGATTCAAATGGTATGACTCCTCATTCTGCTTATAGTCTCCCTCATTGGCTTTTAAATACATAGCTTCCTTTAGAAACCTCAAATCCCTAGGAGGCTTTGCCTGCTATTGCCTACTTATGTGCTTGACTATTGCTTAAAATGACTAGCTAATTGTTGTAGACTTTGCCTGCGAAGCAATTTCCATTGGGAATATGATTTAGGCTTTTCAGTTCGCATGTAGGAGGAGGACAACAAAGATACCTGTGATGTGATAATTGAATGCGATTAATATATGACAGATGATTCTTGCAATGTAATTCTTTGCTATTTCCTTTTGCTAGACAGTGCAGAGAAAAGCTAGAGCCTGTAGAAGAATGTCACTGGGCCGACTATTGTCAATTGTGAATATATTCCGTTTGGTTTGTTGGCAGTGTGTTATCTGCCTTGCTCAATTGGGAGGCCAAAACGAATCTAACAGAATGGCCTGGTACTTTTGGCAGGCGGCGAGAGCTACGGTCTTATTCGTGGTTTCGACGGTCTGCCGGGTGCCGGAGGCTCTCGAGGTGGAATTAGCTGGGATGCTAAGGATGAGGATGTTCTCGATGGGGAGGTGTCTAACCCCGAGATTGACCCTACGTTGATCACCGAGTCGAAGGCCTAGATCTCGAAGGCCATTGGGGCTTAGGTAGTCGTGGGGTGTTAGCCCTATTTGAACCACCCTCGTAATATTAGAGGCGTAGGTATAACCCCAAGCCCTTTTTGAAGGAGGTCGTGGTGAAGCAATTAGGCGTGTTGGCAGTGAAGAAGCTAGTTGATTGACCCGTGAACTTGTGTTGTATGAGATGTTGACTCGTAACACTATTATATATATATGAATATTGTCACGACCCCAACTCCATCTCTAGGGTCATGAGTGACAGGGGTTATTTTCGCGACGTCCCAAGCTTGTTGCCATTCCGATTCTTTTTATCTTGTTATCACATACATGCGGAAACGTGAACAAATAACTCCTCGGACAAACAACAGCTGGAAGACTGGGACATATATCATATAGGAACACACTGATTTATATCATTACGGTACTTTTACAAGCCTTTTCCTTGTGGGCCATTTTTTCTTTTTACATCACAGTACAAGTTTTCCACATAGGCCAAGGGAAATCCTATCTCCTCTAGCGTGAATGCAGCTCCCTGTCGCGATCAAAATTTCGGGTGCACTACCTAAAATTAGGTTAATGGACTACTAAGTCTAACTTAGTTCGGACTCTTCCAAGCCTATACCAATTCACGATTTAGGTTCAAATATTTCGCATGCAAAAGGGAGTCGCCACTAATTGATTTACGGTAGGTCAATTATACACCTAAGTAAAATAATGGGAGAATTATTTTACTTTTACGAACTGAAGACTTTGGATATGGGGATTTGGTTACATTCGACTTTTCTAATGTCATTTCAGTACCTTTCTCTTTTTATTTCGAAAAAATATTTTGTAGGCAGCTTGAATTAATTTTAATTTACTTCCTTAACATGTGAGATGATCATGCGAGTGCGCAAACCACCAATTTAACACCCAAGAAAGTAATGAATAAATTGCAAGACTTACCTTATAGCAACGAAAGCATCTGTAATGTTAGATCATAATTCACATCAGCAATCCTAGATATGATTTCTAATTAACACGCAATCACTCAATTTTTTTTTTTCACTTATTTAAGGAGAATCATGTTTTATGCAATGCATGCTACTAATCTAACATGAAATAATATGACATGGCATATGACTGAAACTATATGACTTAAATAAGCATGCAGCCTATCTTGAAGCATGAGATGAATTTATTCTAAATTTTTTTTGTATTTTCCATGAAATTCGAAATTAAAGAAATGCAACAATTAAATATGCAATCTAAATTAACCAAATGATCTAATTTTAATGACGAGCAATTTCTAACTAGATGAACCTAGCAACAATCACTAGATGACAGGCATTTCATGAACCTAATCCACATGCACATGATTTTTTTTTTTGTATTTTATTTTATGAAAATTGGTAATTAAAATCACTAAAAATAAAATCTAACTAAAGTGAAATGTTATCTATTCTAAATACCTTCCAAACATGCATTTTAAAAAATAACTAATCTATCATGCAATCAATTCTAATCTACATGGGATGCAAATGCAATTTTTTGTATTTTCGAGATAAATAGAACAATTAAGAGATAAACACCAAATCATCCATGATCATAAAAAATGTTATCCACCATTCGAATTGAAATTCAAACTTGATTGTTTTGCTAATAAAATCGATAAATTGATCTTAAGCCTTAAAGATCAAGATATCAATTTTACTCATGCGTGAATAATTATTCCATCTAAAGCCTTATAGATGGAATAAAAATTCGTGCAGTTGCGAATTGGATGCTATATCAAGGATTTCAATTAGGCATGAAGAAATATTTTAAACAATGAGACCAAAAATCAAAAACTAAATAAGATAAAATAAATCTACCTAAAAATAAAGTAAATCTCTACATAAATTGGAATTTTTTAAAAATCCGATCAGTTCAAGGGAACCACGATGGAAGCTCGGTGCGGCTAAGGATGGTGGCTGTGATGGTGGGTCACCGGGAGGTGATGGGTCGCCGTTTGGTGCAAGGCGAGGTCCGGCAAGGGAGCGCGGGTGGCAGCAAAGTAGACTAGCAAGTAGGGGACCCGAAACAGAGGTAGCACGGACAGATCCACGGTAAAGGCAGGGGCGTCGGGTCGGAGGGTTGCAGGCACGACGCAGGCGAAAGGCTCAGGCAGCAGGGGAATCACTCGAGCTTCGGATCTGGTGGCAGGACAGCAGGAGGCGGCGTGTCGGAGCAGAGACGGAGCTAGGCGGCTCGGGTAGCTCACAGACAGAGCAGGGAGGAGCTGGCTCAAAACTTGCTGGGGCGCGGGCAGACGGAGGTGGGTCGCGACGACGAGGGGCGGAACAGCAAAGCAGCAGGGCGAAATCACAGTGGGCTTCGGCTCTGGGTTGCGTTGGTGAGGCGAGCAAGGACGTCGGATCGCTGGATCTACTCTGGGCAATCATGGACAGCCGGCGGAGTGGCGGTGACTGGTGGTGCGACTAGGTCGCGCGGTGAGGTGGAGCCGGCCGTCGTAGGGAGGGCGGAGCAGAATCGGAGTCGGTAGAAGGAGAGTAGAAGCGGAGTCGGCAGATAGAAGAGATGGTGAATAGTAAACGTCAAATCAATTCTGTCACTTTTCCTTTCTTCACGTTTTCCCTTTCCTTTTCCCTTTTGACCTTTCCCCAAGCTTTTCGTTTCTTCGAAGGACGACCAAAAAACCGGAAGAGCTTTTTCTCTCTTTTTTGTGTTGATTTTTCTTTTTCTTTTTTTGGCTAAAGATTGTGTTGATTTTTCTTTGACTCGAGAGGAAAACGAAAAAGCCCCCAAACCCTACGTGTTTTAATCTATTTATAAGTAAAACAAATGCAATCCTTTTTGGAATAATTCATCTCCTTTCAATATACACGAAGATTGCCTATAACCTCCCGATCGCAAAAAATACTTTTATTTTTCTCATCTCCTGAATATTCTCCATTGATTTTATCGCCTATTGCTAAAGATAAGATTGCGATGCGATTTTCTCAAATTCCAAAAATTCATTGTAATATCATATTAAATCTCAATTTCTCACAAGATAATTAATTAAAAAAAACAACGGTCTCGAGCTAATTTGCTCCCTTCGTGGGCCTAGTCCAGTCTGTCAAGTTAAAGCTTAGAATCACTAATTTGAACCCATTCACCACTAATCCAATAAATAAATGCAAAAAATGCAAATTAAAAATAAATGCACCTAAATTTATATGCTATGCAATTAATATTTTTTCAGGAATAAAATTAACCCCTAATTTTCTATGTAATAAATAAATGACCGGATCGCCAAAATTTAGGTGTCAACACTGCCGAAACTAACATGAGATTTCCATATCTACAAGACTGAAAGGTGAGGGGGTGAGTTTTAGAGAAACTCAATAAGTAAAATTTCTAATTCTCTACTAGGAAATCATGTCATCATTGAAGCTTAGCAAGTACAACACTCATAAACAATGTCGATGGCAGATCAATTGCAAATCATATGTCATGCTTTAACTAAACACATGCCATTCATGCCAAAACTACCATTGGCTTATCAATTATCATATCAACATATCATGCTCATGCATAATCGGCATTCATACAAATTCATTTATCATCGTCTTAGCTCGACCAGGCCCTCCCAACTCAACCGGGGCTTCTAGCTTCTTGCTAGGCTTTCTGGCTTGACTAGGGCATCTCGGCTCAATCGAGGCTTTTTGGGGCTAGTGTCCCGAGGCTTCCGGGTTCAAAACCTAGGCATCCTGGCTCAACCAGGGCATTTCGGATCAACTGAGGCTTCCCGTTCAATGAACGAGGCATCGCCGCCAACGCTGTATGGCGACGGGCGCTTTTTCCTCTTTGAATGTATGCATAAATGCATCATACAAGCCGGTTCTTATCTCTTCTCTTAGCCAACGCATACATGGCCCGAAGGCATGCTTATTCATTCGTGTGTGTCATGAATTTCTTATACTTGACTAGCAAATATGTCGGGAATGACATTTGATCTGTAACTTGAATTAATCACTTAGCGCTGATCCTCGCACCAGACAAGGCTCGGAAACGATATGCCTCAATACCGATCCATGACCTCAAGGCTTGGGTACACCTCGCTTAGGTGACAATCCCAAGCTTGACGAACTTCGGCTTCAACCCGATGTGAATGCACATGCATCGAGAATGACTCTCGGCTCACAATTTCATTCAACGCCAAGCACAAAGTCCTCGCACTCATTTGGACGATGGAAATTGGCATGCCTTGGTGCCTTACCAAGACCTCATGGATTTAGGCGATCCTTTTACCAAACAAAGCATAGAATTGACACGTCTCAATGTCAATTTAAGACCTTGTGGCCTTGGGTGATCCTTGCTCCAAGCAAGACTTGGACTCGGCATCCTATTTATGCCAAAACCAAGGCTTTATGGCTTGGGCAACTTTGTCTTGCGATGAACTCAATCCGAATGAACCTCGGCGTCATTTTGGGCGTGAACAACTCAAGCATAAACATGAGCAAACCATACAAAAGTTCCAACATCTTACCCGTGGATTAATGGGTGAGCACTTAACTAACCTCGACAATAGAGATTACTGCCCTAGAGGAGAAATAGGATCTTACTTACCTGGATGAACCCCGAACTAGGACATGAGCTACAAAGATTGGGCGGCTTGGCTTGGAGGCCGAAAGAGAGAGAGACAGGGCATGAGGAGGGGGCGTTCAAGGAGATGGCGGGAGGAAAAAGTGGGAGCAACGTGAGGAAAATGGAGTAAGCTCCTCCTATTTATGGCCCTTGGGGCCATCATTACTAAATCAAGTGGTCCTCTCCAATGATTCCAAGTGTTCTGCCTAAATTCCTTGGGAGGCAAGGCTATGGGTCCAATAATTGTGGCCCATGTCATGAGTTGGAAGGCTAGAAGGCGTTACTTGGCAAATCTAGTTCCTAGGCATCATAAATGACGGTGCGCTTTTCACTCTCCCATTGGTCCACCAACACCCCACATTCAATGGGCATTTAATGAAGCCTAATGATTATAGTGCCAACTCGGGAGTTCTAGAATATTCGGCCATAATGAGGGCTCGTGTAGCGCGTTCCAATTGGTCCATACATACATCACCTTTTTCTAGAATATCTGAAGATATTTTGCCACCATAATAACTTTTGACTTTTTCAATGGACAACTCACTCCTTCATTTAATGAGGGAATTCTAGAACTTTCCATATTTTGTCATTTTTTCCATTAGGAAGGCCATCTAGAAAATGCTATCATTCTAGTTCATTCTGGGGCTAGAGAAGGGATCATTAGGTATATCTCAAAAAACCGAATTACGTACACCCGAGGTTTGGCCATCACGCCCCATGCTTGCTCGAACCGTTCCTTTGGACGGTCGGTCGGCCAATAGGGTCAATTGTCCTTTAATTGGTCCGAGACCTATTCTAAGGCTACCCATGACCTAGCTCAAAGCCAAGGCACCCATAGACCTTAAAATTAGCAACGGAATAGCTAGGTCTATCCCTAGGCTCATTTCAGTCGGCACCCGATCCACCAGTAGGGTTCATAGTCGGTGTATTACCAATTCATGATTGGATATCATCAATTCAAGATTCCATTTTGATCACTAAGAATTAAATATGGAATGATGCATTTTTGGTTGGAAGGAAATTGTATTTGGTCAATTCGGATCGGCCGCATCTCGGTACATAACCGGGAGGAATCACTCGCGACCAGAAACTGCGACCGATCGGATCGACCTGTGACCATCCCCCGATCCAAAATCATCCTGTGACAAATTCTCATGATCAAAAATTCATATTATGAGCTAGTGATCCGATCCCGCCAATATGGTTGGTAGGTCATTCACGGCTGACACCTAGGCCAGTTCATGGCCAATCAATCGGTCGGACCATGATCGATTCTTGATTCTTTACCAATCGAACTGATCGATCCCATAGCCAATGGCCCATGGTTGATTCATATAGGACCTTATGGCCAATCCTACGGGGTTGGAATTAAGGATGTTACAAATATGCTTTTAACTATCCTTACTGTTTGACGGTTGGAGATTTGTCTACGTTTCCATTTGTGTATTTTAATGTTATTACGAATTGGGTCGGTGACGCCTTTTGGGATGTTTCAATCTAATGACCAAAGGATAATTAAAGGTTCGATGGGCACGGGTTGTCGCACGGCCGTAGAGGTTTAGGGCGTGACAGAAGATAATAAAATTAAAGCTTTTACCTCGTCATCAAATTTGATATCTATCAAACTCAACTAAATCATGATCACATTAAATTTGTTGATGTGATCTGTTACAAAAGCACCCTCCTCCATCTTCACATTGAAAAGATGATGCATCAAATATACTTCATTGACACAGGAAGCTTCTCATACGTGTTGGACAATGACACCGTCAATTCCATTATTATCACCTCATTGGCAATGTTGAAAGTAAGGTTCTGCACTAATGTGAGATGAATCAAACCCAGAGTTTGCCGATCTAACAATTCCCACTTTTCTTGCTTCATAGAATCTAGTTTCTCTCCTAACAGAAGTTGATGTAAGTTTTTATTTTTATTTTTTTATACAACATATCCTCGAGTTTCATTTTCGAAAAACCAAAAGTCCTTGCCATTGAATCGATCACTCTTCACCTTCCGCTTGTCTATATCATTCCCACTATTTCGCCAAAACCAAGATCTGATACCAATTGTTAGGAACGTGAATTTATGAAGAGAAAAATAGAGAAGGAAAACAAACAAAAATTATTACATGGAAAAAACTTCTAAAAATCAGAAAGGGAAAAACCATGGTATGCACTAGGCAATCTTGTCTATTATTAGTATTAGCGTTACAACTTCAAGGGTTACAAGCTTCAATGTTATAATTATAAAAGATATTGCCCTTTTATATAGTAAGAATCTAGGACATATACAATTATGATGGAAGGTACATGTATGCAATTAGTAGCAGTAAAAGGCCTATTATTTGCTTTAACATGATAGGATGAGTGACTTAATGGGAAGTGTCTACCCCCAACAAACTCTTTTTGTGCTTGAACATTATTTTCTTTTATCAAATTCCATAGCTCCATCTACTTTTGCTATTGTTCAAAGTTTAGCGCATGTCCAAGAACAATCCAAAATTTTATGAGACGATCATTACACATCCATAATATATATTCTGGATTATTTATTTCGACCATTTTTTCTATTGAGTGGTGCTAGTATCTCTTTGATATAGAAATCAAGTACGTTCCTACTGGCTTGGGCCCCTCTAATCTGTGTGACGCGTTTTAAAGTCGTGAGGACTCAGTGTCCAAAGCGGACAATATTACACAGTGGGGCCTGGGTTGTTACAAATGATATCAGAGCCGACTCCCGACTGCGTGTGGGGCCACAACGAGGGCGCTGTGCCCTAAGAGGGGGAGAATGTGATGACCCAGACCCAGGGTAGTACGCATGGATGGACTAAGATCGCCTTGGCAGTACGCGGGTGAGGCTAAAGGGCATTTCTCTTGTTCCACATCGCTTAGGGGGGGAGTCCTGGGCTAGTTTATAATGGCTTGGGCCCCTCTAATCTGTGTGACGCGTTTTAAAGCCGTGAGGACTTAGTGTCCAAAGCGGAAAATATTACACAGTGGGGCCCGAGTCGTTACACATTGACCTTCAATGTAGCAAAGTTTGCCACATTGATATTGGGAGGAAATGAAATTTCAAGTTTGAAGAGGGAGATGACATGATTGTATTGATTTTTTCTCCTTAACAAGATTAGTGTGCCTTTGTTTGGCTCTAATTTAAGATAAATAGAGAATTGAATGAATGAAGCACATAAATTTCATTAATACTTTGTACAATATAAACAAAAAGATATTAGAGATATATCATCCCTATAATCATGGTAGAAGGTAAAAATGAAGATAACAACTTAATTTACATGAAAAATGAACAACAAATAAAATCTCTAAATGATGAATTCGTGGATACTTTACTTGATGTGTTATCTTCACGTTAATTTTTGAAAGGTTCTACACTATAACCATGCCAATGTTTTGATTTTGTTTCGTTACTTGTATATAGCAAGACCAAGAATTAAAAATAGGCCATAGAGTCATTGTTTACACTTTGTTTTGGTCTTCAGACTAAAAGAACGGTCAAAGTCGCTCCTGGCTATTAGCGATGCAGTGTACTGCGCATGTGCGTGGCTTGTCATTTGTTGGTGTAATACTTTATTAATACGTCCATGATAAAGTGCAATTACAACGCATCGTTATGATGGAAAGACACCATTTGAAAATGTGTGAGGGAGTCATATAAAAAACTTCTAAAGATAACCATTGGGACGATTGGCAGTACATACGCTCAGAAAGATATTGTTTTCCTTTTTCCCTTTCCATCAAAGAAAAAGAAGGTGTTCCATTTCTCCTTTACGAAAACAATTGGCATTTACGCTATGGAAATTGGATATTTTCCTCGTGACTGCATTTAGACCAACGTGAAGTAATATTGTTTGTCAAACATCTGCAATTCAATGATCGTTCTAGGGTAAATTGGTCATTGCGAATTGGAAATAGGTAAGTCGTCTCCCACTGACTTTCTTCCTACATTGATATTAGAGCTCGATTATGATTACTACCTTGTTTTTTCATCAATTTTTTCTCGTTTACCATTTGATATCGAGATCAAGAGAATGAAATCTACACTGTCTAGATGTTTATTGCTCAGAATTGCAATATGAATAATTGGAAACGTATCGAAGTGGAGAACGGGTTTGGGGGCCACGTATACCGTACAGTTTTGGCCATTTTAATGAATTTTTTTTGGCCAAAATCAATTTTTAAATATACAGGATGAAAGAACTCATTGAGATGAGTTGAATGGTGGGTCGAGCGCCGCTGGAAGATGTTGGACGCGCCCACACACGTGTTGGTGAACTGACGCATGCTGACGTCATCCGTGATGTCATCGATGACGTCACTACTGGCAGCAGTTGTGACATCCTGAATTTCTAGTTTTGTTTTCAATTGAATGAATCGGGGTTTTCATCGATGCGCCTATAGTTCTATTCTCCGAGCTGATTACTCATGAGATAACTAGTCTATCTAGTGAAGTCGTTAGGGGATTTTAACGCAATAGATTTGAGAATTCGACCATAAATTGATTGCTCAACCATGCTAGTCTGCAAGGGTCATTACGGTACATTTAAAAATCGATTAGAGACCGAAGATAGGTCTATCCGACTAAGCCATGTGATTAAGTGTAGGTGATTCCACCTAATTGCAAAATTCTCGTCGATCGGCACTAGATCGATTTTTCTGTCATTTTGGTATCCTGTGTCCGTATTTGAAACCTCCAGATTTTCACGACAACCGAGAGTCACCAATGTATTAAAGATGTACATGTGGCTCGAAAATAATCGACCATGGGTCAATTGCACTAAAAATTCTTAAAAGCTACCCGATAAGTTAGGTCACGCTAAAATCGCGCCAGATTGAAATTAACCGCGAAGATAAATCCGATTTTAGAAATTGAAAGTTCTGTCATGTCACGATTCATTTTAGGAACGTTGACCTATCCTCCGAAGATTTTTCTGCAAACCGAGATTTTTTTGTGAAAAGTCAAAATAGGGCCGTTTTTTACCGGGAAAATTAGATGGCCGTTTTTTGTCCCGTTTTTGGGATTCAAGTTGGACAAATTGTTGAGGAAAAATGTTGTATTGAACGATGGCACCTTGCTCGAATTTTTGGACATCAAATTGAACTCAATTGGATGAGAAATTGATGTGGATTTGGGGGAAATGGTTCAAAATTCGTAGGCCATGGGGGACTCAACCTTTTAGACCAATTGGGAATGCTTCTAGGGGAATTTTGGTGCAGCAAATTGGCCTTGGATGACAGCCAATGCATGGTGGGGCCTTGCCTAGGGGGAGAGGATAGAAGAGAAGACTTTAGAGGCAAAATGGGACCCCCCAAACTTTAGTTGTCTTCTTCTTTGTTGAGCATTTGAGAAGCTCAAAATTACAGAGAAACTAGCTAGCCCCACCCCCTTGCTGTCGATAGCCGCCGGAGCCCCCTGTCGCTACCATATGCCGCTCGCGAGCCTGTCGCATCTAGCCGCTCGTCCCGCCCATTGCGCGCCCATTCACCTACACCCGAGCCTCCTCGCCATCCCACAACCGCCCTAGTCACCGTCGAAGCCCTGCTGTCACCGTCCAATCGCTGTTTGCCTCCGCTTGGCCCGTTGCAGCCGCTCGTCCACC
The DNA here is from genome assembly GCA_004368105.4 of Eucalyptus melliodora. Lineage (NCBI taxonomy): Eukaryota > Viridiplantae > Streptophyta > Magnoliopsida > Myrtales > Myrtaceae > Eucalyptus > Eucalyptus melliodora. Next base: position 14,412,154 of record CM023406.3, read on the forward strand.
CGTCTTGCCATTTCAGCCACTAGTTTCAACTTGCTCGGCCCAAAGTAGAAGCTAAAGGTCAGCAAGGGCTGTGACGCTTCTAGGCCTGTTTTACGTCCCTTCCGAGTCTTGTTTGGTGTCGTCGCACGGTTGTTTGTCACTCGTCTCCGTGTTGCCGTCGTCGTGGACTCATCGGATCGCAAAACCGTTTAGTTTACTTGCGAAACTCTGCTTATGGAGTTAATGATGCTTAAATGTGATAGTTTAGGCTAATTAATGTTTAGGTGGTTAGTTAGAACGGATTAGCGATTTAATTATTTATTTGTGCATGTTAGATGGTTAGATTCGATTAATTAAGGACTAGATAAGTTGTACTATTTATCTAGATAGGTTTGATAAATTTCCTGGCCCGTTTGGGCGGTTAATTTAGTATTTCCGGCTTAAGTTGGTATATGCTCTTCTCTCGTTGTGCGAGCGGACCTCCTCTTCAGCCCGCGTCCTCCATCCTTGGCGAATATTTTCAATTGTGGCCCGCTAACCTTTTTGCCAGTTCGCCTCGGTTTCAGAAGACTTCCATTGGATTCGCTCACCTCACTTGCCTGTGAGTCCTATGGATGTGTTCACTGGATGCGTTCATTGCTTCGCTCACAAACGGGTTCCTCCTTCGCTGGCTTTGATGAGCGAAGGAGGAATGAGCTTAGTAGGCCCAAAATTTTCGCTAAAAGAACGGCTAGATGAAACCGGCCAGCTCGATTTTTATTGTACTTTTTGTCCGATTTTATTACTGCACTTTTTTTTTTTTTTTGCCTTTTTATATTTTTTACATTTTTGCAAAAAATGGACACCTAAATGGTTTACCGAATTTGGGTGTCAACATATTGTAAATGACAAAGGCAAAAAGAAATTGTCTTTTCAAGTCTTTCCAATGTTTAGTCGCAAATATCACTGACCTTCACGGAGGATGTTTCTCGTAGGGTCAGGTCTCACGCGTTTCTGAGGGGGTTTTAGATTAATTTGGCACTATGATCCACCATTCTCTAGTGGTCTCTTGGTTGAGTCTCAAGGGGGTTGAAGTTTGCATATATCAATGTTTTGATTTTTTTTTTCTGTGCCTTGTTTCACAGTCTGGTATCTTCTGCGTTCTTGTGGACGATTTGATGGAGCTACTAGAGGTCTTCTCTTACTACGTCCAGGTTTGTCTCGGTCTTCCTAGTCATTTTTTTGATTCACATTACCCTTTTACTGTAACGATATCCGACAATAAAGTTGTTCAAAGTCTTATAAGGGCTACTTTTTTTGCACCATCAACAACTAGCTCTTTACTGTTGTCTCTCTGCTTTCGTACTTCACTGTTTAACTGAATCTTCTTGTTTTGTTTTCCAGCCTTCATACAATAACGGAAGCACTTGGCACCCATCGGTTAGAAGAGTGGAAAGAGAAACTGGTATCTAAAGTCGGTAAAGAGATTTTGATTGAGATTGTGGTTCAAGCTACCCATACGCCATATCTACATTTAAGATTCTTATCTCAGTTTGTAAAGCTGTTGAGAAGGAAGCGTTGAGAAGAAAATTGCTTCCTTCTGGTGGAAACAAAATATGTCTAGTTCAGGAATCCATTAGGAAGAAATGTGATGTATTAAAAACTAGGAAAGATAGCAGGGACTTGGTTTCAAAAACCTTGTCACCTTTAACAAGGTAATGTTGGGTAAAAGGGCTTCGAAATTGTCACATTTTCCTTCACTTTTATGGAGTTAGATTTTAGAGTTAACGGTGCATCTCAATTTCAAATTTTAATAATAATATCAAAGGTTGACTTTTGAGTTGACTTTTTAAAGGTGTAAGCCTTAAAATGGAGTCTTTGACATGGCCTCCTAAGCCATCTTGCTATCCGAACATAGGAGATTGCACCAGCAAACTTGCCATCGAGACATCTCTTTCTTTTGCAGGTCTACAGGCATGTCTCCAGCCGCCCCCTCATACCTGGCCACCACCAGCCGATTGACGGCCTTCCTTTGCCGATGACCCATCAGACTTAACGGCCACCGTCGTGCCCCGCTATATTACCTTTTCTTTCCTGTCATCATATCGCTAGAGTCCAGCAGTCTGGGCGAGCCTTTGCAATCCTCGTTATTGTTCATGAGCGCTAACAATTTTGTTGCGGTCGTGTGGTTAGCAAGCTTCTTGACGAGATTCCAAGCAATTCCACAGAATTGATGAACCTCTCAACGTGATCACCTCGCCCGCCGTCATCGAAAATTTCCCTTGCCGCTGGTCCACCTCCTGGAAACAAATACGTTAAAATAGATAATGCCCTTAACTGATTCCAATTCAAATATTTTATTGCTGAATTTAAATTATCTGATTCTAGCAATGATTTGGTAAAATTTTTAGGCATTATCCAATCAGGAGGGTTTCCATATGAAAACGTAATAACCATTAGTTTGAGCCACCCGACGTTGGATAATTTTTTTTAATTTTTTTGATTTTTTTAATCTGATATTTTGATGAGGGTTTATTATATTACATTTCTTTAATTTAATAAATTCTATAATGTTTAAAAAAATATTAAAAAAATATTACATTGCATGTTAGGATAAATTATTTCCTAATTGAAATTGCATGTTAAGATAATAGCTAGTAATTTAGGATAAAATTCCAAATTAGAAGAAGATTTAATTTGATTTCTTTCCTAATTTGATTTTTATAATCTTTCACTTTACATAGTTTCTTTTTTAATATTTAATTATTTCGAATTTTAATAAGAATAAAATGTATAATAATAGCATATGCCTATCATATAGGATAGGATGCACACATATTTGTAATGTCATCTTGCCATGTCATTATGCCATGTCGTTGCCATGTCACCATTCATGCCAGTCATACTTTTTAGGTCATTTAGTGATTGCATGTTAGGTATATATATATAGTCAAATGTGCATGCCATGTTAGTATAATTTATAATTTTTGTCCGCCATTAGAATTAGCTCATATAAATTGCTCATCACATGTCACTAGTGTAATTCATGCATGTTAAATTTAAAATTAAAATTGCATCTCATGCATAGCATATTTGATTTTCATAAAATAAAAAATCCCCAAAAAGGAGAGATTAGATTAGAAGTGCATAGTCATTTAGAAATAATGTTTATGTTAGACATGCATTAATAATTAATACATTGTAGATATTTGAAAATGAACCCTAATAAGGTTTAACTTTGCTTACTTGAGGTAATTAGGTTCTTTCCCTATTTGAGCAATTTATGTAGTGCTTTGATCATTGGTTGTTAAATTATTAATTGCGCATTCATATGATCATGTTTGTATGTTAGTGATTTTGAATCGATCTAGGTTGCCTGCAAAATAGTTTTGAAAATAAAGTGAATATGTACCAAAAGGACATTACATTAATCTAGGATAATCAAGTTTGCAAATCTATCGAATCTCTGGTTCGTAGAAGGGTTTCTAATCAACCCTAAAGATTAGTGGGAACTCCTAATTGAATGAGATTGCATGTTTAAATTGATAAATTTGAGTATTAAGTTGCAATTGTTAGGGTTTGGGAGAGTTTGTGCTAAGTCATTGGGCTTAGTAATCCATTAGTTTTTTCCATTGGTGGTTCACCTCTAGGAAGGACGCAACACCTCCATACTGGCTTTCTAAGCCTCCCAAACCCCTATGGGACTTATTATGTTTATAAACTTATTGCCTTTGTTCAGCTAGTACCATTTTTAATGAAATTGATTCGTTTTCAACCAAAAAAAAAAAAAAAAATCTTCCTAAAGAACATTCAATCATGCCTTCGTGCATTCAACTTCAATGAACTACAAAATTATCCATTCAACTCATGAAAACTTCAAGAAATCATCACCAAAATCAACCAAACTTGATCCTAATCACATTCATCATATTCCTAGAAATTTCGGCCACATTATGATAATTATGGAATAGATTAAGCAAATCCTACTCTTAGACCATACTTGAACTAATCCTTTAGAACACCTATCCTGAGCATGTAAAATCAAGCTCAATTAACATGAAATCATCACATACCCAAAAAAAAAAAAAAAAATTGAAATCATCAAAATCAACATTAATGTTCATAAGGATTGAAGTCTTAGGGTAATCAAACATGCAATTTACTTTGATTTTTCAAAAATTGAACTACCTTTATCTATTTATAATTACTCAATTTCATTATTTCTGACCTTGATAATTAACTCATAGATTGAAGCTATAGCTTCAATTTTCAACTATAGCTGAATCAAAGATCATTAGATGATCCTATGAAATTGTCATAAGGTGATTAGTGCTCTTAATTGAGATCGTCGGCAAGCAACAATGGAAAAACAGCCTAATCAATGAGATTCCAACGACAACAACGGGTAGGGATCACCATAGACGACTCAAGCACACGTCGAGGAAAGTGGTTGCACATCGGGATTGGCAGCAAGAGGCCAAAATTCGGCTGGAAAACATCGGGAGGAAGGAAGCCATGGAGAGAGAGAGAGAGAGAGAGAGAGAGGTCTTGAGCTTTTGTTCAATTTTTGTTTTCTTGTGAGCTTATGGCTCGCCAAAGTGAAGTAAGAGAGGGTAATTTGGAGGGGAAATTTTAAAATCAATTAATATTAGCCCTACATGTCAACATTTAATCTAATGGCTAAGCTTTATTCCTTAATGGCCAAGAATGGCCCCTATCGGCTCTTGCTAAAGGCTACAATTAGACAAGAATGAATGGCCAAGATGAGGGTGCACCTGGATTGATGATATGGCATGGTATTTTGATAAATTTGGAAGAATGACAATTTGGTAAATATGTGATATAGTGAGAGAGGCCAGCTGGCCATGCTAGTGGGTTGGTGGGTTTGAAAGTTTTTGGCCTAATAGGTCAAATGGCCCAATTGGGTTTCAATCTAATGGGCCGGCCCAACTGGGCCTAAGCAAGATGACTCTGGTTTGAATCAACATCCCAAACCATTGTTTCATGCTCAAATTGTCATTATCCCGTAATGATTGATATTGAAATTGAGTTGTGCTTGGCCTAATTAAATTTTGAGTGCTCTTTGACTTCAGAGGAAAAAGTTAACCATAGCCCTAAACTTGTACTCAATTGACAATCAATCCATCTTTGAGCTTGGAATTTTGCAATAGGGCTTGAAATCTTGATTGATCATGGCCCCTCGATCAAATGTTTAGAAGAAGTCGTATCTAAAAAATATCTAGAAATTAATGAACTTTCAGTTTTTTTAAGGTCAAAGTCTTTAGCTTGACCGAAAAGGTCAACCTTTGATTATTTTATGAAAATTTGAGGCATAAAAGCCTAATTGTACATGTAAGCTTCAAATTGACACTTATTTGTAATTTGTACATGATTTGCCAAATTTTGATCAATGGTCGACTTTTTAGGGTTCGACCAAAAAGTCAATCTAAAAATCAACCTTTGATGTTTTGAATAAATGACACTAAAATACGTATGAAATGAGATGTTCTTAGTCTTTATGGACAAATAGAGTTATAAAGACTTGTAAATAATTCTTTTTAGTCGAGAATCTTGCCCTATCACGATTACGAATCCCAAATCTTGGGTTTGGAAACTTATTAAACTTGTTGGCAAAAATTCAAGTGACAACAATAGAGTATTGCTTGGAGCCATTAAATAGATTATGCATAAAGAAAGCATAGGTGGTAGTACACTAGTGCTAGTGAACCACAATATGTTACACTCTAGTGCTGGTATGACTAAGAGACTCTTGGTAGATGTGATTGGTAATGTGAGTTACCTGGTGAATATATGCCCATTGATTGCAATTAGATGTCATAATTCTTGAAGAAATGTGGTTAGGTAATATTGCTTATTATTTATTATTAGAATAATTGGTTGCCTATGTTGTCACGCCCCGAACCTCGAGCACGCACACATCTCTCGATGGTCGATAAAAATGCGACGTTCTAGGATGCGTCGCCGACCCAATAGAATCATGCACAGGCGGAAGCGAAAGAAACAATCCCTAGACAACAAACAACTTGGGATAGAAAAGTAGGACAACAAATTTCACAAAACATACTTTTATAAATAAACTAGTCTGTCTACAAAAAGATTGGCTTTAAAAAAGAAGCTATTCTATAACCTACTAGTCGGACACATTTGCCGTTCTTTCGGACTCCACCTCAACAGGCTCCGAGCGCTTCGGGTCCTCCACAACCCATTAGGAGGGTTAGTTGCACCCTCACCTGGCGCGGTGTTGACCACCACAGCGGGGATATCAAAGCCCTGAAGGGGGCCTACCTTGTACCCATTGAGCCCATGGCGAAACCACGCCCTGAATCAATGAGGTACCCTCTGAGGTAGGCCATCATCGACCTAGAAAGTGGTCACTACAAGCTCATAGACCCAGTGACTCCCAGGGATAGGGACATCTATACTCCACTCAGTAATCCCTCAAGGCTGTCCAAAACGAACTGGAGGGACCGCCATCTAAGGACCTGAAAAGGTTAAGCCTACGACGAGGTGAGACAATGTCTCAGCAAGTCTACTCCCTAAACCCCGATTAGAAAGGAAATACGCCTAGAGGTAGTCTAATAACACATCAATCAAGACTCACCTCGCCTCAGTTCCTTCCTGCACATTAGTACAATTCATATTACAAATACTTGCAGTAAATGCACTCATCAATCGGAACATCTCAATCAATTTTCAATCAATCACAAGGGTCCTGATTATAAGGCCAAATCGTTATGACACGTCTCATTCCTTGCCATACAATTTTGTCCCATAATCAAGCACGTCTATCTCAATCAATCATGCGTTCCAATTGATTACTACCCACATAGGCAGTTCTACCTGACGCACATCGGTCTTTTGGCATAGCCAAGTTTCGCCTCATCCCTTGAGCGCGGCAACGTCCACCCAACGCACATTGGGGACAACATTCCCGAAGGAGCCTCGGTCCGGCCTCTATCACGATCAGGCATCCATTGATAGGGCACTCCATATAGGGGCAACGTCCACCTGACGCACATCAGGGACATGTTCTCTTAACCATCACACGATCATTCAATTCCGGCTAAGGACATTGTGCTTTACACTCACATGCCTCAATTAAGATAATGTGCTTGGCCTATTTTTTTCATATTAAAAACACCCGGTGAAAATAATTGTCTGACATCCTAATTTTCAAGTCCTGTTTTCGATTGAATAAGTTGGGCTTTTCATTGACGCGCCTATAGTTCTATTCTCTGAGCTAATCACTCATGAGATAACTAGTCTATCAGGTGAAATCATTAAGGGATTTTAACGCAATAGACTTGAGAATTCGACCAGAAATCGACTACTCGAACGTGCTAATCTGTAAGGGTCATTATGGCACTGTCAAAATCGATCAGAGACCGAAGATAGGTTAATTTGACAGATGCATGTGATTAGTATGTGGGTGATTCCACCTGATTGCAAAATTTCTGTTGAACGGCACTAGACTGATTTTTCTATCATTTCTGTACCTTGTGCTTATATTTGAAACCTTGAGATTTTCACGACAACCCAGCATCTCTAGCGCTTGCATGATCCTAGTGAACCTTGGATCATCAGGGGTTATTACCGCAGCACCAACAGGAGGCAGTGCTACTCCACTTGCGTTAGCTTGAGTTGGCACTCGACCATGACCTCCTCAGGTACCAACCCTCGTCGGCGTCCTACCCCGAGTTATAAGTCCTATGGTACGCTCCCTAAGAGTCCTCTGCTCCTAATCACCTATACTGCAAGCTTTCTACTGAAACCTGCCTTCCAATTCCACACCGAATTAGAAGTTAAGTGATCCACACAACCAAACAACTATCACAGACATGCACTAGCAGGAAATAAAGGCCTTTCCTACAAACTATCCCAAGAACTTATCACACCTTATCACTCAGACCACTAACCTACTCTGATACTACTAAATGGGGATTTCACGCCCCGATCCTCCGAGCACGTGCCCATCCCTCGGTGGTCGATTAAATAGCGGCGTCCCAGGACGCATCGCCGGCCTATTCATTTTAACGCGCACACGGAAGCAAATAATAATCCCTAGACAACAATAAGATGGGATAGAAAAGCAGGACCACAAAATTTTCAAAACCACCACACTTATATACACATATCAAACTATGTCATATACAATACTAGCCGATATATACAAGGTCTGTAAAAAGGGGGGAAGCTACAAGTCCCTTAAGCATTCGAGTCTTCAACTGAATACTCCGAGGTCTCAAGCTCCAGGGACTTCAGGTCTACTACTGCTCCGCCAAGAGAATCTGCCGTGCCTTTTTCAAAAGCAACCTCCAACACCGACATAGGGATCTCAGATTCCAGTATGGGACCTTCTCTTTGTCCATTCCGCTCACGACAATACCACGATTTGTATTGATGGGGTACCTTATGGGGTAGACCCGCATCAACCCAGACCACGAACCTTATGAGCTCATAGACCCATCCCCTTAGGTTCCCATGAAGCGAAATATAAGATACTTGCTTGGTGACCTTCTTCGGTTGGCCAAAGCGCTCGGGAGGTACAGCCATCTAGGGACCTATAAATGTTATTACACAATGGGGTGAAACGACGTCTCAGTAGGTTCACCCCCTAAGTCCCGAGTATGAAGAAAATACGCCCCAAGGCTACCTAAGCATAAGCACAAGTTAGAGGACTTACCTTTGCTTCTATTCCTTCCTGCAAGTCAGTACAATTCATATATTCAACGAATCACTTCAACAATTCAATTCATCAAATCAGATTGAGTCATTAATCAAATCGATCCAGTCGATTCCATACCATCAAGACCATCTCTCGGTCAACCCATTCAAGACTATCTATCAAGTTCGATCACATCAAGAATTGCTCACCCTAAGCTAAAAACTGAAAGTATAGCTCACCCAAAGTTGATATATAGCTTGCCAGAAGCTGATAACAGAGTATACTGCTCACCTAAAGCTAATATATCAAGGTTCGTAGGCTGATATAGTATACTCACAATGCTCGCCAAAAGCTGCTAAGGTATACTGCTCACCCAAAACTGACATATCAAAGCCCTCAGGCTAATATAATATACCGGTATACTCTTCACCCAAAGTTGACATATCAAAGCCCGCAGGCTGATATAGTATACCTTCTTGATCATTCGACAATTTCATCACTTTTATCATATTCGATAAAAATAATCATGTGTGGGTACACGGTCGGCCTTAGCCAAAATACAATATTTTTCTTTTAAAAAATCCCACCATTTAATGTAGTCTACAAACACATTTTTGGCGTTGTAAACTAACGCCCGGTGTTTTCTAATTAAAAATTGAAATTATTAAATTTTAGGATAAACACCCCAAAATTACAATTCACACTTAAGTTGCACCAAATAGCACTCAATTAATTAAATAAATCACACCATTGCAATCAGCACGAAATTCCAGTTACCAGCTATCTCATTCTAATTTCCGGAAAATATTAATTAATTAAATAATTACCAAAATTAATTAATAAATACCAATAGATGCAACTTAGGCTGGAAAAGCCTAATATGCTAATTGCACTACTCTAACTACCTAACATGCAATATCAAATGATTAAATTGTTAATCCATTCTAACTAACCACCTAATCCATACTTAACATAAACTAATCAACCCTTAAGCATAATTAACTCATTAAGCAGAGATTAGTGAGTAAACTCACTGGATTTGTGAGCCGGTGAGGTCACTTCGATGGGGACGCAAAGACAGGCCACAAACTCCAAAGCGGCGACACCAAGCAAGGCTGGGAAGGGCTCGGAAAAGCCTCCCAAAGTCCAAAACCTTTGCTGCTCTTCAACTTCTGTTCTTGGTCAAGAAAGGAGAAACCAACGAATGGTTGTGGCTGAAATGAGCAGGGACGGGTGGCGGAGCTGTTGAGGGTCCAAGTGGCTACTAGACGGCGGCGAGCTAAGCTCCAGTGACCTCCATGACAACTAGGGGACGCTAGCGAAGTTGAACGGTCGACGAGCAGGGCGCAGGGATGCGCAGGTAGATGCGAGAACAAGCCAGGTGCGCGAGCGAGCGGGCGACAGTTCGGCGGCGTGCGGCTACTTCGGACGAGGCCAGGGGTGGTCGGATGGCAAGGGAGCTACTGGTCGACTTCTTCTAGATTTTCAAAGTTTCAAACACACTAAAATGGGGAAAGCACGGGCAGAGGAAGAAGAAGATGGGCAGCTGGCTTTGGAGGGACCCAATTTTGCTTATCCTCACCCCTTTGTCCCCTTGGCTTGACCCCACCATGGCTGGCTGGCTTCCTCAGCCTCTTGAAGCCACAAAGCTTCCTTAGGAAGCTATTGAGATGGTCCAAAGGTGGTGGTCCAAGGGGGGCTACGAATTTAAAGTATTTTCCCCTCAATTTGGACTAATCTCTCTCCAATTGAAGTCAATTCCAGTCCTATAAAATCCATCGTGGTGTCTTCAATCAAATTGACAGTTTTCATCACCAATAGAACCAACTTGCATCCCAATCAAAAAGGGTCTCCAGAATTTTCCGGACAAAAACGGCCATATCTTGAAATTTTGCCAAAAATCTCGATTTGCAGAAAAATCTTCGAAAGATGAGTCAACGTTCCTAAAATGACTTGTGACACGATAGAACTTTCAATTTCTGAAATCGGATTCAAATTCTTGTTAATTTCAATCTGGCGCGATTTTAGCTTGACCTAGCCTACCAGGTAACTTTTAGAAATTTTTAGTGCAATTGACCCGTGGTCGATTTTCTTCAAGCCACAACGTACCTCTTTGACACATTGGCGACTATCGGTGGTCGTGAAAATCTCGAGGTCTCAAATACGCACATAGGATACCAAAACGACAGAAAAATCAGTTTAGTGCGGATCGATGAGAATTTTACAAATTGGTAGGATCACCCATATTTAGCCACATATCTCAGTCAAACCGACCTATCTCTAATCTCTCATCAATCTTTACTGTGCCATAATGATCTCTGCAGATGAGCACGGTTGAGTAGTCAATTCCTGGTCGAATTCTCAAGTCTATTGCATTAAAATCCTTTAATAGCTTCTCCAGATAACCTAGTTATCTCATGAGTGACAGCTCAGAGAATAACACTATAGGCGTGTCGATGAAAGACCCGATTCATTCAATTGAAAACATAATTGAAATTTCAGGATGTCACAAGGCTTCCCCAACATGCCCCCCAAATGGTCCAAATGTTGCTGCCCACCTTGGCCTACGAAATTTGCAACATTCCCCTCCAATTTCAATTCAATTCCAACTCAAATCAACCCAAATTGATGCCCATAAATTCAGCCAAGGTGTCAACATCTATCCCATGATTTTTCCTCATCAATAGAACCGACTTGACGGCCAAAAGTGCGCTAAAAAATGGTCCTCTAATTTTCCCGATCCAAAATAACCCAAATTTGATTTTTCACCAAAAACACGGGTTTGCAGAAAAATCTTCGGAGGATGAGTGGACGTTCCTAAAAATAATTGTGACATGACAAAACTTTCAATTTTTGAAATCGGGTTCAATTTCGCTGTCAATTTCAACCGACGCGATTTTAGCGTGACCTAACCTACTGGGTAGCTTTTAGAAATTTTTAGCGCATTTGAGCCATGGTCAATTATTGTCGAGCCACATTGTACATCTTCGACTCATTGACGACTCTCGATTGTCATGAAAATCTCGAGGTTTCAAATACAAACACAGGGTATAGAAATAACAGAAAATCGTTCTAGTGCCGCTCGACGAGAATTTTGCAATTAGGTGAAATCACCTACTCTTTAATTACATGCCTCTATCGAACCGACCTATCTCCAGTCTCTGATCGATTTTGACAGTTAGCACAGTCAAGCAGTCGATTTCTGATCGAATTCTCAAGTCTATTGCGTTTATATTTCTTAACTGCTTTACCAGATAAAATAGTTATCTCATGAGTGATCAACTCAGAGAAAAAGACTATAGGCACATCGATGAAAAGCCCAACTCATTCAATCGAAAACAAAACTAGAAAATCAGGATGTCACATGTGTTATCTTCTAGTGAGTGATTGGAAGACAAAAAAATACATATTCCTAGGCTATGCACAAGGTAAGTGGGGTTGTTGGCTGAAGTGCTCAGAATTAAATCCATTTGTTATTAGTAGAGAAGTTACATTTAACGAATCTCCAGTATGTTTGAATATGAGTGATTATGGCAATATATAAACGAATTTGGACATTGTTTAGTTTAAGGTGGAGTTGCAAGTAGACACTTTTACAATAGTGGGTACTAGTGGAATAATCAGCACAGATTGTGCTTGTAGTGAGATGAAACCATTAGAGAACAATTTCTATAGTTGGTAAGTTTGATAGGTGCATGTTCAATCTCTTGATAGATATGGATATAATGATGGTTTTCTTCTATCTATGGTTGAGGAGTTAATAACGAAAAATTCTTATGGAGCGGTTGAAGGTATGTGGTGTTTTGATGATGTCTATGGTTATGGTAAAATTTAAGCGATATTTGTACTTGGAAGATGTATGTGGTGATTAAAGAGTCCATGAGGGGTAATGGAAGAGTAGCAAAGAAGTTCAGATTTTAGCAAATCAATCGAAATTTGGCTCAAAAGTCGGGCGAAGGTTGAGATTATTGAAAATGTATATCGAGTTTGAATATGAAAAGGAAACTTTGCTATGATGATAAGGTCTCTTAGCTGGAGTAGGTTTCCTTAAAAATGTGTTTCCTATTTTGAATCCAACTCTTCTTTACATATAAAATCATCTTCTTTGGGAAAAGTATTCAAGAGGCAACTTACTACGAACTACACTCTAAAAAACATAAGAGTGCTAAAATCAATTAAATCTTGCGAGTAAGATTTGGAATTCCTTTGCGAAATAAGAAATTGTGAGGGTTAAATATTGTTTGATTTATTGAGTGCAATTGGTGATTAGGAAACACTAGGAGTGTTTGAGTTACTCAAGTGTAGTTGTAATATACATTATATTGTTTAATCTACAATGGAGTTTTAATAATACTCTCCCCCTTGATATATGCCAGACTAATTAAAACATGTAAATATGGTATCCGATTCATTTTCTTGTTATCTTTATTTTATTTATGGATCGTTAATTTCTGCAACAATGTCAACAACTCAATCCGAGGTCCCCCTACCTGAGATCTTGACTTAGATCTAGCATAAAGAGCTGGTATCCCAAGCTCATGCTCAATCCAAGCCTTTGGTCTAGGCTCATTGCTGCCATTGTCTTATTCTCGTCAACAATGGAAGCTTGAGGTAGAAGATGACGCAATTGCTGGTGCTACAGTTGACGAGGAGTGTTAGGGAAATCCCTTATGATATTTTGAAGATGACAAAATAAATCAAAGGCTACTGACGTGTTTATTGGTTGAATAATAAACTATGCACATGATAGAACATGTAAATGATATTATCAAAGTCTATACTTTGAAGAACCAGAAGACTGAACGTAACTTATGTCCAAAGTATATTATGAAGATTTCCAAACTTCTATGTCAAAGTTTGAAGACTATCAGACTTTAGTGTCAAAATCTGTTCTACATCAGAAGTCTGCTCATTCTGACAAATTCCAGACTGAATGTGAATGAAGAGCTAGAAGACAGACTTTATGCTGAAGCTGAACTTATTCAGATTATGTTCAAACTCAGATTGTAAAGTCTATTGCACTCAGACTCAGATTGTAAAGTCTATTGCACTCAGACTTTACATCCAGATTCGACAGAACGTAATACGAGCCCAATCATATAACGGCTAGTGATCTAGTTTGAATTCTACATCAATATTGATTTAATTGACTCAATCAATTGATTGACGATTGGATCTTAAAGACAAGAACTTTCTATACGAAGAAGCTCTACTTATGGAAAACAAGATTTTGTTTGTATGGGCGATCGAAATCAATTTGGGATTCTACTTTTGTCACTGAACGCTTACCAAATCTTCTAGATACAGATCTGTCCAATGGGTAGATTGGAAGACGATCCTCGAGATACTATGCAACAGCTAGTTTGGAAGTGGAGGAGTATTTAAGGAGATCAAGGACCGATGAGCAAATAAGAGGCGAAGCGTAGAATTTATAATTCTAAAGTCTGAGCGATCTTTGTTCATACACTTGTCTTTGGTGAGCTTAAATGTTTGTGATCGTGAGAGAAATACCAAAATAGTGACTTAGTGAGATAGTGTGATTTACTACTCAGTGTTTGCACTCAAAGTTGTAATCTCTTATTGATTGCATAGTGGAATCCAGTCAAGAAGGTTGTTAGTGTAGGAGAGTGGATGTAGGCTTGGTCTAAGCCGAACCACTATAAATCTCGTGTTCTTATTCTCTTCCCTGAATCTCTTTATTTTATTCGTAGTTCTATTTAACTGCTGAAGTCTGATCTCGCTCAAAATCTGCTGCTCTTCAGACTCAGTTTCAAAAGTCTGTTGTTATTCAGACTCAGGTTAAAAGTAAAGGTTTTCACTGCATTTTGCATAATCTGTTTTTACACCTATTCACCCCCCTCTAGGTGTTTATACTAGCACTTTCAATTGGTATCGGAGCCAAGTGCTCGGTTTATAAAAGTGTTTTTACTTTTGAGCTAAAGATATTCTATGGCTAGTATCTTGGCACCAGGACTTATGGAAGGGCAAAGCAACACTAGGCCACAATATTTTGATGGAAATAAATACAACGTGTGGAAGAACAAAATGAACGCATTTCTAAGATCTAGAGATCCCTTACAATGGGATGTGTTGGAAAAAGGAATCAATCCCACTGCTGCGTCTTCTTCAAATAAGATTGGCAAAGACAAAGAAACCAAACCCCCCGCTCTTACGTCTTGGACGGAGATGTCCAAAAGAGAAGCGCTTGATGCAAAAGCTATTTATTCTTTATATTGTGCATTGTCTCCTGCTGAATATAACAGAATCTCTTCATGTGAAACAACAAAAGCAGTTTGGGATAGACTTCAGTTACATATGAAGGGATTGATCGTGTAAAAGAGACAAAAGTAAACTTCCTGCTTGGCCAATATGAATCCTTCAAGATTAAGTAAGGAGAATCGATTAGAGATATGTTCAATCGTTTTACAGAAATTGTAAATGGTTTGGCATATCAAGGTTATCCAATTTCTTCCCAAATGAAGGTCAACAAACTCTTGCAAGGTCTCTCAAAAGACTGGAACCATGTCAAGACCTCAATCTGGGAGACTCAAAGGATTATGCCAGTCTCCGTTGATGAATTGATCGGCACTCTTCAATTCTATGAAGTGGAACAACTCAACGACGAAGATCCCGAAGATAAGAAGTCCATCGCTTTAATATCTAATGTTGTTTTTGATGAAACAGACTCAGAAAATGACATGGACGACGAAGAACTTGCTTTTATGATCAAGAAATTCAAAAAGCTAAGTAGAAAAGGAAGGAGATTCGATGGAAGAAGATAATACAAGCAGAATGGGCAGAAAAGAACAATAAAAGAAGATGATGAGCAAGGAAATATATGCTTGATGACACATTCAGAATCTGAGTCTAACTCAGACATAGACTCAGAATCAAAGTCTGACTCGGACACAGACTCAGAATCCGATGAGGAAATCGAGGTAAGCAATTCAAAAATTCCTATCATAGTTTCAAAGTATATAAATGAGCTATGCTTAAATATCAAATATTCTCTTAAAAGGATCTTCGAACTTAAAAAGGAAAATTCTTGGCTTAGGCAATAGGATCTTTCTCAAAAAGAAAATTTTGAAATTTTGCAAAAAGATTTTCTACAAATAAAAGAAAGTCGAGATTTACTTGTTAAAGAAAATGATTCTTTAAACAAAGAATTTTCAAATATTTCGACAATATTTTCAAATGGTTTAAAAACATTAGAACATATTCTCTCCATACAAGTACCTTACTATAATAAGTCGGGACTTGGTTTTAATAAGGAAAGTGATTCTCTAATTGATTTTCCTAAAGTCAAGGAGAGACTTAAACAAAGACCTCCTAGACTTGCGTACAAGAAGCATTTTCAAAAGATCTTTACAAAATCTATTGGTCGAAATGCTCTCAAATGTTCAAATTGTGGAGACTTGAAACATTTTGAGAAAGAATGTCCTTAAGTCTGGAGACCTATTAAGAAAGATTGGTTTAAAATAGCAAACTCTACTAACTCTCATGGACCCAAGAAAAAATGGGTACCAAAGAAAATATGAGTAATTTTTGCAGGAAATGAAGGAAGAGAAGAATGAGAGTTTGGTAAGGAATATATATATATATTTTATTCTCAATTTCGTTTGAGTACAAAATTTAAAAATTCTCGTTATGATTGATATTCGATATATCCTTGGTTGATTCGGATTTTATAATGATCATACTCCTTGATTTGTTTTATTGAAGAAAGAATCGTATGATTTTTTTTTTTTTTGTGATTCGTGAGTTGAGATTAGATATAATACGTGTGATCATTTTTGCTTAAGAGACAAATGAATTTATTTGGTTTGATTTTATACTCTCAGATTTTATGATATTTTGCCAAGTAAAATCTGCTTTACGTAATATTAATTTATTATGCAAAATATTCCTAGATACTCAATGATTTTATTCTCTACGTTTTTATCGTACTATGACTAAGTGAGAATTTATTTTTCAAAATATCATTATGCATAATATTCTTTCCTTAAATAACATGTTATTATGAGTTTAGAAAGAATATTTGTTTATCTATGGAGATTATCTATTTTACTCTCACAAAATGGAAGGATCCAAATTGATGGATACCAAAAAGGAAATGAGTTGATTACAAAAAATTCTATAAGGGAAGAACGATCGTGAATCTACGCAGATTTTGGTACAATCTGAAAAATATCTCCTCTGAAGATTGGTAATGAGTTTATTTTTTTTTTTAATCAATGGTATATTTCAAACATACACCTTGGGTAAGAGAATTTTTTTTAATCATCCTGCCTTATAAATTTCTACGTGCATTTATCATAATTTTGGATGACTGTTTATTATATTGCAAATATCTTTTGTCATAAATATAAGGCATTGCAATTTTTGGCACGTGATAGAAATATCATTTTTCTTTTTATGAAATGATTCAATAATATATATATGAGATTTATGCTTAAGGAAATCCCTTTGATCTTGAAAGACATTATTGAATTCTTGCTATATTCTTAGAAGATATATTATATCTAGCAAGTTTGATTCACAAATCAAAGGAAGATATTACGTGACATTTTTGCAAAGATGATTATCTATTATACAAGATTTTGCAGGTGTCAATAGAATCTTCCATATGAATTTTGAAAAGCTTGATCAGAAATTTGTGAAGATTCTATATTATCTTCTCGAGGTTCAAAGATTATATTCCTTATGCAAAATTTTTGCTTATTGAGGAAATCCCTTATGTGTCGTACGAAAGGTTGAGTAGTTCTGAATTTTAATTTTATATATGGTATTTAATTTATTTATTTGAAGAAAGGGGATTATATATTATATGGATATTATTACAACTTATTTGTGCAAGAAGTTTGTTAAGTTGATGCAGGTTGAATTCGAGACGAGCTTGATTGAAGAAAATAAATTTTTGTCTCGAATTTCAAAATGCAAGTGATCGTCGTGGATGTTGTCGCTACAAAGGAAATACTGGAAAAATATTATGTTCAACATGCACAAGCAACAATTGTTTCTACTCGCAAATATTGTCATGATGACAGGGGGAGAAAGCGAATCCAAAAGGAAAGAAAAAGAATCAAGATCATCCCAAAAAGGCAACAAATTGAGGGGGAGCTTTGATCGATTATGGTAAAATCTTTTTGAATTGATCGTGATCCTGATTATTATGGAATGAAGGAAAAGGTAAATGTGTCAAAATTTGTCAAGATCCGATTAATGCATCTTTTACTACCTTTTGTCATTAACAAATCTTTTTATTGATATTATCATTTTATTATGACAAAAAGGGTAAGTAAATTCTATAATGCATAAGTGATTTTTATTGGATATTTGCTGATATGATCGAAGTGAGTTATATTGCATATCTTTAATATTCGATAAAAGCTGATTTTTTGGAAATTGTGTTTCATGTAATATATTTGTTATAATTTTATATTCTCTAAGTGATACCATTTCTATTATTATCGCTTTTTGATTATGACAAAAAGGGGGAGAGGATATAAATATGCATATGTGTTGATATTTATTGAGCTACGATTATCTTTACATATATAATTATATGCTCAATCTATTTGCTATCTTGAGCCTTGATTTATTATTATCTCTAAAAGCATGAATACACATTTGCATATTCAGATATTGTTTTGTCATCATCAAAAAGGGGGAGATTGTTAGGGAAATCCCTTATAATGTTTTGAAGATGACAAAATAAATCAAAGGCTACTAACGTGTTTGATGGTTAAGTAATAGACTATATAGATGATAGAACATGTAAATGATATTATCAAAGTCTATACTTGGAAGAACCAGAAGACTGAACGTAACTTATCTCCAAAGTATATTCTGAAGATTTCCAGACTTCTGTGTCAAAGTTTAAAGACTGTCAAACTTTAGTGTCAAAGTCTGTTCTACATCAGAAGTCTGCTCATTTTAACAAATTCCAGACTGAACGTGAATGAAGAGTCATAAGACAGAATCTATGCTGAAGCTAAACTTATTCAGACTATGTTTAGACCTAGATTGTAAAGTCTATTGCACTCAGACTTTGCATCCAGATTCGACAGAACGTAATATGACCCCAATCATACAACGGCTAGTAATCTGGTTTGGATTCCACATCAAGATTGATTTGATTGACTCAATCTAATTGATTGACGATTGGATCTTGAAGACAAGAACTTTCTATATGAAGAAGCTCTACTTATGGAAACCAAAATTCTGTTTATATGGACGATCGGAATCAATTTGGGATTCTACTTTTGTTACTCAACGGCTACCAAATCTTCTAGATACAGATCTGTCCAATGGGTAGATTGGAAGACGATCCTCGAGATACTATCCAACGGCTAGTTTGGAAGTGGAGGAGTATTTAAGGAGATCAAGGATCGATGAGCAAATAAGAGACGAGGCGTAGAATTTATAATTCTAAAGTCTGAGCAATCTTTGTTCATACACTTGTCTTTGGTGAGCTTAAATGTTTGTGATTGTGAGATAAATACCAAAAGAGTGACTTAGTGAGATAGTGTGATCTACTATTAAGTGTTTGTACTCAAAGTTGTAATCTCTTGTTGATTGCATAGTGGAATCTAGCCAAGAAGGCTGTTTGCGTGGGAGAGTGGACGTAGGCTTGGTTTAAGCCGAACCACTATAAATCTTGTGTTTTTATTCTCTTCCCTGAATTTATTTATTTTGTTCGTAGTTCTATTTAACCGTTAAAGTCTGATCTCGCTCAAAATCTGCTACTCTTTAGACTCAGTTTCAAAAGTCTGTTGTTATTCAGACTCAGGTTAAAAGTAAAGGTTTTCACTGCATTTGTAGAATCTGTTTTTACACCTATTCACCCCCTCTAGGTGTTCATACTAGCACTTTCAATGAGGACATATGCGGACAAAGATGGGGGAATAGAGAAGTATGTGTATTGGAGAAGAGGACAAGGACGAGCCGCAACGAGGATGGTGGTTCTTGACGAGCATGACTGACGCGACATGCTGAGGTTGAGGGTGTCACGGTTAGAGGATCAAGAGCATCTCGGAAAACGGTCGGCAGGCAAAGGCTGGTGCTCAAACGAGAGAAGCAGTGAGAGAAAGATAACAGAGAAATGGAAGAGAGAGGAAGAGTGGCCTGGTAATTTTGGAGGCTAGGGTTGGTGATGTTAAAGGTTACGAATGACCCTTAGGGATGAGATGGGAAGGAATTATCTTCAACCCAAATTGGAAGAAGATCAGATCTCATGCATGGAGGATCATTGGCAGGAAGATTGGCTCCCTTATGCAAAATAGAGTAAAAAAATATTATAATTCCTGCATGACAATCACTCTCTAACATAAACGATATTGACTATATTCTAATTTTTATTTTTTGTCACTAACTGTATTTTAATTTTCTAATCACAAAATGAGGTGAGTCTATTATTAGGAGTTCAGTTAAAATATCTCCAAAAAGCTTCTTATATGACTAAAAGCTGATGCAACCCCATCGTTCCCCGGACAATTATGGCGTTCATTTGATTGCATATTTACGCATATCGATTTACCCTTTTTCGATGTGCCATGGGGCAGGGAGATATTTTCCAATGAACTTTTAGGCGAGCATTCATTATGATGATATAACGACAAGTATAACGATCACACAAGCGACAAAACAGATTTAGGATTTTTTTTTTTTATGGGATAATTATATCCAACTAGCGTAATAGGTCTCTTCACTTGAAATATTTGAGCACATATTCAATCTAATCGAACTTACTAACTTTGTTAGTCAAATTTCACAAAATAGTGATAGTGCCATGAGGCAGTGTGTCACATTTAGGATTTGGTTGATTTTTATATGAGATGACTTGATTGAGCATATGCAGGCAAAGTTTTAGGATTTTATTTTGATTATTCAAATTACGATTTTTAGGATGCGTTCATTTAATGAAAAATCACGATTGGATATTTTATTAAAAATCATTGTATCATTTAGAAAAATTGTCAATGCAAATTACTTTTATTATTAATAACAATATATATTTACATATTTTTTTTTTCATAATTAGAATAATTATCGTTAATCTATTGCTAAGAGATGCAAACGATCATTTTTAAAAATATATATCATTTTAATTATTTTATTGAATATCGAGCATAATTCTAAGGTTGTTGCTTCAACTATCCCCCTATTTTGTTCAGTTGAACTCTAATGGTACTTTGCATGTGCTAATTCACTTTAAGAGCTTCTTCCTCTAAAGGTGTGTTTGTTTAGCAAAAAGTGAATGATTAATAAAACATTTTCTTACAAATAATTGCTTGAGTCACTTAGAAAATTGGAAAAAATAAAAAATAATATCATTGTTCACAAAAAGATTTAGATATAAGTTATTGTCCGTTAATTAAAAAAATGTATTAACTAATATTTCAAGCGATATAATTGATTATTTCTAAAAATATTTATTTTTCATGAAACAAAAATCTCATGGAATTCTCCTATTCAATCTCGCTTGGGAAAAAATTGAAAGATTAAATCTCCTAGTTTGCACTGTTAGCCGCAGGGCCCAAGGACAGGATATGGTAGCCAGTGGTGTTGGCTTGACTTCCAAAGGCAGAGGTGGTGATGGTGTGTGGAAGAGACTACGCTTCGACGCTTCATGTGGTGTTAGTGAAAAAAAAATTAGAGAAGAAGGTATTGGTGTTGATTGAGCAAGGGCAGTGTGATCTTTTCGATGGTGAGGTTTTATGGAAGGATGCAAAATGGTGTTATGAGAAATAGAGTGTTAAAAGTAATTAAATATAAAATTACGCTTCATCTAATAGCTTAAGCTTTTAGAATAATTGACAAGTGGTCCCACAAAATCTCATAAAGTATCCGAGCTACTTATTAAATTCCCATGCTTAATACTAGGCACTAACGACCAAACTAAGTATGAGAGGAAATGTTAAAGTAATTGAATATAAAACTACGCTTTTATCTAATAATTTAAGCTTTTAAAACAATTGACAATGGTCACATAAAATCTTAAGTAGAGGTTGTAAAGTGTTTCTGTGTTCAAAAGTGAGGAAGTGGTCCCACAAAATCTCGCATATAAAGTGATATTATGTTGAAAAGTGAGGGGGGTGTTTGGTATGGTCAGAATACTCTTGCGTTTGGGCACTCAAACCATGGTCATGGGCCTCCAAATCTGGAAACACGTCCTCCGAATATTGTCGCCGTTGACAATTCACAAGACGGAGCTCATGGTGGAGTACAAAGAGCTCGAGAGAGGAGACGGAGTTGGGGAGAAAGAGACAGAGCGGCACATGAACTCCAAATGGCCCCCACGTCGGCCCTGACAATAGACAATGGCGAGGGCTAGATCGCTCTATTCGTGGGGGCGATGGCGTTTCAGCCGTGGCGTGGTTGGCAATAGTTGAGCAAGTGGAGAGAGACAGAGAGGGAAGAGGAGAGAGGTGGGTGTTAGGTTTTGGTTGGGTAGGGACGGTTTGCCGTGAAGTATAATGCAGATTCATACGACATACAACAGATCTAATTGATACTTAGAAATACGAACATCACCCACATTTTACTTATGTTTGCATGTCCATAAAATTCATGCCTATAACCAAGTGAATACTTGGTTGGAGGAAGTTCTCTTTAGCACGGAGAAAAAAACAAAGACCTCACACATACTAAACGGAAGCGACTCCTTGTCTCATTGTATTACCCTTGCGCGTTGTCCGGCACTCCTTCCTACTTGATCCGATTATTGAGCTTCCCATACATCTAGAATATGCACCGACATATCACTGGCAGCGCCCTTGCGAGCAGCACGTAGCAGAACCTCGCTAACTCACGTGGCGTCACGGCAAAGATTGCCAATGCATAGGTCACCATCATCGAGGCTGTGGCCACCCATATCTCGAAGTGCAGTGGGAACCTGTAAGTGTGACAGACAATGACAAGTAGAGAAGTGGAAAGCACGAAAATGTTGGAGACCAAGAACACATAAAAGGCACTCTGACGAGACACGTAGATTGCCATGTCGGCCCAGTGGTCATCGTCATTGATTTGCCATATCCCGCCAGGACGGTTCACGCCTGCCTGGAATGTGATAGCCGTAATCAGAGTAGCGATGATCAGCAGGATGTTCCGCACCTCACTCGGTGAGTCGTCTTCGGGTTTTTATTTGGAACCGCCGGAACCAGTTTTCTGCTATGTTTTCTGGTATGCCACTCCTTTGTCTTTGTTAATATTCTCATTGCCTTCCTCCATTTTTTCAGGCTTGTGTTCCCTATTTTCCCTCAGAGAGAGAGAGAGAGAGAGAGTGTGTGTGTGTGTGTGTGTGTGTTAAGAGTGAAGATGCTGGACTGTGTTTCGGTCGTCTTAGTTAATATAGGAACGTAGAGAGAGAGAGGGAGGGAGAGAAAGTGAAGATGCTCGACTGTGTATTGTTTCGGTCGTTTTAGTTAATATAGGAATGTGAAGAATAATAAAATTATTGAAGGATGCGTTTGAACTTTTTCTTGATGAATCCAACTGTTCAGCCCAAATTTCTTCCGGGATGAAATATCTTTTATCGAAAATAGTTCTTTAGCTTTTAATGAGAGGACACATATTTCATGACAATTCCAATAGGAAATGCCATAGATATAGAATGAAATTGAAAGCTTTACTACATACATAATTATATAGACACAAATATTGCCAGAATTTAATTGGTGACAAAGCTTGGAGAGTACAACAACTTCAATGAGGATATAAGTAAAACAATGTCAGAATTTAATCGCCGACAATGCTTGAGAACACGAAAATATTACATCAAAATTTAATCGATCATGCAACACTCAAAATAAAATATATGTCAAAATTTAATCGACAATGCGAATCTGTAAATTACAGCTAAATAATACGTCGGAATTTAATCAAAGACGTGAGTGTGGAAATTTCATCCTTTAGTAACTCTGCTCTTGTAACCACACCTTGCTGGTCCCTCTGTATGTGAAAGTTTATTAATGGATAACCTTTACCAATCATTGTTCATCATACTTCGTCTTGTATCAACAATCGATCGGCAAAACCCAACATTAATAACGATCCTTGTGGTCGTTGACGATGGGTTGCGTGTTCTGACAATATTAGAAGCTCTAGTCACGTGGTCATCCTGCATCGACAGCTGGGTCACTCTTTGATGTAAACATATGGTCCCTTTTAAAATAATTTAAGAGTAATCTTAATTTCTTTTAATGTGAATACTTGCACCGAATGGATGACTAGTATTGGGTTGCGCATTGTTCGTTTAACGCTTCGTACTTCATCTACAGTCGGCAGTCTCATAACGCTTTGATATGTTACATCAAACAACTTGATTCACGAATCGCCATCATTATAGATCATATCTTTATGGATTGTCCCGTTCTGAATCGTCGATTGGCTTGGGAAAGTACATATCCGGTCAAGATTGGAGTTTTCTTTCCTTCGTCTTCAACCTTAAATCTTGATCCTTTCAGTTTGAAACGCCTAACCATCTCATCTATTTTCCGCCTTGCTACTTTGCATGGCTCCTGAACCTCCCAACTACTCCCTTGTACACTATATTCTCAAGTTCGATAACTTGAAAGAGAATAAGCATCACAAGAATTGCTATATTGACCTCCTAAACTAGATGGATGATTATCCTGGTGATACTGTTTTTGGCCCTTGTCTGCAAAATCACTTTTGGATGCCTACATCTCTCAAATGCCGTTTCCCTCAAAGCATTGGGGAACTACTTCCCTCTCCAGAGACCCTCCATTGTAGATATTTGGACCAATGAATCTCAACTACTCGGGGGTTTCCGATCTTTCAATGTGGATTTCTAGAACTGCGACTTGAGGATGGCGTCGAATACCTCCTATTTAGGAGAAGGGGGTATTGACAGTACTCTTCAGTTCAACTGCTTCCACTGGGATTCAAGTCCAGGTCTTTTGGGTGTTGTTGTCAACTTTGGGTCCCCATCGATAACTGTTCTTTTTCTCCCATGGCGACCCATGTCAATCACTCTTTTTGTGTCATAGCTAGTTTTCTTCCTTTCGATGTACTTGTCAAAGAAATTGGTCCTCTTGAATACCTCCGGTTTCTTAACGACAACATTCTTTCTTATGGGAATTATTCACACAGCTTTCGTGTGGAATTTGGCCTAGCCTGTGTTGGGAGCAGCCCGACATGTCTTGGGAGTTGATTTGGAATATCCCGAAAATTGCTCATCAAGATTACAAAATAAGAAGGGAGTCTTATTATGATAGGATGCTAAAAAGGAAGAAATCTAAATAAGAACTAGTCTTATTTGGAAAGAATATCATGATATAATTCTGGTGACTGTCTAAATTAGAGGAAGTCAATACATCAAGAAAGTTTCTAATTGGGAGATGATTATCAATTAGGCAAGATTACTAATTTTGGTGGAGGTCTACCACTATGAACATAAGGATTGGATGGAGATTTAAAGAGCACCAAAAAATACTTCAGAGAGACCACAAGAGTCTTCAACAACATGAGTAAATACGAGAGTTCATGAGAATTTTTCAAGAGATGTGTTTTGTGACAGTTATGAGTATTTACTGTGGGAGAAACACCATTAGTGTTAATTGCAATCCTTTGATTATAGTTGAGAGTTCTTGGATTAGCGTTCTTTGATTTTTCCCATCTTGGGTTTTCCATGTAAAAAATTTCTTGTGTGTCATTCTTCTTTTCTCTTGTCTGCTGTATTATTTGCCTTTCACATATTGCACAATTTTGACAATTAGAATTCTACTGCAATCAATTGAGATCTGACTTAATTTACAACAATCTCCAATACCGAACACATTTCCAATTCCGAACATATATTTATATAGCTTTTGTTAAAATAATTTAGTTTTTTAATTTATTTTAAAATTAATATTAAATTAATACATTTAACGGCAAAACCATGTCATTTTGCACGTCCATTGTTGAGTAGGTATTCTAGCAAGCCACGTAGACCACTTATATATATAAAAAAAAGCCATATCGGATTTCCGCCTATCCTCACCAGTGCTGGTGCTTAAATGTCCCGATTTTCAAATGATGTGAAAAGTTCTCTTTAGAATTCCTGAAGTTGTCAAGCCAACTTATAGGACAGCATGAGTACTCGGGACCACTCAAGTTCAAAAGGAAAGTCCAATCGGGACCCTCGACTAGATGGAATTTTGCAAGCTCTTACAACCATTGGCAGCCTAATGGAGTAGCAGGCATAGCAGCAAGTAGCCTTTGCTTTTGGAAACGTTTTCACAACTGGAAACCAAAATGAAAATTGTGAACATTCTATGCAAGGATTGGTTGAGCAGTTCCTGAAATTGCAACCCTTGAGGTTTACCGGGACAGGAGATCCCAAAGAAGCTGAATCATGGGTCAATAAGTTAGAAAATATATTTGCACTTCTGAGATGCTCTGATGAAGATAAGGTGACATTGGCACCATACCAACTGGAGGGTAGCACCAACCACTGGTGGAAGGCAACAAAAGGAATAGTATTTCCTACTAATACTACTGTAACTTGGAATGCCCTTGTCGAGGCGCTTAATGGAAAATACTATTTTGAATGTGCTCATGACAAGAAGATGATGGAGTTTCTGCAACTCCAATAAGATAATATGACAATTGATCAGTATGAGGCAAAATTTGCTAAACTGTCAAGGTATGCTCCTAGACTGATTGGAGATCTAGTGGATAGGGCAAAGAGGTTCAAGATGGCCTAAAACCGGATATCCGGAACTAGTTAGTGCCATTGAATCTCAAAGACTATAATGAGCTATATGAACAAGCCCAACTAGTAGAGAAAGACTTGTCAGAGCGAGCACCCATAACAAAGTCTTATTACTCAACCTCTCAAGGAAAATTGTGTCAGGGCAAGAGATTTGATACAAGGAGAAAAGTATCCTTACAAGAAAAATAAGAAGCTCAAGCTGGTTTTAGCTCCGAATGTCCTATGCCGCACTTGCAAAGGAAGACATGGCAATGTTCCATGCCTAGTTCAAACCAAAGCTTGTTTTGGTTGTAGTTAGCTAGGCTACATTATAAGGGGCTGTCCACAATGATAGCAGATTATGTTGCTACAACAATCGCAAACAATGTTGCAAAACAAAGCACTGCAATACAACAATTTCCAACGTCTACTAGCTCAGGGAAGGGTTTATGCAGTCACTCAGGAGGGAGTGGAAAACTCCAAGACCATTATTACAGAATGAAAACTATTCACTATAGAATGCAAGAAGTGTAGAACTGTTATAAGTAAATAAGAGGAAATGGTAGATCTAGTGGTGTTGGCCATATACGACATCGACATCATTATAAGAATAAACTATCTTTAAGGAAGACCTTATTTTATCATAGGGCACAATGAAAGCATGATCGACCCAGAAATACTACCCAAAAGAAAATTAAGGCAGTACAACAGATAGATGGTCAAACAAATAGAACCATCCAAACGTCGGAAGATATGTTACAAGCTTATGTTATCGACTTCAGAAAAAGTGAGGATGAGCACCCACATCTCGTCAATTTCCCCCATGATAGTAGTTTCCAACAAAGAATTAGCATGGCTCCATTTAAGGCTCCGTATGGTCGAGCTTGCAAAAGACCAGTTCGTTGAAATGAGGTTGAGGAAAGGAAAATCACTAGTCCAGAGTCAGTCTAACTTACGACAAATGCCATGCATATAATTAGGGAAAGGCTTAGGCAGAAATGTTATATGGATAGGTGAAGGAACCTTTAGAGTTTCAAGTAGGCAACCATGTTTATCTTAAGGTGTTGCCCATGAAGAGGAGTATCGCACTTTGGAAAGAAAAGGAAGTTAAGCCCTAGGTATGCATTTAAATTTCGAAAACGAAATTTGGGGGGGGGGGGAGTTGTAACATTCTTGATTTCGACCCTTCTTTTGGTACTAATTAGTAGGCCAAGGATCGGTATGCCAAAGGCGGGACTATGCCATTGAGCCCAGGTTCTAGGCCACTGACCTAGCCGAGAAGTCAATTCCTGCTTATGACACTCACACTAGGGTGGCTTTTCCATGAACCCCAAGTGTGTCAAAATGGTCGATAGGGGATGTACACAAAAAGTCCTTATCTGATTCCGGTTGCACTTCCATGGCCTATTTCCCATGGTTGCCATATTCTTTAGAAATGGACAAAATAAAACTTTCTAGAACATCCTAGGTTCTTCATGAAAGAGAATGACTGATCACTTTGGATAGATATTTCTAGATTTGGTAATGATTACCAAAGATTTGTCTCAGAAATTAAGTAAGGGACTCTTGAACAAATGGACCAATCAAGGGAAGGCATATAGAAGATTTTAGAACACCTCATTAAATGCAATGATAAGTCACCCCGCTTAAGTGTCCCTTGAAGATTCGATAATGATAGCTCAAGATTTTCCTTAGGGAAGAAACAAATGACTTAAGGTCTTAAGTGGACCAATTAGAAGAGAACTTAGTGAAATATTCTAGAAGGCCAAAACTTAGAAAGCAAGTTCTTTAATTTAGGCATGTGCTAAATATCCAAACATCATGATTGTCCAAATCTAAGCCATTAATGAAGATGGTGAGTCATTAGCTTAGGTGGCCTTATGAAGATTATGTAATGATGGCCCAAAGATTTGGTTTGGAGGAGAAATTAGTGAATCAGAAATGTAACGTCCTGAAATTCGAGTCCTTTAAGGGATGAATGAACGTGAATTTTGTCAATGCATTGTTGGTTGATCTCACTTGGAATTGATCACTCCCGAGATACTGATCTTGAGGGGAAAGGCTAATGAGAACAGAACTCGTGCGACTAAAGAACTTGATCTGGGAAAATGACTTGACCGTGAGACTAGCGTGAGGACGATCCTATAGATAGGTAGGCCGATTTCAAGGACGATTAGAAGTTGATTCACGGACAGTATATAATGGGACAACGGGTGATTCCGTTTACTGTTATCAAGCCCACGAATGACCCTATGTCGATTCTCAGTAATCGTGTACTTCGAAATAAGAATCAATCCTCCGCAATTTCATGTAGTCAAAGACGTCCATGTGTCAAGATGTCTTGAACGTGGTTTAGCATGAGTCGGTTACACGTAAATCCTCGAAGCCGCTTGTTAGTCTGAGTTGTACCAAAATGACATTTGGGCGAAATTGACATCGGATGAGAATCCAAGATTGGACTTCGAATTTTCGGGAACGTCCGGGTCAGACTTTTGGACGATGCTACTTCGACAGTCGATAGTGCCAATTAAGTTGAGTATTTGGAAAAAGGATTTATGGACCGACGAAACGAGCCTATGAGGATGTGGGCTGGGAAAGGCCAATGTGGGCCTTATGCCCAAGGTGGGACAGCCATCATGGTAGGCCCGAGGCAAGCAAGTGAGCCCATTGGACCCAACCAACAATTTTACCCTTCCGAGCCCATTGTCTAACCTTGAACCGTTTCGGGCCCAACCAATTTCCGAGCTCGTTCCTATTCATCTCCTAGCCCGTTTCTTAGGCCCGCCCTTCCTTTTAGCCCAAGGGCGGATTGGGAAATGTGCAAGGTGGAAGTGACCATTTTCCCCCTAGATATTATGCAGATAAGTCAAAAGAAGAGAGAGAAAATGATGTCATGTTGCATGGGGAGTTGAAGCAAGCCTTTAAGGGCCTTAATGAGGAGTGTAGCCAACTCTCCCATCACTCTCTCTCCTCCCCTTTAGCCCCAAACCGGTCGACCCTCTCTCTCCCTTGTTTCTCTCACTTCCTTCTTCTTCTCTTGCAGACCTTCCTCCAAAAACCTGAGTTATTTGTTGCTTTCCTGTCCTAATCACCGCCCGTGCCACCCACCACCATGCTCAGAAGGCCCAATCCGTACGCCCCCATGGCGGCCGTTCGCCGGACGGAGCCGCCGGCCGACCCACTTGCCGGTCGGAAGTTCCCACTCCCCTATCCGCCTGTCCCTACACTACTCCGCCCCGTTCAGTTGTTTTCCTCCTATTCCGACCCAACCACCACCTTGCCCAACCACCAGCCAGTCCCCCTTGACCCCTAAGTGCCGTAGGTCGCCGGCCAGCCGCTCGTCGGAGCTCTGATAAGCTAGTTCAGCCCTTTTTCCTTCTCCGGCAGTCTAGTTTTCTAGTGTTGCAAAGGGAGTCTGAGTTGCTTGCTATTGTTTTGACCCCGGAATTGCCTTGAATCGCTGTGGTCGAGGTCCCCGTGCGTCGCCTCCGTTGTCGTCACTACGTCCGTGTCTCCGGCCCGCTCAACAGGTGAGTTTTTGTCTTAATCCGTCAATTAGTGCATAAACTTGCTTAGGGTTGGTTTAATTAGAGTTAATCTTAGTTTGGGGGATTAATTAAAGTGTATTAGAGCTAAGATTGGTGGTTAATTAGATAATTAGGATTAGTTTAAATTGATCTTGCTTAATGCCTATTAATTGAGGTTTGTTGGCTTAATCTTAAATAAAGGGGGTTAAGCTTGTTTAGTCTTAATTGATTGATTTTTTAATTTAATTATTGTTTTATTGAATTTTGGATTGAATTTATTAGTTATTAAATTCTGGAATTTCACTCTTCATAATGTATTGTTTCACGCGGCACTATTCACACAGTATTGTTCACGCGCACTGTTCATGTGGCACTGTTCAC
Source organism: Eucalyptus melliodora (assembly GCA_004368105.4). Lineage (NCBI taxonomy): Eukaryota > Viridiplantae > Streptophyta > Magnoliopsida > Myrtales > Myrtaceae > Eucalyptus > Eucalyptus melliodora. The sequence goes on from CM023406.3 coordinate 14,442,407, forward strand.
ACGGTATTGTTCACATGCACTGTTCATGTGACACTGTTCATACAGAAGCGAAATTTGGTCTAAATGCACATGTTTTGATCATATGATGTGCATTGATAGTGTAAATACATGGAGATTTGCATGAATTGCGTGGAATTATAAAAAGGGAAATATACTGTGCCTGAGAAACATGGGAATTTACTGATTTTCTGGAGATGAAATTGAGACTGCATTTGTTTAATGGATTGTTCCTGCAAGTACATATCATGTATGCATTGGCTAATGTTCAAGATAAAAATGAGCTGTGGTGGTGTGTTTGCGTGATCACTAAGTTGAACCCGTCACCCCGACGGGAGTTCGAGGGGAATGATAGTCTGACTTGTCGAAATCCCAGCGGGAGTTCGGATGCAAGAGTCAACGTAGAGTCGGGGCCCATGCTTCTTCGGGAATGCCGTCTTGGGAGAGAACCCTCGATGTCGTTGCGCCTCACAGGGGAGGGTGATGCCTGGTTACGCCGGTAGACACCGATGGGGGTTCGGTTGTAGCCTTGGGAAGGGCAGTAATAATCGGAACACGTGTGGGTGCAAGAGCGTATGATAAATATGGCATCATTGGTTCCAATTATGCATAAGCTGATCACATTATTTATGGCATGCACGCATGAATCAATAACGTGCAAGGTATGGCATACTAGGTAAGGTTGCATGCGAACCGACTATTTGATTGTTGTTTGGCCCTGGTTGTTGTTATTTGTTTGTTGTTGGTTGTTGGTCGTTGGTTTGTTTGTGAGGTGGTTCTAGAGAGATACCCCAAGTTGAGTTGATGTACTAACCAGAGCTTAGGGGGAGGACTTGCTGAGATTTTATCTCACTGGTTATTGTATAACCACTTCCAGACCCTTAGAATGGTACACCCGCTAGTGCGATTCGGGATCCCTAAGGACTAGAAGACTGTCTGACGTGCCACCGCTCCTCGGGTCGGGTGCATCTTTACGAGAAGTATCTCTCCACCATCTGGGTGGATGAGGGACCGGGGCAATGGATACTCCATCTGTTCTTGGCATGGTTCATCCAGGAGGACAATATGCTAATTGATCCTCTACGACATTTTGACGGGCCGCCCGGTAGGGGCCCCGAGGACGCCGACTGGGATCCGATCCCATGGAGCTGGACCCTCTTGATAGTGCAATGGAGAACCCTGCCCCCATTTCACCAGTGATCGACTCGAATGCCTCCGACTACGACCTGACGGAGTCTGAGTTCGATGAGTCCAAGTGATAGTGGTATCGAACCCGAGGGTTCTTTTTGTCTAGTTGGATTAACCTAGTCTAGTTTCTTTTTGGTTTGGCTTAGAGGATGGATCAGTCCCTCAGTTGGGCTTGTAAAGTGGAAGCGATCCTTTGTAGGTTAATTCAATGAAAATGTATATATATGCGAGTAGTTGCTGTTGTTCTTACTGTTTCTCTCTCTATCCTTGTTTGATTGCTTGATTGTCTGTTTGACTAGGGGATGGCTTGTTTTCCGCTTGCGCTTAAATCAAGATTAAAATGAATGGTCGTTGACGAGTCCTAGGATGTCGCTCTCTATCGACCAAGGGAAGGGGTTGTTGCGTGATCAGGGTTCGGGGCGTGACAATAAGCTTAGGTGTCCATAGAAATTTGTTCATCATTACAATAAAATTTTCCTTTGGAAAGCAAGTAGGCTAAGTCATGATGACATGGAATAAGTGGTCTAATAAAGATGGCAAGTGTTCTCCTTGGACCCTAGGCATGCCACCTTGCAGACTAGGCTTGTCACCTCAACTTTATAGCCGTGTCATCCCAAAAAATGTGATTGGGCCATTTGGATAAGTAATGATGAGGTTGGTGCCTATAAATAGGAGGAGCCCCCATTCATTTCCATCATTTTTTGAGCCCTCTTGCCATTCACACACCATTCTCTCCTTTCTTTCCTTTCTCTCGGCCTTGCACCATCGCCCCATCAAGTTATCCAAGCTAGGTCCAAGTTGTGGTAAGTAGACTTACTAAACCTTGATTATAGCATTGTGTTACGCTGGTTGAGTGAGACGTGTTCTTGACCATACTTGCGATGCATGTGTTTATTGTTGATTGAGTTTCTAGGGTGTGTTCATTTTTCATGTTTTGCTTGTTTAAGATTTTGTATGGCTTACTCATGAGTTGGAATCTATGAACGGAAAGATGCCTCGGGCCATGGACGGGTCTCGCTTGGTTTGAATCGGCGTCGAGGCGTGTTAGAACGAACCTCACTTGGCGAGTCAGTATTGAGGTGTACCAATACAAGTCTTGCTTGGTGTAGGTCGGCGCTTGGCCAGTCGGTTCAGGCCATGAACCTTGTACCTTACCCAGCATATTATGTAATTATGGTACTATAGAACATGACATGCATACACTTGTATGAGCACGCCCTCAGGCCTTGTAAGTGTGCAGTAAGAGGAAAAATAATAAACTGGCTTGTGTGTTGTATAACGTGTGATTACTAAATAAAATATAAGATCAATCGTCACATAGCATTGGCGGCGATGCCTCGTTCATGAGAATAGGATGTCTGGTGGACTCGGATGCCCGGTGGATTCCGGATGCCCGGTGGATTCCGGATGCCCGATGGATTTCGGATGCACGGTGGATTTCGGATGCCCAATGGATTTCGGATGTTCGGCTAAATTCGGATGATAGCCGTCACCTTTGGATTAGGGGACGTTGTCCAAAAAATTTCGGAAAAACTATAGGAATGGTTATGATAATAAATGAATCCCTTTTGTACATGTTCTTTGTGATAATTTTAACTGTTCGAGCATCAAAGGTAAACCGAACTCTTGTCATGCACATGGTTGAGTTGTTGGAATATATTTTACTATTGATCTACCATTTGACATTGTTATGGTTATGTTTACGTATCTAGTTCGACGGTGAGGCATCCTCCTAACTAGAATTTAATGGGTTTACTTGCTGAGTCCCCCAACTCACCCTCTTATCGTTTAGACTTGTAGGCATAGAGGTCTCACACTAGTTTTGGGAGCTGTAGTCATGCTAGAGACGACAAGGTGACCCTGGCCTTTTGATGTAGAAAACGAATGTATAAGTAGAATGGCCCATAGAAAAGGGCTTGTAAAATATACTGATGCAATATAAGCAGTGTGTTTGTAAATGGTTGTTTTCCCTGTTGTTGTTGTATGGGTATATGCTTCTGCATGCTCTTAATGAAAAGGTAAGAAGAATTGGGATGGCGACGAGCTTGGGACGTCATGAAAATAACCCCTATCCCTTAAGACCCTGAAGATGGAGTTGGGGTCGTGACATGCGTCATCACAATAAGCTTTGAAAGCAATAATTTCCTTACCTTTGGTGTTGGATTCTTCATTCAAGTGTTAAGCTTCATAAGAAATTAAAGTTTCTATCAATTCATCCATCATGTTTCGTTGAATTCTCATTGTCCCATAAACTAAAGTCTTCCCATGACTCCGCTCCTGCTTCTTTGGTAATGATCTGTGGAGCTTGCTTACTTTATTTGCTTGACTTTCTCATTTGATTTCTTCGTTAAATATCTCGTAGTATCCTAGAAGAATGCTCATATCTATTTCTCTCACTCGATCAGTCCCTTTGAATGTGACATAGTCTATTCCATATTTCTTTAACTATGATACAAGAGGAAATTCTATTAAAATCATTATGGAGAGGGAACAATAAAGTAAATGTTTAGTTTTGCCATTACAAGCTTGTCTTCTCTAAAATCTTCAAGTTGAGCTGCAGCTATAGTAACAACTGTGGCTGGTGGTTAATTATCGCTTTCTTGTTGAATAGGTGGTTTAGCTGGAATAGCAAGTCCATTGACAATGATTCCCATATCTATAGTTCATTCTTTTAAAGTATTGAGGCTTGTTGGAAGCATGAGAATCAAAAACAAGCTACGAATGTTGGCCATTTAAATAAATCTTTATGCTTAAAAGTAAAGCACTTCAACAAACAAGTAATTGTGCTTTGATACCAATTGTTGATATTAACAAAACAAACTAGAAGGGGAGGTTGAGTAGGTTGTACAAAGATACAAAAAAAACTTTTGTGGAATATCAAACGATCAACACACAATATAGTGTTAAAAGCAAGTCAGCATATGTGATGCTATTATGAAAGAGAGTGAAGTAAATAGATCACATAGTGATTTAAAGTGGTTCGGCTTTATCCCCAAGCCTACGTCAATCCTCCTACTAATAGTCTTAACAATAGTTGAATTCCACCAATATTCAGCAATACAATTTACAACTAACTAGTGTTGTTCATTTCACACCAATATTCACCATTTATTTCTGTTATTTTCTCTTTTGTATGATATCAACAGATTTTTTCTTGAGTAACCGTATTATTTGGAAATTAAATTGTGCCTCTTTAATTTTTTTTCATATTAAATACTTTCCATGAACAGTCTTGACCCTTAATAACTACCTATGAAGATACTCGTGCCTAGATCAAAGTTGTTTGTGTTAAAATTTTTCCTCCACCGACCGTGTTAGCTGAAAATAATCCATACATTACAATATGCGTTGAGGAAAATTAGGGAATGTTTTTTTAAATAGCAAACAAAAGAAAGAAAAGAAAATAGTTCTATAAAGAAAAGAAAATAGTTCTATGATCTTCGTGTGAATTGTTTTTCTCAATCCTCAGGTTAATTTTAAGGTTCGAACTCCCCACCTCTTTCCGTTCAACCGAAAGTGAATTCAATTGATAAACTGATAAAAAAAAAAATAGTCGGTATGTAGAAAAAAGTGATTAAATTCATCTATTAAATACTTAACATGAGTCTTCTTTACCCATGCATCGTTCACTTACCTACATGAGAAATTATAGATTTACTACTACCAAGAATAGTGCAAGTAATTAGTACGTATTTGTGTTTCTTACGAAGGAAATTGAGTCAATATATAGATCGGGTAGCTTTACTATTGACCCACTATTTATCATGTAATCAACAATGAAATTGTTTCTAAAGTGATGTGTATTAGCCATTAGACATTATATTCATAATTATACTTGGAATACGTAAGAGAAACCATAGTGTTAAGGAGAGTAAATCAATTACCAATTGTGTATTAGCCATTAGACATTAAATTCATCACCATACTGGGATTATGTATGAGAAACCATATTCTTAAGGAGAGTAAGTCAATTACCAATTGATGATTGAATGTAAACAAGAATAAATTAGATTCATACCCATAAATTCAGATATACACAGGCAAATGTATTTGCTTGTAAGTTCTAACCACATTTTTTTTTTAGGAAATAATATCAATGTATGTGACCAACATGTTATAAAATAAAATAAAAACTATGACAGATTAGGTTTCAAGTTCTAAAAAATGAGAAACCTATTCCTACTGATAAATTTGCCTATGACTATTTAGCGATGGGGCCAATGTGAATGGATCACATCCAATTATTCAATCCTTAAAGAAATTGAACTATTCCCTCCATTGATTTTTACTTTAATTTCACTTTTATTATCTACTTTGAAAGATTAGGATAATTATTAGGTAGTATGGGACAAAAGTACCTCTGTGTGGGAAACTTTTTGCCAAATATCAAAACATACTCGTTTCTAGACGTTGACACTTGAGTCATTGTTTATATGTCTTTGTCTAGGTCTTGAGACTCAGAAAAATCCAAGTCGCGTCCGGCTCTTGAAAGGATATGAGTGGCTTTTCATTAATCGAAATTGCTGCAAAGTTGAATGATTGCCCGAGAGTCCCTCCTTTGTGGACCAGGCCCCTGAGTGGGAACCTTGTGTAATTATGAAAGCTCATTGCTCTTTTGTCTCGTTTCTTAAGGGGAATCTAGAGTTTGGATTCGAGTCATGAACCCTTAATCAGTTGAACAATTGGGCCATGTGAAGTCTACATGAAAAAATGAAAATAACGGTAGATACGTACTAGACTTACAATATAGCCATAGCAAAACATATTTATTGCCCAACCCCTCCCCCCCAACCTTTCCCCCTTTAAGGTTGCCATCGCCGTTATCACTGTCACACCCCTTCCCGTTCTGTCTGCATCTCAAGTGCCGTTGCCACTAATTCAAAAACTAATTCTTTTGATATTGCTCGAAGTATCTTATTTGAGCATTCCTCATTTGTATAGATCTTGCCGAGTGTAGCAAGTCCACACGATGTAGTTGAAGGGCATGACCATTCTAATGATGCTTTCACAAGACTTAATTTTAAATGTCCCATAATCTTCAAGCAAGATGTTCATCTGGATTTCTTTAACTCTATTGGTCCCTTCGTATTTAAGTTTAAGCGCATACCAAATTTCCTTTTCCGAGTGAAGAAACTATTAATCTCAATAGATGATAAATCACAATACAAAGTATGTATAACTTTTGAGATTAGAGTACGGCAGAATCTGCAATTGCATTTCCAGGGATTGCATTTCTTCTTATTGGAATATATAGACCTCTTTCAATTACCTTCCATAGCGCGCACTGCATAGATTAAATGAACAATTTCATCTTGCATTTCCAATCAGTATTTGTTAGTTCCTTTGAACATAGGAGGTTTGTGTCCATTGCTAAAATAAGCTCCTACAATGCTATCTATAGGATCTTTTACTTCGAAGTGTGGAATACTTCGATTCTTAAGCACTTAGCTTTGATATTAGTTGATATATATATATTTGGGCGGGGGGAGGGGGAATTGGTTGTCTAAGAAAACTTGTAACTTTTATAGAGTACTAGACAGATAGTCGGGTGTATGTAGAAATAGTTATCTACTATAGATGGAAATATAAAAGAGTTCAAGAGATAGAAGAGATGCAAAACAAAGTTATAATGGGTTGGCCTTCCCCTTGACCTACTTTACACTACTAACTCTAATAGTTTCAACAATGCTATAATTCACTATGTAATCCTTGAGATTTTACAGCTTGCAGGAAGTGTTGCTTCCACACAAAGCTTTAGTAGATGCTTCTACATATTCAAGCAACTCTCACCACACTATAACTCACTCTCTTCTTAGATTTCTTATGCACATACTTCGACAAAGGAATACAATTTGATTTACACATCTTTACACATAAGAATGGTAAGAAGATGGCAAAAAGATGAACACTCAAAGCATAGGCTAGTTTTTTTTTTTTTTTTTCCGTTTCCCCAACTCTATTCCTTTCCTTGGGTTGAATTTATAGCCATCATACGTCAAATGACCACTTGCAACTCAAATCCCATGAATAGCCGTTGCATTTGTCATTTGCTATCGTAAAATGCTGTTTAGTAGCTCTGCAAAGTCTATTTGCTAAGATGGTCAGTTCTGCTTCTATAGAGTCTGTCATCTCTATTACTTGCCCAAATATGGTAAACTATTATGGTATTCTCCAACCTACCTTTTTGAGGAATTCAACGCCTGAAATCAATTGTAAACTACAATATTGAATTCAAATCAAATTGATAAAGGGTTTTGGTCTTCCTTCTAGGATTTTATAGGCTTGTATGCACAACTAATACTCCATTTGTAGAGAGAACTCCTTTTGCAATAAGGTCCATCCAAATTTTTCGATGATTCCCTGCCCTCTAGTTTGTTCACCACACACAAGCTCTATCCAAGCTTATTGACATCTTCATGTCCTTTTCTTCGTTCACCTTTTATTGGTCCATCCAGTTATCAATATATCTCGCATCCAGTAGCATGCTCACATTTTGTAGAGCAAAGTTGTTTTGCACTCTTAGTGCCTACATGGGAACATTTCTATTCCTCTGTTCTTTTGCTCTCTTGCTCCCCTGAACAAAAAAGAGGGAAAATTGTCCAAAAAGTCCTAAACCTATTGTACTTTTGCCAATTGAGTCCTAAACTTTTTAATTTTGCCAATTGAGCCCTAAAGCTTTTCACTTCTTGCCGATTCAATCTATCTGGCCAATTTTGGCCGAAAAATGCTAAAGTGGGCGTCGATGATGCCATGTAGGACTACCAGTGCTAATGTTGACAATTTTTAATAATATTTTAATATTTTTTGAATTTTTATTATTTTTTTTCTATTTCCCCCCCTTTTTTTTTTTGACTTTCTTGGCCTTTTCGAATGGCCAGCCACCGACCACTAGCCACAGCCAGTCGGCTGGCCTCGCTCGCCACAGGCGAGGCCCAACCGAGCGAGGAGGAGCCCCGACGAGGTTGACCCTTGCCCAGGCCAAGGCGGCCTTGCCAGATCTGGCGAGGGTCACCCTCGCCGAGGCTTGCTCTTGCCCAAGCAAGCGTCGGCCTCGCCAAGACCAGATTTGGCGAGGTCGGTCCTCGCCCCTGGTCGGGCAATGGCGACGATTTTGCATTGAGCAGGCAGCAACATAGGGTTGGGGATCGAGAAGTTATTGACGAGGAGGGCGATGACGCCGATCACGAACGACGAGGAGAAGAAGAAGATGACGGGGAAAAGGAGAGCCAGGAACAATCGGAGCAATACAGACAGATTCTCACTCTTGCTCATCGCCTGGCGTCACCGTCGCCTGGCTAGGGGTGAGGGCTAGCCTTGCCAGATCTAGTTTAGGCGAGGCCGATGCTCGCCTAGGTGAGGGCGAGCCCCGGCGAGGGCTCCCCTCGCCAGATTTGGCGAGGCCGGCCCTTACTTAGGCTAGGGTGGCCTCACCCGGCGTTGTCGTCACCCGACAAGGCCGCCCTAGCTTGGGTGAGGGTCGGCCTCGCTAGGGCTCCTCCTCGCCCGACCGGGCCTCGCCTATGGCGGGTGAGGCCAGCCGGCTGGCTGTGGCCGGTGGTAGGCCACCGGAAAAGGCCAAGAAAGCCAAAAAAAAAAAAAGAAAAGGAAAACATAATAATTCAAAAAAATATTAAAATATTATTAAAAATTATTCACGCTAGCACCAGCAGTCCTACATGGCACCGCCGGCTTCCACATTAGCATTTTCCAGCCAAAATTGGCCAGATGGACTGAATCGGCAAGAAGTGAAAAGGTTTATGACTCAATTGGCAAAGTTAAAAGGTTTAAGATTAAATTGACAAAAATGCAATAAGTTTAGGACTTTTTGGATAATTTTCTCCAAAAAAGAACAAAAATTGCTTGATAATGTTAACTAATTTTTTTATTCCCCAGAATAGAAAAGCAGCCGGGGTATAAATTTGGAATAAAAATGAGAAGTAAAAAAATGTAGCATTTTGCTCCCGAGAACAATTTCTAGCAATAAGTCAATTTTTTTCTTTTCTTCTTTTCTTTTCGTCTTCTTGCTTGCCACTCGTCGCCCTCGACAGCCACCACCCACCACCGCTAACCCCTATCGCTTGCCACCCACAACTGTCGGCCGCAACTGACCACCCCGCCACTCGCTGCCATCGATCGCCAGCCATCGGCAGGCGGTTGCAACAACCGGCAAGCAAGAAGAAGAAAAGAAAAAAAAGAAAAATTGTCTTAAAAAATTAAAAGAAATTTCACGTTATAAAAAAATTTATAGATCGTACCAAATACATTCCTCTTCTTTTTTTTTTATTCTAAAAATATAAGTTTTGTATGGTTACCAAACGAGTTGTTTTTACTCAAATATTATTTCAGAGAGTAGAAATAGAAAAGAAATTGTTCTCGATAATAAAAATGTTATCAATTGCACCCTTAGATGTCCCATTGCTAAAACCATCAACCCATAAATATGTGTTTGTACAGGCAATACTTATCAATTCAATTACACATGTTAGTATTACTTAAAATGTTTTTTCATTCTCAAAGCACCTGTTGGCACCTAAATTTTGACTATCTATTTAGAGTTTAATTGCTTAGAATATTAAGGGTTAATTTTTAACCCCTAAAAAAATCATCGAAATTGCATAGCATATTAACTTTAGGGGCATCTGCATTGAGTAGTGATATAATTCGTTAAAAATTTGTTAAATTAAAAAATATATATATTATTTTTTATTTATTTCATTTTTTTAAAACAAAAAAACAAAAACAAAAAGAAGGAAGAAGTTAAGTTAGACCCGGCCGGGTTAACCGGGACCCTTATCTCTTTTCCGGCTGGGCCTAACCCAACTCCTTTCTCTCTTTTCTTTTCCTCCGCGCGGGGCCAGCCCATTAATCCTTTCTCCCAAGCCAAGCCCGCGTGCTGGTCTCCATCCCCCTCCCGCCGTTCATGCTTCTACAAAAAGGAGGGTACAAGCCAGAGAACAGAGCATCGTGCAGTAGAGGGTTGCGAGGGAGCAGAATTGCGACGTGATCCGCAGGTCAGGGTCAGGTCGGCTGGTAAGCTGGCAATGGCAAAAGCCATGAGCACTTGCCGATTGCCCTAAAAAGCGAGGGGGCTCGCTTGTTTGAGGAGAGAGAGAAATCGTTCGAGAAAGAAACTGTGAGAGAGAGCGACTGGGGGCAAGGAGGAGTTCTCCAGTCTCTCGGTCGCACTTGAGTCCCGTTTGATAACCCCCAGCCATTATCCTCGTCGTCTTGACCTCGCTTTCCCTGTGCCCACCTCTTCGGCAAATGTCTTTTCGGTCCGACCTTCCCTTGCCCCTAGGATCTCGGCTCAAGGACATCACGAGGCAGTTGGCCATAGCTCGGGTTGTCTCGAGCTCACCCCATAACCACCGTCTTTGAGCTGGGTAGGGGTCTCCACGTCTAAACGCTCACCCACGCGAGGCCCTTCCGCTCTGCTTTGTTCTGTCTAAAGGATGAGTTGAGCTCGGTCTATTCGGTACTTGAGTGTTTTGTGTTCGACTGTGTTGATTTCTCTGGCGTCACGGGTCTAGATCTGAGTCCGATCCTTAGAATGGTCATTTGCTTCTCCTCATTGCGCTGCAAAGGAACCTCTATTATTGTCTCACGAACATCCCCTGAATCAAAACATTTTGATAATCGTCTCTTTCTTAAATCACAATATTCATCTTCGATTCGTTCATTTCGAATTCATTCTTATGTGGCTCGTGTACATGGCCGTATGTCCTTTTTTTTCTTGTGTTTGGCCCCTTGTTTTGCATGTTCTGGTGTTGCCTTTGTGATGCTTGACTGAAATGAAGTGGATAAAGTGTATGGCTAGAACGTATATGATGAATCGATACGATGATGGGTAGTCAGTGGTGAAGTCCATGTGTTTGTGGCTTGAGCTCTTGGTGCAGTGATTTTAAATTGTGAGTCTCGAAGTTCACAAATAAGTGGATAAAATTTAATGAGCTCTCAGTCCTCCAACTGAAAACAATGGATTCAGAAAGTTTAGTAAACAACTATGGAGGGTGAGAGAAGGAGCAAAAGAAGGGAATTTCGCAATCTGGAAATGTTTGAATGAGTTGAATGTGAAGAGAAAGTGAGCGAGAAGCATAGAAAATTAGGGTATGGGTTCTGCAACGATAAATAAGTTTAACATAGACTTGGGTTTAATCCATCCTTCTTTAAAAGAGGCTTCAGCATGGGTTTGACGTTGCTTTAGTGAAAGAGCAAGCTGGCTGTGAGTCTTCTTAGTTAGGGCTTGGTTTAACGGACATGGGCTTAACTCCCTTATATAATAACCGTGGCCATGATTTGCGTGGAATTAGAAGGGTTACATCTCACGAGTGAGCGAATCTGTTTGAAAGAGGCAAAATCCGAAGGAGCAAGACCAAGAAGTAGATGTTGACGCTCGAGTCAATGTTTAAAATTTCTTAGTCTAGAGACTAGGAAGAGTTCAAGTCGCGTCTTTGGCTTCTAGTAGGAAATGAGTAGATTTTCATTTATGGAGATTGCCAAAAAGCTGAATGTTGATTGCACGAGGGTCCCTACCTTTTGTGGACCAGGTCTGTGAGTAGGAATCATGCGTCCTGAGGAAACCTAATTGCTCTTATGTGTCCTTTTCTTGGGGAGATTCTACAGTTAGGGGATTTTCCCAGTATGGATTTGGGTTCATGAATACTTGCTTGATCATATGAACGGTTCAATTATTCAACCCATAAAGAAAATGAACTATTCCCTTCTTTGTTTTCCACTCTAATTTCACTTTGATCCTTCACTTTGAAAGAGTAGGGTACTCTATTGCTAGTTGGTATTGGACCAAAATACCTCTGTGTAGCAAACTTTATGCCAAGTTTCAAAACACACTCATTTCACTTTGTTTTTGATAATTATGAGTGTAGGAGTTACTTTATTTCACAATCAATTACTTTCATATAATTAACGCTTAATATTATAAAAAATCCCAAACTGATACGTTTGTAACAAATTTATCACAAATCAAAATTTTTGACTATAAAGAATCCCGAATTGATACACTTATGATAAATTTATTTCAAACTAATTTTTTGACTATAAAAAACCTCAAATTAGTATATTTGTAATAAATTTACCTTCTATTAATTTTTGTTAAATTGGATTAATATTACGAAAAATCACAAACTAGTACATTTGTGACAAACGAATGATAAAATTCTTATTGATATACTTATCACCTGCCATGTATCATGGCTCAGTAATTTGATGATAAATTTACGAAATTAACTAGTTTGAGGTTTTTGGTAGTAAAAAAATTAGTTTGAGGTTAATTTATTGTGAGTTTACCAATTTGAAATTTTTTGTGATAAAAAAATCAGTTTGAGGTAAATTTATTACTAGTATACCAATTTATAGTATTTCATGATATTAACCTTATAATTAAAGATGGGTTTTAAGTCAATTTTGAATTATTGTAATAGCTCAACCCAATAATTTGAGTGACAACATAAAATAATGGCCATTTGAGAGAGTGTTTATTTGTGAATTACTAGACCTGTTCTCTCTCATTCAATATGGAACTTTTAAAGGTCAGAAATGCACCCCAATCAAAAGAAGTGGAACTGTCTAGACATCACAATTCTTCTCTTGGACATAGGCGAAATGATGATGTCCATTTAACCTTAAGTTAACAAGATTCCAATCCCTCCCTTCCTCCCTCACTGTCATTTTTTGTTGCAATCAATATTTCTTTTTCAGAAATTGTAATTGAAAGACAGCAATCAACGAACGGTCTACATGCAGACGATTTATATCTCACAAAGTGCTTACAAGATTTAAAATTTACAACGAAAGAAAGACCTTCACCAATATGACATGCTTATTCTACTCCGCAGACCGTCACACCCAAAGTCAACTGCGGTTTCTACAACTGCAACATTGTGCCTTTCTTCCTCTCTTTCGCTAATTCACATGCCAACTGAAAACACACTATTATGGAGAGCCCATCCACTCAAAACCAAGATGCATGCATCACTTTTAACCATTAAGATTCTTACTATTTTTATGTATTTTCGCATAGACATACTTGCACACCAGGATGAGACCCCTCACGATAGCCGGAACCGCTGCAATGGACAACAAGGACTGGCACTCCATGTAACTCGGCGTGATCGCGAAGACCGAGGCCCCATAAGTTATCCCCATGGAGATCATCGCAATGATCACCTCGAGAAAGAAAGGGAAGCCCCAGGTGTGGCAGATTATGAGAAGCATCGATGATGAGAAGGCGAGAGTGTTAAACGCCAGGAACACGTAGAAGGCCGACGGGTCCGTGCCGTGAATGGCCCGGCCCACCTCGTGCAGCCCCTCGCTCTTCTGCTGCCAAACCCCTCCGGGGGGATTCACGCCGGCTTGGAAAGTCGCAGCAGCGATCAGGGTGGCCACCACGAGGTGATAGTTGCGGTACTTTTTGCGGTACACCTCGGGGTCGGGCGCATCTTGCCCTTCGTGCATGAATAGTTTAACGAAAAACCTCCTTATGGAATAATCGTGTCCCATGATTTGCGCAAAATTAGAAGGGTACGTCTCATGAGTGAACGAATCGCTTTTTAAAGAGGCAAAATCAGAAGCAAAGACCAAGAAGTAGACGTTGACGCTTGAGTCAATGTTTATATTCTTCTTCATGCTCTAGCAATCAAGGTGCGTTTGTTTCCCAAACAACAAATGATTTGAAAAAATATATATTTTTTTAAAATTATTGCTTGTATCGGTTAAAAAATTTACATAAATGAAAATCATTTTAATTATTTACAAAAAATTTTAAACAGAAATTATTATCGATAATGAAAGTATTTTTTATTGACTAATTATTTTAAATGATACCAATAATCATCCTAAAAAAATATATTTTTAAATTATTTATTTTCTTGAGAAACAAATCTAAGGCAGGACATGAGTGCTTGTCATCTATCGAGATTGTGGAAAAGCTCAATGTTGGTCGCATGAGTGTCCCTACCTTTGTGGAAAATCCATATCTTGTGCCATGATGAAACCTTGCTCGTGTCCTTTCCTTGGGGGATTCTAGTGCTAGGGATTTTCCTTAGTATGAATTCGGGTTCATGAACGCTTACCATAAGAGCGGTTCATCACATGAGGTCTAGGTTTTTCTTAATCTGCTCCTATTATGTACGTAGGTAACGAAACCCTGTTCCCTCACTCTCGCATCACTATTCCAGCCCCCCATGAAATGAAAGCAACAATGACTAATATGGACCGAATAGCATGCGATGGCACAAGCAATAGCGACTCTTAGCAGTGTGGCCAAAATGAATAGATCACATTCAATTATTCAATCCACAAAGAAAATGAACTATTCCCTTCTTTGTTTTTCAAAAAAAAAAAATTCACTTTTATCATTTTCTTGGAAAGATTAGGTTACTCTATTATTAGGTGCTACGGGACCAAAACATACTCATTTCTAGACATTGACACTTGAGTCATTGTTTATACTTGGCCTTGAGACCAAGAAGAATCCTTGTCGCTTCTCGCTCTTAGAAGGATATGAGTGGCTTTGCATTTACCGAAATAACAGCAAACCTTCGTGGGCCCGGCCCGTGAGTGGGAACATTGTGTCATGATGAAGACTCACAGCACTTCTTGTGTCCTTTTCTCGAGGCAATCTAGAGTTGGGATTCGGGTCGTCAATCCCCACTCATTTGAGCGACTGGACTGTGTGAAGTCTACATGAAGAAAATGAAGAACCATTGACTTATTCTAGATACACATACAACGTAGCCGTAGAGACTCTTAGCAAAACAATAGCATTTGCAGTTGCATTTCTAGGTATTGCATTTCTTCTTATTGGAATATATCGATGTCTTTCAATTGCATTCAATAACACATACTCCACGGATCAAATGAAACCTTTTGTGTTGCATTTCCAATTACTATAATTAGTTCCTTTAAACATAGGAGGTCGAATGGTGTCCACCACTGAAATAAGCTCAAATAATGCTATCAATTGGATCCTGTACTCTAAAGTGTGAGACATTTCAATTCTCAAGTACTTGGCTTTAATACCAATTGATGAATAGATTTGGCACAAACAACCAAGAGGGGCGTAAATTGGTTGTCTAAGGAACCTTGAAACTTTTTCATATAAAGTGCCAAACAAGTAATCATGCGTATGCAGTTCATTACATGAGGTCTAGGTTTTTCTTAATCTGCTACTATTATGTATTTATTTTACGAATCACAATGTGTGCTTTATGCCATGCGTAGGTTGCAAAACCCTATTCCCTCACTCTCGCGTCCCTATTCTAGCCCCCCATGAAATGAAAGTAACAATGACTAATATGGACTGGATAGCATTTGATGACACAGGCAATGGCGACTCTTAGCGGTGGGGCCAAAGTGAATAGATCACATTCAATTATTCAATCCACCAAGAAAATGAACTATTCCTTTCTTTGTTTTTCAAAAAAAAAAAAAATCACTTTTATCCTTTTCTTTGAAAAATTAGGTTACTCTATTATTAGGTGCTACGGGACCAAAACATACCCATTTCTAGACATTGACACTTGAGTCATTGTTTATACTTGGCCTTGAGACCGAGAAGAATCCTTGTCGTGTCTTGCTCTTAGAAGGATATGAGTGGCTTTGCATTAATCGAAATAACAGCAAACCTTCACGGGCCGGCCCGCGAGTGGAAACGTTGTGTCATGATGAAAACTCACAGCTCTGTTTGTTTACTTTTCTCAGAGGAATCTAGAGTGGGGATTCGGGTCGTGAATCCCTACTCATTTGAGCGACTGGACTGTGTGAAGTCTACATGAAAAAAATGAAGAACCATTGACTCGTTCTAGATACAAGTACGACGTAGCCGTAGTGCCTCTTATCAAAACAACAGCATTTGCAGTTGCATTTCCAGGTATTGCAATTCTTCTTATTGGAATATATCGACGTCTTTCAATTGCATTCCATAACACAAACTCCACGGATCAACTGAAACCTTTCGTGTTGCATTTCAAATTACTATAATTAGTTCCTTTGAACGTAGGAGGTCAAATGGTGTCCACCACTGAAATAAGCTCCTATAATGCTGTCTATTGGATCCTGTACTCTGAAGTATGAGACATTTTGATTCTCAAGTACATGGCTTTAATACCAATTGATGAATAGATTAGGCACAAAGAACCAAGACGGGCGTAAATTGGTTGTCTAAGGAACCTTGGAACTTTTTCATATAAAGTGCTAAACAAGTAATCATGCGTATGCGGTTCATCACATGAGGTCTAGGTTTTTCTTAATCTGCTCCTATTATGTATTTATTTTACGAATCACTGTGTGTGCTATGTGCCATGCGTTGGGTGCGAAACCCTATTCCCTCACTCTCGCGTCCCTATTCTAGCCCCCCATGAAATGAAAGCAACAATGACTAATATGGACCGGATTGCATGTGATGGCACAGGCAATGGCGACTCTTAGCGGCGGGGCCAAAGTGAATAGATCACATTCAATTATTCAATCCACACAAAAGATGAACTATTCCCTTCTTTGTTTTTTTTTTTTAAAAAAAAAAATCACTTTTATCCTTTTCTTAGGAAGATTAGGTTATTCTATTATTAGGTGCTACGGGACCAAAACATACTCATTTCTAGACATTGACACTTGAGTCATTGTTTATACTTGGCCTTGAGACCGAGAAGAATCCTTGTCGTGTTTGGCTCTTAGAATGATATGATTGGCTTTGCATTTATCGACATTACAGCAAACCTTCGTGGGCTCGGCCCATGAATGGGAACGTTGTGTCCTGATGAAAACTCACAGCTCTGTTTGTGTCCTTTTCTCAAAGGAATCTAGCGTTGGGATTCGGGCCATGAATCCCCACTCATTTGAGCGACTGGACTGTGTGAAGTCTACATGAAGAAAATGAAGAACCATTGACTTGTTCTAGATACACGTAAAACGTAGCCATAGTGACTCTTAGCAAAACAACAGCATTTGTAGTCGCATTTCAAAGTATTGCATTTCTTCTTACTGGAATATATCGACGTCTTTCAATTGCATTCCATAATGCAGACTCCACGGATCAAATGAAACCTTTCATGTTGCCTTCGCAATTACTATAATTAGTTCCTTTGAACGTCGGAGGTCGAATGGTGTCCACCACTGAAATAATCTCCTATAATGCTATCTATTGGATCATGTACTATGAAGTATGAGACATTTTGATTCTCAAGTACTTGGCTTTAGTACCAATTGATGAATAGATTAGGCACAAACAACCAAGAGGGGCGTAAATTGGTTGTCTAAGGAACCTTGAAACTTTTTCATATAAAGTGCTAAACAAGTAATCATGCGTATGCGGTTCATCACATGAGGTCTAGGTTTTTCTTAATTTGCTCCTATTATGTATTTATTTTATGAATCACAATGTGTGCTATGTGCCATGCGTAGGTTGCGAAACCCTATTCCCTCAGTCTCGTGTCCCTGTTCTAGCCCCCCATGAAATGAAAGAAACAATGACTAATATGGACCGGATAGCATGTGATGGCATAGGCAATGGTGACTCTTAGCGGTGGGGCCAAAGTGAATAAATCACATTCAATTATTCAATCCACACAGAAAATGAACTATTTCCTTCTTTGTTTTTCAAAAAAAAAAAATTCACTTTTATCCGTTTCTTTGGAAGATTAGGTTACTCTATTATTAGGTGCTAAGGGACCTAAACATACTCTTTTCCAGACATTGACACTTGAGTCATTGTTTATACTTGGCCTTGAGACCGAGAAGAATCCTTATCGCGTCTGGCCCTTAGAATGATATGACTGGCTTTGCATTTAACGAAATAACAGCAAACATTCGTGGGCTCGGCCCGTGAGTGGGAACGTTGTGTCATGATGAAAACTCACAGCTCTGTTTGTGTTCTTTTCTCAGAGGAATCTAGAGTTTGGATTCGGGCCGTGAATCCCCACTCATTTGAGCGACTGGACTGCGTGAAGTCTACATGAAGAAAATGAAGAACCATTGACTTGTTCTAGATACACGTACGACTTAGCCTTAGTGAATCTTAGCAAAACAACAGCATTTGCAGTTGCATTTACAAGTATTGCATTTCTCCTTATTGGAATATATCGACATCTTTCAATTGCATTGCATAACGCAAACTCTACGGATCAAATGAAACCTTTTGTGTTGCATTTCCAATTACTGTAATTAGTTCCTTGGACGTAGGGGGTCGAATGGTGTCCACCACTGAAATAAGCTCCTATCATGCTATCTATTGGATGCTGTACTCTAAAGAATGAGACATTTCGATTCTCAAGTGCTTGGCTTTAATACCAATTGATGAATAGATTTGGCACAAACAACCAAGCGGGGCGTAAATTGGTTGTCTAAGGAATTTTGAAACTTTTTCATATAAAGTGCTAAACAAGTAATCATGCGTATGCGGTTCATGACAGGAGGTCTAGGTTTTTCTTAATCTGATCCTATTATGTATTTATTTTAGGAATCACTATGTGTGCAATGTGCCATGCGTAGGTTACGAAACCCTATTCCCTCAATCTCGCATCCCTATTCTAGCCCCCTATGAAATGAAAGCAACAACAACTAATATGGACCGGATAGCATGTGATGGAACAGGCAATGGCAACTCTTAGTGGTGGGGCCAAAGTGATAGATCACATTCTATTATTCAATCCAAACAGAAAATGAACTATTCCCTTCTTTATTTTTCAAAAAAAAAAAAATTCATTTTTATCATTTTTTTTTGGAAGATTAGGTTACTGAATTATTAGGTGCTACGGGACCAAAACGTACTCACTTCTAGACATTGACACTTGAGTCATTGTTTATACTTGGCCTTGAGACCGAGAAGAATCCTTGTCACGTTTGGCTCTTAGAATGATATGACTGGCTTTCCATTTAACGAAATAACAGCAAACCTTTGTGGGCCCAGCCCGCGAGTGGGAAACATTGTGTCGTGATGAAAACTCACAGCTCTATTTGTGTCCTTTTCTCAGAGGAATCTAGAGTTGGGATTCAGGCCGTGAATCCCCACTCATTTGATAGACTAGATCGTGTGAAATCTACATGAAGAAAATGAAGAACCATTGACTTGTTCTAGATTCGCGTACGACTTAGCTGTAGTGACTCTTAGTAAAACAGCAGCATTTGCAGTTGCATTTCCAGGTATTGCATTTCTTCTTATTGGAATAGATCGACATCTTTCAATTGCATTCCATAACGCGTACTCCACTGATCAAATGAAACCTTTCGTGTTGCATTTCCAATTACTCTAATTAGTTCCTTTGAACGTAGGAGGTCGAATGGTGTCCACCACTTAAATAAGCTCCTATAATGCTATCTATTGGATCCTGTTCTCTGAAGTATGAGACATTTCGATTCTCAACTACTTGGCTTTAATACCAATTGATGAATAGATTAGGCACAAACAGCCAAGAGGGGCGTAAATTGGTTGTCAAAGGAAACTTGAAACTTTTTCATATAAAGTGCTAAACATAATCATGCGTATGCAATTCATCACATGAGGTCTAGGTTTTTCTTAATCTGCTCCTATTATGTATTTATTTTACGAATCACTGTGTGTGCTATGTGCCATGCGTAGGTTGCAAAACCCTATTCCTTCAATCACTCGTCCCTATTCTAGCCCCCCATGAAATGAAAGCAATAATGACTAATATGGACCGGATAGCAAGTGCTGGCACAGGCAATGGCGACTCTTAGCAGTGGGGCCAAAGTGAATAGATCACATTCAATTCTTCAATCCACATAGAAAATGAACTATTCCCTTCTTTGTTTTTCAAAAAAAAAAAAAATTCACTTTTATCCTTTTCTTTGGAAGATTAGGTTACTCTATTATTAGGTGCAACGGGACCAAAACATACTCATTTCTAGACATTGACACTTGAGTCATTGTTTATACTTGGCCTTGAGACCGAGAAGAATCCTTGTTGCGTCTGGGTCTTAGAATGATATGACTGGCTTTGCATTTAATGAAATAATAGCAAACCTTCGTGGGCCCGGCCTGCGAGTGGGAACGTTGTGTCATGAAGAAAACTCACAGCTCTGTTTGCATCCTTTTCTCAGAGGAATCTAGAGTTGGGATTCAGGCCGTAAATCCCCACTCATTTGAGCGACTGGACTGTGTGAAGTCTACATGATGAAAATGAAGAACCATCGACTTGTTCTAGATTCACGTACGACTTAGCCGTAGTGACTCTTAGCAAAACAACAGCAATTGCAGTTGCGTTTCCAGGTATTGCATTTCTTCTTATTGGAATATATCGATGTCTTTCAATTGCATTCCATAACGCAAACTCCACGGATCAAATGAAACCTTTCGTGTTACATTTCCAATTACTATAGTTAGTTCCTTTGAACATTGGAGGTCGTATGGTGTCCACCACTGAAATAAGCTCCTATAATGCTATCTATTGGATCCTGTACTCTGAAGTATGAGACATTTCGATTCTCAACTAGTTGGCTTTAATACCAATAATGAATAGAATAGGCACAAACAACCAATAGGGGCGTAAATTAGTTGTCTAAGGAACCTTGAAACTTTTTCATATAAAGTGCTAAACAAGTAATCATGCGTATGCGGTTCATCACATCAGGTCTAGGTTTTTCTTAATCTGCTCCTATTATGTATTTATTTGACGAATCACTGTGTGTGCTATGTGCCATGCATAGGTTGGAAAACCCTATTCCCTCAATCTCGCGTCCCTATTCTGGCCCCCCATGAAATGAAAGCAACAATGACTAATATGGACCGGATAGCATGTGATGGCACAGGCAATGGCGACTCTTAGCAGTGGGGCCAAAGTGAATAGATCACATTCAATTATTCAATCCACACAGAAAATGAACTATTCCCTTCTTTGTTTTTCAAATAAAAAAAAATTCACTTTTATCCTTTTCTTTGGAAAATTAGGTTACTCTATTATTAGGTGCTACGAGTCCAAAACATACTCATTTCTAGACATTGACACTTGAGTCATTGTTTATACTTGGCCTTGAGACTGAGAAGAATCCTTGTCGCGTCTGGGTCTTAGAATGATATGACTGGCTTTGCATTTAACGAATTAACAGCAAACCTTCGTGGGCCCGGCCCGCGAGTGGGAACGTTGTGTCATGAAGAAAACTCACAGCTCTGTTTGTGTCCTTTTCTCAGAGGAATCTAGAGCTGGGATTCAGACCGTGAATCAACACTCATTTGAGCGACTGGACCGTGTGAAGTCTACATGAAGAAAATGAAGAACCATCGACTTGTTCTAGATTCACGTACGACTTAGCCGTAGTGACTCTTAGCAAAACAGCAGCATTTGCAGTTGCATTTCCAGGTATTGCATTTCTTCTTATTGGAATATGTCGACATCTTTCAATTGCATTCCATAGTGCAAACGCCACGGATCAAATAAAACCTTTTGCGTTCCATTTCCAATTACTATAGTTAGTTCCTTTGAACAAAGGAGGTCGTATGGTGTCCCCCATTGAAATAAGCTCCTACAATGCTATCTATTGGATCCTGTACTTTGAAGTATGAGACATTTCGATTCTGAACTACTTGGCTTTAATACCAATTGATGAATAGATTAGGCACAAACAACCAAGAGGGGCGTAAATTGGTTGTCTAAGGAACCTTGAAACTTTTTCATATAAAGTTTTAAACAAGTAATCATGCGTATGCGGTTCATCACATGAGGTCTAGGTTTTTCTTAATCTGCTCCTATTATGTATTTATTTTACGAATCACTGTGTGTGCTATGTGCCATGCGTTGGTTGCAAAACCCTATTCCCTCAATCTCTCGTCCCTATTCTAGCCCCCCATGAAATGAAAGCAACAATGACTAATATGGACCGGATAGCTTGTGATGGCATAGGCAATGGCGACTCTTAGCGGTGGGGCCAAAATTTATAGATCACATTCAATTATTCAATCCACACAGAAAATGAACTATTCCCTTCTTTGTTTTGCAAAAAAAAATTCACTTTTATCCTTTTCTTTGGAAGATTAGGTTACTCTATTATTAGGTGCTACGGGACCAAGTCATACTCATTTCTCGACATTGACACTTGAGTCATTGTTTATACTTGTCCTTGAGACCGAGAAGAATCCTTGTCGCGTTTGGGTCTTTGAATGATATGACTGGCTTTGCATGTAACGAAATAACAGCAAACATTCATGGTCCTGACCCGTGAGTGGGAACGTTGTGTAATGATGAAAACTCACAACTCTGTTTGTGTCCTTTTTTCAGAGGAATATAGAGTTGGGATTCAGGCCGTGAATCCCCACTCCCTTGAGCGACTGAACTGTGTGAAGTCTACATGAAGAAAATGAAGAACCATCGACTTGTTCTAGATTCATGTACGACTTAGCCGTAGTGACTCTTAGCAAAACAGCAGCATTTGCAATTGCATTTCTAGGTATTGCATTTCTTCTTTTTGGAATATATCGACATCTTTCAATTGCATTCCATAACGCAAACTCCACCGATCAAATGAAACCTTTCATGTTCCATTTCCAATTACTATAGTAAGTTCATTTGAATGTAGGAGGTCGAATGGTGTCCCCCATTGAAATAAGCTCCTATAATGCTATCTATTGGATCCTCTACTATGAAGTATGAGACATTTCGATTCTCAACTACTTGGCTTTAATACCAATTGATGAATAGATTAGGCACAAACAACCAAGAGCGGTGTAAATTGGTTGTCTAAGGAACCTTGAAACTTTTTCATATAAAGTGCTAAACAAGTAATCATGCATATGCGGTTCATCACATGAGGTCTAGGTTTTTTCTTAATCTCCTCCTATTATATATTTATTTCATGAATCACTGTGTGCGCTATGTGCCATGCGTTGGTTGCAAAACCCTATTCCCCCAATCTCTCGTCCCTATTCTGGCCCCCCCGTGAAATGAGAGCAACAATGACTAATATGGACCGAATAGCATGTGATGGCACAGTTAATGGCGACTCTTAGCGGTGGGGCCAAAGTAAATAGATCACATTCAATTATTCAATCCACACAGAAAATGAACTATTCCCTTCTTTGGTTTTCAAAAAAAAATTCACTTTTATCCTTTTCTTTGGAAGATTCGGTTACTCTATTATTAGGTGCTACGGGACCAAAACATACTCATTTCTCGACATTGACACTTGATTCATTGTTTATACTTGGCCTTGTGACCAAGAAGAATCCTTGTTGCGTCTGGGTCTTAGAATGATATGACTGGCTTTGCATTTAACGAAATAACAGCAAACCTTCGTAGGCCAGGCCCGCGAGTGGGAACGTTGTGTCATGATGAAAACTCAAAGCTCTGTTTGTGTCCTTTTCTCAGAGGACTCTAGAGTTGGGATTCAGGCCGTGAATCCCCACTCATTTGAGCGACTAAACTGTGTGAAGTCTACATGAAGAAAATGAAGAACCATTGACTTGTTCTAGATTCACCTACAACTTAGCCGTAGTGACTCTTAGCAAAACAACAGCATTTGCAGTTGCATTTCCAGGTATTGCATTTCTTCTTATTGGAATAGATCGACGTCTTTCAATTGCATTCCATAACGCGTACTCCATGGATCAAATGAAACCTTTCGTGTTGCATTTCCAATTACTATAATTAATTCATTTGAACGTAGGAGGTCGAATGGTCTCCACCACTGAAATAAGCTCCTATAATGCTATCTATTGGATCCTGTACTGTTAAATATGAGACATCTGGATTCTCAAGTACTTGGCTTTAATACCAATTGATGAATAGATTAGGCACAAACAACCAAGAGGGGCGTAAATTGGTTGTCTAAGGAACCTTGAAACTTGTTCATATAAAGTGCTAAACAAGTAATCATGCGTATGCGATTCATCACATGAGGTATAGGTTTTTCTTAATCTGCTCCTATTATGTATTTATTTAACGAATCACTGTGTGTGCTATGTGCCATGCGTTGGTTGCAAAACCCTATTCCCCTCAATCTCGTGTCCCTATTCAAGCCCCCCATGAAATGAAAGCAACAATGACTAATATGGACCGGATAGCATGTGATGGCATAGGCAATGGCGACTCTTAGTGGTGGGGTCAAAGTGAATAGATCACATTCAATTATTCAATCCACACAGAAAATGAACTATTCCCTTCTTTGTTCTTCAAAAAAAAAAAATTCACTTTTATCCTTTTCTTTGGAAGATTAGGTTACTCTATTATTAGGTGCTAAGGGACCAAAACATACTCATTTCTCGACATTGACACTTGAGTCATTGTTTATACTTGGCCTTGAGACCAAGAAGAATCCTTGTCGCGTCTGGGTCTTAGAATGATATGACTGGCTTTGCATTTAATGAAATAACAGCAAACGTTCGTGGGTTCGGCCCGCGAGTGGGAACATTGTGTCGTGATGAAAACTCAAAGCTCTAGTTGTGTCCTTTTCTCAGAGGACTCTAGAGTTGGGATTCAGGCCGTGAATCCCCACTCCTTTGAGCTACTAGACTGTGTGAAGTCTACATGAAGAAAATGAAGAACCATCGACTTGTTCTAGATTCACGTACGACTTAGCCGTAGTGACTCTTCGCAAAACAGCAGCATTTGCAGTTGCATTTCCAGGTATTGCATTTCTTCTTATTGGAATATATCGACGTCTTTCAATTGCATTCCATAACGCAAACTCCACAGATCAAATGAAACCTTTCGTGTTCCATTTCCAATTACTATAGTTAGTTCCTTTGAGCAAAGGAGGTTGAATGGTGTCCCCCACTGAAGCAAGCTCCTATAATGCTATCTATTGGATCATGTACTCTAAAGTATGAGACATTTCGATTCTCAACTACTTGGCTTTAATACCAATTGATGAATAGATTAGGCACAAACAACCAAGAGGGGCGTAAATTGGTTGTCTAAGGAACCTTGAAACTTTTTCATATAAAGTTCTAAACAAGTAATCATGCGTATGCAGTTCATCACATGAGGTCTAGGTTTTTCTTAATCTGCTCCTATTATGTATTTATTTTGTGAATCATTGTGTGTGCTGTGTGCCATGCGTTGGTTGCAAAACCCTATTCCTTCAATCTCTCGTCCCTATTCTAGCCCCCCATGAAATGAAAGCAACAATGACTAATATGGACCGAATAGCATGTGATGGCACAGGCAATGGCGACTCTTAGTGGTGGGGCCAAAGTGAATAGATCACATTCAATTATTCAATCCACACAAAAAATGAACTATTCCCTTGTTTGTTTTTTAAAAAAAAAATCACTTTTATCCTTTTCTTTGGAAGATTAGGTTACTCTATTATTAGGTGCTACGGGACCAAAACATACTCATTTCTCGACATTGACACTTGAGTCATTGTTTATACTTGGCCTTGAGAACGAGAAGAATCCTTGTCGCGTTTGGGTCTTAGAATGATATGACTGGCTTTGCTATAACGAAATAACAACAAACCTTCGTGGGCCCGGCCCGCGAGTGGGAACGTTGTGTCGTGATGAAAACTCAAAGCTCTGTTTGTGTCCTTTTCTCAGAGGACTCTAGAGTTGGGATTCAGGCCGTGAATCCCCACTCATTTGAGCGACTGGACTGTGTGAAGTCTACATGAAGAAAATGAAGAACCATTGACTTATTCTAGATTCACCTACAACTTAGCCGCAGTGACTCTTAGCAAAACAACAGCATTTGCAGTTGCATTTCCAGGTATTGCATTTCTTCTTATTGGAATAGATCAACATCTTTCAATTGCATTCCATAATGCGTACTCCATGAATCAAATGAAACCTTTCGTGTTGCATTTCCAATTACTATAATTAGTTCCTTTGAACGTAGGAGGTCGAATGGTCTCCACCACTGAAATAAGCTCCTATAATGCTATCTATTGGATCTTGTACGCTAAAGTATGAGATATTTTGATTCTCACGTAATTGGCTTTAATACCAATAATGAATAGATTAGGCACAAACAACCAAGAGAGGCGTAAATTGGTTGTCTAAGGAACCTTGAAACTTTTTCATATAAAGTGCTAAACAAGTAATCATGCGTATGCGGTTCATCACATGAGGTCTAGGTTTTTCTTAATCTACTCCTATTATGTATTTATTTTATGAATCATTGTGTGTGCTATGTGCCATGCGTTGGTTGCAAAACCGTATTTCCTCAATCTCGCGTCCCTATTTTAGCCCCCCATGAAATGAAAGCAACAATGACTGATATGGACCGGATAGCATGTGATGGCACAGGCAATGGCGACTCTTAGCAGTGGGGCCAAAGTGAATAGATCACATTCAATTATTCAATCCACACAGAAAATGAACTATTCCCTTCTTTGGTTTTTTTTTTTTTTTTTAAATTCACTTTTATCCTTTTCTTTGAAAGATTAGGTTACTCTATTATTAGGTGCTACGGGACTATAACATACTCATTTCTAGACATTGACACTTGTGTCATTTTTTATACTTGGCCTTGAGACCAAGAAGAATCCTTGTCGTGTCTGTCTCTTAGAGGACATGAGTGGCTTTGCATTTATCGAAATAATAGCAAACCTTCATGGGCCCAGCCCGCGAGTGGGAACGTTGTGTCATGATGAAAACTCACAGCTCTGTTTGTGTCCTTTTCTCAGTGTAATCTAGAGCTGGGATTTAGGCCATGAATCCCCACTCATTTGAGCGACTGGATTGTGTGAAGTCTACATGAAGAAAATGAAGAACCATTGACTTGTTCTAGATACACGTACGACGTAGCCGTAGTGACTCTTAGCAAAACAACATCATTTGGAGTTGCATTTCCCGGTATTGCATTTCTTCTTATCAGAATAGATCAATGTCTTTCAATTGCATTCCATAACGCATACTCCATGGATTAAATGAAACCTTTCGTGTTGCATTTCCAATCACTTTGAAAGTAGGAGGTCGAATGGTGTCCACTGCTATAATAAGTTCCTATAATGCTATCTGTTGGATCCTTTACTCTGAAGTATGAAACACTCCGATTTTTAAGCACTTGACTTTGATACCAATTGATGAATAGAATTGGAACAAACAACCAAGATGGGAGTAAATTGGTTGGCCAAGGAACCTTGAAACTTTTTCATATAAAGTGCTAAACAAGTAATCATGCGTATGCGGAACAACTATCTTCTATGTATAGAAGTACAAAGGAGTTAAGGAGATAGAAGATATGCAAAATAAATTTATAATGGGTTGGCTTTGCGTTTGACCTACTCCACTCTTCCAACTCTAATAGTTTCAATAAGGCTGGAATCCATTGTGTAATTCTTGAGATTTTACAACTTGTGGAGAGTGTTGCTTCTACACAAAGCCTTAGTAGATGCTTCTACAAACTCAAGCAACTCTCACAACACTACAACTCTCTCTCTTCCCTGGTTGCAAACGTATAAACTTCGACAGAGGGATACGATCAGATTTGCACATCTTTTGCACACAAGAACCGTAAGAAGATGGCAAAAAGACCAATTCTACGCCTTTTCTTGGGTTGAATTTATAGCCATCATACCTCAAATGACCCTTTGAAACTCAAATCCCATGAATAGCTGTTGCGTCTGTCATTTGCTACCACAAAACTATATTTACTAGCCTACAAAGTTTGTTTGCTAAGATCTGCTTCTGCATAATTTGTCATCTCTATTACTTCCCTAAATATGGTAAACTATTGTGATATTCTCCAACCCATCTTTTTTGTAAATTTTAACACCTGAAATCAATTGTAAAACATCGTTTTGAATTCAAATCAAATTGATAAAGATTTTGGGTCTTCTTTCCAGGAATTTATAGGCTTGTATGCGTAACCGATACTCCATCTGTAGAGAGAACACCTTCTACAATCAGGTCCATCCAAATTTTCAATGATCGCACGTCTTCTTGTTTGTTCACCATACACAAGGTCTACCCAAGCTTATTGACGTCTTCATAACCTTTTGTTCGTTCACCTTTTATTGGTCCATCGAGTTATAATTATATCTCACGTCCAATGGCATGTTCACATTTCGCAGAGCAAAGGCTGTTTTGAACTCTTAGGCGTCCTATTACCAACACCATCCACCCATAAATATGTGTTTGTAGAGGCAATACTTCTCAATACTCAATTATACATGTTAGTATACTTAAAATGTTTTCTCATCCTTAAAGCATCATAGGTATTTTTCGGAAAAAAAGATACTAGAAGTGTTGTAACTTTTATACAACCCTTACTTTAGAGACAAAATATTTCACCGAATAACTTTAACGTCACTTCCAAGAAAAAATGATCATTTAAGTATTTCCAACAAAAAATATTACATGGCTTTTTTAATTAATTGTTAAACACTACATGGATATTTTAATTAAACAAACGTGAATGATTGCTCTTCCCAAGTGATGCTTACACTTAACACAAGGTTTCTCAAGAGCTACCAATCCCAACGTGATTTATTAATTAATTAGTCGTTTGATATTAAACTTACGAGTGTCCACTAATCTATTATAGGCTGATTAGAAGTCAAGCGAGACACAGGAGCTCACCTTCTTTCTATGAATTTGTGAGTTTGGGTCCTTGGTTATGTTGATTTTACTTTATGCCCATTGTTGGTACTTTGTCTCTTTCATAAATGTTTTTTTGTACAATCTTCCCAATTTGATTCCCTGACATGCATCTAGATGTTCATGCATAAATGCTCAAGCAATAATTACTAGATGCATCCCTAGACATAAATTTTGTGATTTTTTTTAAGAATGAAGATGCAATCTATACCTGACCAAAAAAAAAAAGAAAAAGAAGATGCAATCTATAATTACTAACATGCAAGATTTGATTTTATATTTCTCTATCTCATGAGGTGCCATTTATGTAATTGAAAGCGCAAGTACACCAATCAAATGATGATACAATCTAAATGTCCTAGATGTGCACGAAAACGTCTATTCGTGGAAACTCTTTTTAACTTTTTTCGATATAGCAATTATGATGATTCAAATAATATCACCAAAAAGCTGAGCTAAGTGCTGACCTATGAGCTGACGCGAACCCATTGAATTTTCCAACTGAAGTTTCTGGCAAGCATTCATTCCGAGGAAATAAGGACGTATGTGACAGGACGTGAAGTGCTGGACAGAAGATCCCCCACGTGATTCACGATTACGCATGCGATAAAACAGATTGAGGATTTATCTTGGAGATAATCATTTCCAGAGGGCAATAAAGCTCTTCATTTTTCTAATTAAACCTTTAATTAATTTAGCAAATATTCATTCGTAAGTCTGATTTACTAGCTTTATCAGTTAAATTTCCTGAAAGACAGTGCCAGTGCCACATGGCAGTGTATCACATATAGGATTTGATGGAGCATATGCCTAAAAGTTTTAGGAGTAAATTTTGATTATGCAAACCTAAATAGTAGGTGTGCTTCTTTTCATGAAAAATACTTGATTTGATTCTATTTCCTGAAATCATGTTTATAACAATCAAAAAAATTATTTAATGCAGAATATTTTTATTAATAACAATGCTTTATACCTAAACATTTTAGTCCATGACAAAATATGTTTTTCGTTAATTCAATTTTAAGTGATGTAAGAAATCATTTTTAAGAAAATATTTCTAAAATTATTTATTTTTCATGAAACAAATGCATGATAACATTTAATTGCATTCCAAGCGTAAATTCAAAATTTTCACCTTATTTATCGATTTTGGTCATTTGACAACTAATGGTATTCTGCATTTGCAAATTCGCTTTAAGAGCTTCTTCCTCTAAAATCAAGCTATAGAATTCCCCCAATTCAATCTTGCTTGTGAAAAAAGTTAGGAGATCAAACCTCCTACTTGGCACTTTCTTTCAATTTCACAATCACTTTTAATTTTAGGAAGTAAATTTTAGGGGGGAGGGGGGGACCTTTCATTTAACTTTCTTACCATCATCTTAGATATATTGACTATTAAATGAAATTACCGATGTTTTGATTTCTTAACTTAACAATTTTACTCTTGATTAAGTAACTCAATAGAAAAGTTAATAAATTAAGAAGAAAGTAGCTCAAATTAACATTGGTAATCCATAACTAGTTAATACCTTAATTGAAGAAAAGTATAAAATTAGTTAAATCAAAGTTAATAACTTTAATAAGAGTTGGCGACCCAAAAGTCATGAGTAACTTAATCAAATAAAAGTTAGAGAGTCACTTTAATTAAGGTTGGTAATTTCTAAAAAGTTAGGCAAATTAATGGTGTTGCTATTATATATAAATATTTTTTTGAAACATTAAGAAATTAGTGAATAAAGAAAACCCTAATAAATTTCAGTATGTAACTCAAGTGAGAATTGATAACGTCATATGATAATTTTATGGAAAAAAGTTGGCGAGTCATGTTGATTTAATGGAAGAAAAGTTGATAACCCAATAATAGACCCTTGATTCGGGGTCAGTTCACACTAAGCATGTCTACAAGCACGGTGTTTGAGGCCATTGAGCACCATATCTGCTTTGTTCACACATAGACATGTAAAGAGATAGAAAAAGGATTAAAGTTTTTGGGGTAAATTTACTCAAAGCTTGGGTTGCTTTTGTTCTTTTGGAAGTAATTGGTGTAGTTTGCATTTCCTAATTGTAGAGACTATTGACAATTGATTTTTAGTTGACGCATTATTAAAAAGTAAAAAAAAATTGAAATTTGAGTTGTTGATCACGATAGAGTCTCATTTTACAGCCAAAAAGTGTCGTTTTTTATTTCTTTCTTTTACATTCTTGTTTTTAAGCAATTTCTAGTTCATTTTCAAGAAAAACCCAAAAAGTCAAATGATTAACTTTCGGATTGACTTTTGGTCACTTTCAAGTTGACTTTTCTATTAACCCTTTGATCAAAAGTTGACCCCTTTGACCAAAAGTCAACCTCGAATCAAAATTTGGTTTTTTACTAAAAAAGATGCCATTTAGCATTAATTTTACTTTTATCAAATCAATTTCTTAAAAAAATCAAAGATTTAACCAAAAAATCATTTTTTAGGAAAAGTCAACTAAAGAGTTGACTTTTGATCAAACCTTTGACAAAAAAATAGAAATTGGAAAAAAAATGTAAAAAAAAAACATTTCTTTTAATGTCAATTTGACTCTTATGTTGAAAATTTCACAAAATTCGATTAAGAACCTTATTTTTTGAATTGTTCGGTTTTAGGTTCTAAATCGACCAAAAATAAAATTGCTTTTATTTTAGTTATAATTAGGCATAGTTCCTTTTTTGACATTTGGTATACGGACTATTTTAAATCCACTTATGCGTTCAATTTCTTGAATTTCCGAGTGTCGCGACCTACCCCTCGGGGGGAGAGAATAGGTTTAGGGGTATTGCTTAAAAAATAGACCTAAGGCCCATGATTAGGTGCAAGCTTTCCCAAGCCCATACCTTACACGATATAATCAATGTGCAAGCAAATAAATGCTTAATTACACTAAAAAGGCAATACATAGCAATTCCTAACCAAACCTACACTTTTTAGATTTTCAATTTTTTTTTAATTTTTTTAAAAAAATGTTTTTTTTTTAAAATTTTTTTTTGGCAAACCAGGTTGGGTCCGGTCTGACCCGACCAAGCTTGACCCGATCCGCGGAGGTCAGGTCCGGTCTGACCGAACCCAAGTTCAGCTTGGTCAGGGCGGGTCGGGCCTAGTTGGCTTAGGCTCGACCAGCCCTAATCGGTGCCTTCATTAAATTCGGATTGGGCCCGATTGAAGGTCCCAAGTGGAAATGAAGGCCGAGTGGGCTAGATTAGTGATCCGGCCTAACTCAGCCTGCCCTCTAGTCTGCGACCACTCGGTCGTAACCAGAGAAGGCCACGGTGGCGCGTAACTCTGGGGAGGGGTGCTCCGGGGATGGCACGATGGTGGCTCTTCGGCTAGGCAGGCAGAGGGGCAAACCGGGATCTCTAAGGTCGGGGTTTTGGCAGCGGTGATAAGGGTCCCTCGGGGTGAACCCCGGCGAGGACACGTACGCGGGCTGGTTCGGCCTCGATCTCCCTCGGCTCCAGCGACGTTACTTCCAGTAACTCGACTTAATCAACGTAGAAGGGAGAGGGGTGCGAGACGGAGAGAGAGCGAGAGGCGCGAGAGGGCCTTAAACAACGAAAAATAGGGGCGGCTTTCATTGGGGCATTTCACCGAACAGGCGGTGTGCGTCGCGGATCCGGAGGCCTCGAGCTATGCTAAGGCCCACACGCGAGTCTAGGGTCTAAAGAAACAAGCCAAGACAACAGGGAACACAGCAGGGGGATGGGTGGTAGCCGGAGCTCGCTCAAAACGGTTAGGGGAGCTCCGGCCGGCTCGGTTTTAAAGGCGCACGCAGGGTGCTCGACGAAATGCCAACTTGGTTTTCGACGGTGTTGGTGGCGATAGCGATGGTCAGATGTCTCCAGGCAGCTCTTTGGCAGTGGCAAGGTGTCTCTGATCACCTCTCCGGTTTTCTTTTCCTGTTGCTCCCCGGCTCCCCCTTTTCTTCTTCGTTTTTGTTCTCTCCTTCTCTGTGCTACTAGGCTCCGAGAACTACAGCAGCAGTCGGCAGCTCACTGGCGGCAGCTGAACATTCCAGGGGCTACTCAGCTCCTTCTCCAGCCTGTTCTCCTTCCTTTCCTCTCTCCTTTCTGCCCACTCCCTCTCATTTCTCTCTCTGTCTCTCTCTCTCTCTCTTCCTGCCGTCTCCTGTCCCCCCATTTCTCTCCCTTTTTGTTCCATTTTCTTCTGAGGTCGTCGCGCGAAGACCCCTGTCGTGCCAGCTGCTGGCCAGGTTGCCCCCAACCCGCAGATCACGCCGCTCGCCTGCCACACCGATCCCCCTGCTCCTTTGTTGCTGCTCCCTCTATTCTATTTTCTATAGGTCTTCGAGTGTAGGACAGCAGGAGGGAGGGAGGCTGGGCGCGGGCCAAGCCAAGGCCGAATCTAGCCTGACCCGATAATTTTTTTTTTTAATTTTAATTTTTAATTAATTAATTTTTTATGACTAATTCGTAACTTTTAATGCTATTAAGTCTTAAGTAAAATGGAGAAATTTAGGTGTCAACAACTGCCCCTCTTTGAATGGAAGCTTGAAGAGGTTCCCTTCAAAGACAAGAGACGCCTAAATTTTGCCCCTAGACGATGATAATCGGGGCTGCGAACGAGAAAATGATATGAAGGAATGACCTTACTCTGTAAAAGATGTCCCTCAACCGAGATGGGGAAATCTTACTGTATGATAACTAGTTCCGATTAGGGAGGTCTCATCATGTAAGAACGAGTTTTGACTGAAAAATGGGTCTCATCGTGTAAAAACGGGTTTCAACTGGATATAATAGTCTTACCGTGTAAAAATAGGTTTCGACTAGATGTGATAGTCTCACCGTGTAAAAATAGGTTTCAATTGAAAGAAAGGTCTAACCGTGTAAAAATAGGTTTCGACTGGATGTGATAGTCTTACCGTGTAAAACTGGGTTTGATTGGAAGAAAGGTCTAACCATGTAAAAATGGGTTTCGACTGGATGTGATAGTCTCACCGTGTAAAAACGGGTTTCGACCGGATGTGATAGTCTCACCGTGTAAAAACGGGTCTCAACTAGATGTGATGGTCTCACCATGTACAAACGGGTTTCGACTAGAAGAAATGTCTCACTGTATAAAAACGGGTTTTGACCAGATGTGATAGTCTTATCGTGTAAAAACGGCTTTCCATTGGGTATAATAGTCTCACCGTGTACAAATGGGTTTCGACTATGTTGACACCTAAATTTTGGCTACCCGTTTAGTCATTTATCATATTAAGAAATTAGGGATTAATTTTAACCCCTAAAATATATATTAATTAATTAATTAACTGCATAGCATTTAGTTGTAGGTGCATTTATTTTTTATTTGCATTTTATTGGACCGGTGGTGAATGGGTTCAAATTTATGTTTATGAGCTCTAGTTCGGTAGGCCGGGCTATGCCCATGAAAGGATAAAATTAACCCAAGCCCGTCGTTATTTTTAATTGATTATCTTGCGAAAAATTAAGATTTAATGCGATATTATGATGATTTTTTAAAATTAAAAAAATCACATTGTAATCTTATCTTTATCGATAGATGATGAAATCGGGGAGAATATTCATAAAGTAAGAGGATTTTGTGATTCGGAGGTTATAGGTAATCTTCCAAATATTCTACGAAGATGTTTGTCCATAAAAGGAGACAGTGTACAGCAGAGTGAAAAAAAAAGGGGGACTTTTTCTCAGTTTTTGAAGTAAAAAAAATCAACAGAGAAAGGAAAAGTAAGGAAGAGTCGTGCGTGGAGAAGGGCAAAAGCAAAAAGCAAAAGGAAGAATTCACTGTCTCCTTCCCTTCGCTGCTCACGATCGCGCATCACCGGCCGGAGGTCCACACTGCCGAGCGACCCGGAGCCTCACGCCGCACCGCCGCGTCTGCCTCGCTCACAGCAGCCGCGCCGCTTGCAGCCCTCCGCCCGAGCCCCGAAACCCGTAGATCTGAGCTGGTCGCTGCGCCTCCACCTTCTGATCAATCGCGTCTCTGCTGTTCGACGCCACCGAAGCTTACATCGCTGGTCTGCTACTCCCTCTTCCGCCAGATCCGAACCCTTTGCTCTCGCCGTCGATTGAAGTCTGGATCCGCACGCCGTTGCTCTCGTTCCAATCGACCCGCAACCGTGCCTGTTGTCTATTTGCCCAAAGCCTGCTGAAGCCGCGACGACCTCGACGCCCGCTGCTGCTCTGTTCGCAACCGCCCGGTGCTCGTCCGTTACACTTTGCCGATTCTCTGCCTCCACTGTTGTTGTCCCAATCTCATCGCTTGGCCGCCTGCAACGCCGGCGGATCTGGGCCTGCCTTCCATCGCGACACCGGCACTCGGAGTCTTCCGCTAGCGACGCCCTCTGCCGGAGACCCAAACGCCGGTAGCTTCGATCGCGACGCCCCTATTCCGTCGGTTGTCCTTGCTACCCGGGTGCTGCCCCTTTTCTGCTGGTGTGCACTCGCCGGAGTTCCCCTTGCCGGATTGACGACTTGCTGCCCTTGGAGATCCACGAGCAAGCCGGGCTTTAGGAAAAAAAACAAAAAGAAGAAAAAAGAAAAGGAAATTAGGTAGTTTTATTTTCTTTTTTCATTAACTTTATTTTTATTTATTTCTTTTAAGTTTAGTTGTTATTGTGTAAATTTGAAGTGATCTTCATTTCATGAATTTTGTAGGCATTATCCGCAAGGAATTCCCTAGAATTATTGTAATTACTAATTTGATCCGCAAGATCTCGGATAATTTTTTTTTATTATAATAATTTCTGGGGTTTGTCGATAGTATTTTAAGTGTTGAATCAATATAACTATTAATTTGATCCGTAAGAATTCGGATTAGATTTTTAGTTATTTTGATCTTTTTATCGTGATAATTAGGGTTAGGATAATCATTAATTTGACGTGTGAGACAACAGGTTATTTTTTCGATTATTTTAATCCTTTATTTGATTGAATATCTTGATTGTTTTAGTTGATAATTGCTTGTTTTTTTGAAAACCACTAAAAAATCTAAAAATATTTGAATTAGGATTCAGTTTGTTTTGGAATATTTCTTGTCATCTTGCATATCTAGAATAGGGATTTTATTCCGAATTTTGAAAGATATTAAAAAAAAAATGCATTCATTTAGGTTGTTAGTTTTATCATTATTTGAATTACATGAAAACACAAAAAATCATCATGCATATATCATGTTGAATTAGGGCATTCTTTGCACGTCATTACATATTAGATAAATTGCACGTTAGATTAAGATAATATCTTAGTTTAAATTAGGATTTAATGTGACTTAATCCTTAGTTTAAATTAGATAGAATTTTAATCTAGCTAGATCATTTTTGCATTTTTAAAAAATATAAATATCAAATGCACGTCATCTAGTTTTTATTAGGTTTATTTAATTAGAACTTCCTCGTCATTAGACAAGGTCATTTAATAAATGCCGCGTGACATATAGCTCACATATGAAATTGCATGATGCATGTTATTTTAGTTGAAATAATTTTGTATGTCATCGCATTGCATGTCATTAGAGTTAGATCATTTAGATTGCATTTAATTATTGCATTTCTTCATGTCATATAGTTTAGATCGTGCTGCCATGTCATATTAGATTATTAGCATGCATCACATGATTTTCATTAAATAAAGTGAAAACAAAAAAATTGAAATTGGTGTTAATTAGAAATCATATCTAAGGTTGCTGATGTGAATTTTGATTTAATAATGCAGATGCTTTCGTTGTTTCTAGGTATGTTTTGCAATATTTAATTGCTTTCTTGAGTGTTAAATTGGTGGTATGCGTACATGTATGATCACCTCACATGTTAGGAAGATAAATTAAAATCAATTCAATTGCCAAACAGTTTTTTGAAAATGAAATAAAAAGGTACCGAAAGGGCACTACGATAGTCTGGTGTAACCAAGTCCCCGAACTCCTAAATCTCTGGTTCGTAGGAGTAAAGTAAATCTCTCGTTACTTTACTTGGGTTTCTAATTGACCCACCAAAACTAGATTAGTGGCGACT
Source organism: Eucalyptus melliodora (assembly GCA_004368105.4). Lineage (NCBI taxonomy): Eukaryota > Viridiplantae > Streptophyta > Magnoliopsida > Myrtales > Myrtaceae > Eucalyptus > Eucalyptus melliodora. Next base: position 14,479,104 of record CM023406.3, read on the forward strand.
TCTGATTGAAAATCATTTGCATGTTAAGAATTCAAACTTAAGTCGCGAATTGGTATGGGTTTGGGAGAGCCCGAGCTAAGCTTAAAAACTTAGTAATCCATTAACCTAGTTTTAAGTGGTGACTCTGAAAAAATTAGGTCACGACAGACTAGAAGAAATGCCTCACCGTGTAAAAATGGGTTTCGACCGGATGTGATAGTCTCACCGTGTAAAAAAGGATTTCGACTGGATATGATAGTCTCACCATGTAAAAGCGGGTTTCAACTGGAAGAAATGTCTCATCGTGTAAAAACGGGTTTTGATTGGATGTGATAGTCTCACTGTGTAAAAATGGGTTTCGACTAGATATGATAGTCTCACCGTGTAAAAACGGGTTTCGATTGGAGAAAAGGTCAACTGTGTAAAAACGGGTTTCGACCGGATGTGATAGTCTCATCATGTAAAAACGAGTTTCGACTGGGTATGATAATCTCACCGTGTAAAAACGGGTTTTGATTGGAAGAAAGGTCTCACCATGTAAAAACGGGTTTCGACCGAATGTGATAATCTCACAGTGTAAAAACGGGTTTCGACCGGATGTGATAGTCTCACCGTGTAAAAACGGGTTTCAATCGAATATATAGTCTCACCGTGTACAAATGGGTTTCGATTGGAAGAAATGTCTCACCATGTAAAAACGGGTTTCGACCGGATGTGATAGTCTCACTGTGTAAAAATGGGTTTCGACTGGGTATGATAGTCTCACCATGTAAAAACGGATTTTGATTGGAAGAAAGGTCTCACCATGTAAAAACGGGTTTTGACCGAATGTGATAGTCTCACCGTGTAAAAACGGGTTTCCACCAGATGTGATAGTCTCACTGTGTAAAAACGGGTTTCGACCGAATGTGATAGTCTCACTGTGTAAAAACGGGTTTCCACCAGATGTAGTAGTCTCACCGTGTAAAAATGAGTTTCGACTGGATATGATAGTCTCACCGTGTACAAACGGGTTTCGATTGGGAGAAATGTCTCACCATGTAAAAACGGGTTTTGACCGGATATGATAGTTTCACCATGTACAAACGGGTTTCAACTAGATGATAGTCTCATTATGTACAAACGGGTTTTGACTGGAAGAAAAGTCTCACCGTGTAAAAACAGGTTTCGACTGGACAGGTTTCGAGTGGATATGATAGTTTCACAGTGTATAAACGGGTTTCGACTGGAAGAAAGGTCTCACCGTATAAAAATGGGTTTCAACCGAATGCGGACAAGCATGGTTTACAGATGAACCCACAAGCCGTGTGGTTTAGGAAAAGCCACCAACCCCGTGGTTTTAAGGATAGACCAACCAACCTTGTGGTTTAAGGATGACCCACGAACCGTGTTGTTTATGAAAAGCCACCAACCCCGTGGTTTTAAGGATAGACTCACCAACCTTGTGATTTAAGGATGACCTACGAACCGTGTGATTTAGGAAAAGCCACCAACCCCGTGGTTTAAGGATAAATCCACCAACCTTGGAAATGGCATGGTTTAAGGCTGACCATGAACTTTTGGAAATTGCATGGTTTAAGGTTAACCAAGAACCTTTTGAGATGGCATGGTTTAAGGTTGACCATGAACTTTTGGTGTTTAGGGAAGCACCCGCTAACCCCTTCAAAACTGCATGGTTTCACTAAGGAATCCTGTCAAACTCAACTTGAGTAAATGTCTTTAGAGATGTCATCAAGAGACGTATTAGCAATATTGCAGCATTAATTGAACAAGCTAATCAAGCTAAGTCCGACTACTTTAGAAAAACATTTGATGTCAATCAGTATCACGTGACGCAAAACTGTCATCTTGCTCGGGGATATACCATTAATCATCAAATTCTCCAGGAGTCAAGTTCTTATTAGAATGGCTACGACTCGTGAAAAAGGCTCATTAAATATGCCAAACTAGAGATTCTTAGTTAAAAAGGGTTTCTCACACACTCTCGATAAAATAACTGTTTGATCCCATCAATTTATGTGGGAAGTAACTGATTGTTGAGGGTATCTCACATAACCCATGTCAAAGGCTTTCAGAAAGATTCGCAATGAGCATAATCTAATCGATCAAAATGGTCTTTTGAAAGGACCACAATATAGGCTCGATTATGGGCTTACACAAAGGGATTATTGCTTTGAGGCCAATAAAGGAACATTTGTCACTATCTCCATCGGGTTTACAAGTCGAGAACTCGGGAGATGAGACAAAATAGAATTGCTTCCACTCCTTCAAGTGGTAGCTTCTTTGTGGCATTCTCATTTTCACTTAAACCATCCCAATCAAAAGAGACTTCGAAAGAGAGTTGTAATGTTAGCTCGAGAAAGGCTCAAAAGGCTTAAAATTTTCAAGAGGGTTTTTATGAGTCGGTGATCATCATGGCATCGTGACTAGGTCACTTGATCTTTTGAAATCATTTGGCTTTTGGAACATAGCATATCTCGAAAGTTCCTTCACTAATCATTTATGCATAGAAGCTTTGCTCATTTCTCTAATTTCCTTTACACTTGTGATGATTTTTTTTTACGCAAGCACTTGGACTTTGATTATTTCTCTTTCGCATAAGATGCAGTCTTTCGGCTCTTTTTCTTGACGGGCATTGTCCTTGCTTTTACTAGGCACACTGTTTTTTCATGCCCCCTAATTTTGTCAAACTTTTTGCTCTTTGAACTTTTGGAGCTCTTATGACTTTCGAGATACTTTTCACGTTTTCTCATAAACATCAATTGTATGTGGTCAATCCCTATGCCTTGCCCCAGTTAAGGGAGATGATCTCCGCTCAGGGTTCAAAAATGAATAATCAGGCCCGAATTGGTTAAAGCAATAGGTATCGGTGTTTGGGTAGAGAAGGAAATGCTCTTCTTCACCTTAGGATGAGTCAAGCTTTAATGAGAATTCCCCTGAAGCTATTGCCAGAAGATTGATGCAAGTGAAAGTAACATGATCTTTTTTAATCCTTCGCTCTACAACACGACTATAACCTCCTATGTTGCCCCAGTGTAGGGTCGTTCTCAACAGGGGTACTTTGAAGGATTATCTTTATTTGGCCCAAACGGCTAGCAAGATGTCAGCTCGGTGCTTGGGATTGAGGAAGGAAACGCATTTATCATTTCGATCTTTGCGTTGAATGCGAATGAATCCTTCATCCTAAGAGAAGATCGCTTTTCACTCAACTTTCAAAAGTGTTTGAAGGACGTGTTTGGAAATGGCTTACCTTTCTTCATCCTAAGCACTTCTTGTTTAGCATGGTTAACGTCTCCATTTCACTCTACTGAGATCATCTTAGTAGATTAGTCTCCATAGGGAAATTTGATTCAAAATAAATAACCCACAACATGAGAAAACAATTTTGGAACAAAAAGGATGTTCAAACAGTTTATAGAATTTTTTTTTCAATTATTCATTTTTGTGCTTGTCTTTAGGAAAGCGCAAAAGGTTCCTTTTTGTAATGGAAATTCTCCTTTTATTTTTTAAAAAAAAAATTTGAGAAGAAGGGTACTTACTTGTGGCATGGTGACCCAGTAACCCTATAAAGAATGTGAAAAAATATGTTAGTGCAAAAATCTTTAGGGATTGAAATGTTGGAAACAATATATTATTACCCTTCACTCGCTTTTATCGTTTGAGTGCTAACATTTCTTCGATTCACCCTCGTGGATATTTGGTAACTCGACATTACCCTTCACTTGCATTTTCCCTTAAGTGTCTGATGTCTTCCTACCAAAGGAAAGAAAGAATCATGTCAGAGACACTATCAAAATGAGCAATTGGAATCGACACCATTACCCTTCACATGTTTCCGTTCTTCAGGTATGAATTTTGCCTGAAGTAGCTAGAATTGATTGAAAAATGGCTATGTGGCCCTGATTTTATCCATAAAAAGCACTTCTTTATTGTATACAACAATTTACAAAGTTCAATTCCTACTTTTTTTCAAATGCTCTTTTTGAAGAGACGCTTAGTTGACAAGGAGCTTGAAAATTTTAAATATGGATCATGAGATGTGTTTTTCAAGATCTTGCTTTGAAAGGAGAGTGGATGCTCCTTGTTTCCACATCTGAGGATATTGTTCTTTAGATGCTTTGCCCATTTATTGCCTGCAAAGAAAAGATTTGACATATTATTTCCTCGCTCGATTGGGAATCATTTAGGAACTATACACATCCCTTTATTTTACCTATTTAACAAAAATGGATGAACAAATGAGTTGTTCTATCAAAAGTTCCTACTGGAACGATTACAACCTTACCATCTCAAAGTATCAATTATGGACCAACTCAAGAAAGCGACTAAGTGAAGAGATAAAATTTTATGCATATCCTTCTCGAAACTCTTTTTTTTCCAAAAATTTTGAAGCTAAGGTATAACAACTCAACTCCAAGGGTCCATTTGAAATACTTCAAGTGTTTTTTTTTTAGGAATGATGTTTTTTTATGAAACCAAATTTAATTACTCAAAAATGTGAGTTGCATGATTTACAAAAGTGCCGATTGGGCTCACATGCAAAACTCAAAACTAAAAATATAATTACTGCCAAGAATAAAGACAATGATATCATACAAAACACGTTTGCATATATGAGCGTATAAATCCATTCTCATCCTAATTCTAAAGTCGACTTCTTGGCATGATCAAGCGAGTGAAGTCAAGAAGTGTCATCACGCATGACCTGTGAAAAGAAGACAAGGTTAGTGTGTGAATGAAAAATTGATCTTTCAATGAGGTCGCCTCTTATAGCAAAATCATGATGATGGTACCTACCCCATAGTCCATATTAGGGGATTTTGGTATTTCACCAAGATTTGTCGTAAGAGAATGGGCATCATTAAAAGATCGATCGGCGGCTATCAATTGAATGTCCATTTTATTCCAAAAGTTTCATATGCAAAAGTGGCATTGAGTTTTGAAAGAGTAATTTGTGATTTTTACTCATAGAAAAATGAGATGACTTTTGTTTTGAGAAATCTATACACAAAATGGAGAGAATTTGATTAAAATGCAATTTCAATTTTGTGCCCCAATGTATAATCGCAACTTGAAAGTTTTTTTTTTTTTTTTCAAAATGCAATTTTAAGCCCATAACTAGAAATTTAAATAAAACCATGTGTTCAACAGGGCCAAATCAAAATGTTTAGAACTTGCATTCATCGGTCACTTATCGAAAGTGATTGCCATTTTTTTTTTTTAATCATAAGCCTACAACACCGAGGGCATTCGATTAATTTCCACGAATTTCAAGATGAAAATTCAATAAAAAAATGAATTAAAAATAAAAGAAGAATGATACTTACAATGGGGGACAACTTCTTCTTCTTCTTCTTCTTCTTCTTTTCAATTACATAGACATGCACATGGGATGTGGTTCGACTTCTACTCTATATGGCTCAAAATGGAGCCATAGGATCACCAGACCGAACCAACAAGGTCGCGGCTAGGTCGGGTTAACCATGACTCCGGCTTCGTCAAAGAACCGACTCGTGTCACGCAATTATAGACTAGGGTGGGGACCTTTGACATCAAGAAAGAAATTTCGGGGTTGAGATGGGCAACTCGTACTACATGATTGTAGTCGGAGTGGTATCCACCTCAACACCATCCTAAGAAATCCTATGCGACCCAGGTCCGATGGCAGGTCATGTGTGCTAAAGTGTAGTGCGATGTGAAGAATACATGCATGATAGTTTATAAACAAACACCACTTCAAAAGTTCAAAACATAAACGTTCATTCCAAACTCCACACCTGCAAGAGAAGGGCTTAACAATCACTCCTCTTATTATAATTCCCAACTGCAAAAACATTTAACACTCACATTATAGACGTACCTGGTATCCTCGCTGCCAAATAGAAATATTTTTGAACAAGATTAATTTTGGCCCAAGTCCTCTAAGGTTTATAACCAAGTCCCTAGCAGAGTCGCCAAGCTGTCGCGACCTACCCCTCGAGGGGAAGGAATAGGTTTAGGGGTATTGCCTAAAAGACGGACCTAAGGCTCATGATTAGGCGCGGGCTCTCCCAAGCCTATACCTCGCATGACATTGGGGTATTCTAAAGAATTTCACAAAAATGAGTCACTACTAACCTATTGGAGTCGGCTAGAAACCAAGTGAGGTATGGAAGTATACCTCACTTCCTACGCAACCAGAGAATCTAGAGTCAGTGACTTGATTACACGAATTAACCAATTAGTGCCTTTTCAGTACCTAATCTTGTTCATTTTAAAAGAAAGGATTTTTGTCAGACAGTTTGGATTGATTTTATACCTATCCACTAACATGTGAGGTGATCATACGAGTGTGCTATCATTAAAATAATAATCATAACTACCAAGATCCTAATTGCAATAAAATTGAGCGAGTGCAATCAAACATAATTAAATATGCAAATTACACACGCGATATAATCAATGTGCAAGTAAATAAAGGTCTAATTACAGTAAAAAGGCAATACATAGCAATTCCTAATCAAACCCTACACTTTCTAGATTTAAAAAAAAAAAAAATCATTTTTTAATTTTTTTAAAAAAATGTTTTTTTTCCTATTTTTTTTGGGCAAAGACTCGAGTTCGGCTCGGTCAGGGTGGGTCGGGCCCAATTGGCTTAGGCCCGACCAGCCCTGATCAGGCCTTCATTAAATCCAGATTGGGCCCAAGCAGAAACGAAGGCTGAGTGGGCTAGATTCGTGATTTGGCCCAACTCGGCCTGTCCTCTGGTCTATGACCACTCGGTCGTGACCAGAGGAGGCCACAGTGGTGCGCAGCTCCGAGGAGGGGTGCTCCAACAATGGCGCGATGGTGGCTCTTCGGCTAGGTAGGCGGAGGGGTGAACCGGGATCTCTGAGGTCGGGGTTTCGGCAGCGGCGGCAAAGGTCGCCTCAGGGTGAACCCTAGCGAGGACGCATATGCGGGCTGGTTCAGCCTCGATCTCCCTCGGCTCCGGTGACATTGCTTCTAGTAACTTGACCTAATCAACGTAGAAGTGAGAGGGGTGCGAGACATAGAGAGAGAGAGGCGCGAGAGGGCCCTAAACAATGAAAAATAGGGGCGGCTTTCATTGGGGCTTTTCACCGAACAAGCGGCGTACGCCACGAATCCGAAGGCCTCAAGCTCGGCCAAGACCCACATGCGAGTCTAGGGTCTAAAGAAACAAACTAGGACAACAAGGAACATAGTAGGTGGATAGGTGATGGCCGGAGCTCTCTCGAAACGGTCGGGGGAGCTCTGGCCGGCTCGATTCTAAAGGCGCACGCAGGGTGCTCGACAAAATGCTAACCTGGTTTTCGAAGGTGTTGGCGGCGGTAGCGATGGTTGGACGTTTCCGGGCAGCTCTCCGACGGTGGCAAGGCGACTCTGGTCACCTCTTCGGTTTTCTTTTCCTGTTGCTCTTCGACTCCCCCTTTTCTTCTCTGTTTCTGTTCTCTTCTTCTCTGTGCTGCTGGGCTCCGAGGACTACGGCGGCGATCGGCAGCTCACCGACGGCAGCTAGATGTTCCAGGGGCTCCTCGGCTCCTTCTCCGACCTGTTCACGTTCCTTTCCTCTCTCCTTTCCACCCACTCCCTCTCGTTTCTCTCTTTGTCTCTCTCTCTTTGTGCTTCCTCCTGTCCCCCTATTTCTCTCCCTTTTTGTTCCCTTTTCTTCTGCAGGTCATCGTGCAAAGACCCCTGCCGTGCCAATTGCAGGCCGGGCTGCCCCCAACTCGTGGATCACGCCGCTCGCTTGCCACACTGATCCCTCGGCTCCTCTGTCGCTACTCCCTCTGTTCTATTTTTAGCAGGTCCTTGAGCGTAAGACAGCAAGAAGGAGGAAGGATGGGTGTCACGCCCCGATCCTTGGGCACGCACACATCCTTCTCTTGGTCGATTTTAATATGCGATATCCCAGGACTATATATCGCCGACCCTTTCATTCTTTAAGCACATGCGGAAGCAATTATAAATCCCCAGACAATAAAACAATGGGATAGAAAAGCAGGCTATATTTTTCATATTGAAATTTACAACCAAACCTTTATACATGTCATTAGACAGAGCACTTCATAAACTATGCGCAACTTCAGAGTCTCACTCTATCTACACATATACAAAAGGGTTCACAAAGAGATGGGATTTCAATCCTCGTCTAAGTCATACTCGAGATCATCCTGATCCTCCTCTGATTCCTCTTCACTCAGATCATTCTCTTCCTCAATTTCACCTGCGAGTTCTCATTCACAAATTCCTCCTCCTCAGCTCCTCGTCGGGATCCTGAAATGTTTTCCCCAAACTGGGATGAGACTACGTCTCAGCGAGTTCTACCCCACTAAGCCCGATTAGTAAACTATTATACTAAAGGCTGCCTAAACACGCATAGGTCAGAAGACGTACCTTAGCATCAGATCCCACCTGCAAGTCAGTACAATTTACAATAGGCACTCAAGCAATCATATCACCGATCGAAGCATCGATCAAATCGACCTAGTCGATTACAAGCCAACAAGACCACTCACGGTCATTTCCATTCAGTCAATCAATTCACAACATCAAATCAAAACAATAATCAATCGACCTCGTCGATTATATGTTAGCCGGACCATCTTTAGGTCATTCCAGTCATTGCCATAAAGTCTCAACTGATAAAACCAATCACCGAGCCACGTGCATTCTCTGAGGTGATGGGACCGATCATCGAGCCACGATACACATGACCAAATTTCTAAATGACATGCCAAGTCATCAGGTCAGCATACATCTTACATACTCACTTTCATTTCCACAATTTCCAGTGTGATCGGTAGTCTACCACAATACCTTTATCATGGCAACCAATACTTGATACACAGAAATACAGCCACGCAGGCACAATCTACGCCACACTTGCATGATCAACTATCCCGACACAGGCATGATCAATTATCGCCACACAGGCATGATCAACTATCCCCACACAGGCATGATCAATTATCGCCACACAGACATGATCAACTATCGCCACACAGGCATGATCAATATCGCCACACAGGCATGATCAATTATCGCCACACAGGCATGATTAATATCGCCACACAGGCATGATCAACTATCGCCACACAGGCATGATCAATATCGCCACACAGGCATGATCAACTATTCAACAATTTATGTGCATCCTCTAAAACAACCTCTTCACCAAGATGAAATATTCAACCACTGAACACACGTGCATTCTCTAGGTGATATTCCGATTCACCGAACCCACGTATTTCCTTTCAGATGATAACCAATACCCAACGATTTCTCAATCAAATAATTAACTATCAAGTCAATATGAATAACTCCTCAAAATTCATAATTAAATCAATTCCATACAAATTGCAACTCAATTAAATAAACGGACTGTGCCACGACGATCAGCACGAGATTTCGGTCATCGGCCATCTCAGTCTTAATTTCCGAAAAGTAAATAAATAAATAATTAATTTCGAAATTTAATTAATAATTATTAAAAATTCCATTTAGCTCAAAATAAAGCCAATTTAAATAAACGGACTTCACCGCGGTCATCAGCATAATTTTCCGGTCACTGGCCATCCCAACCTTAACTTCCGAGAAATAAATAATTAAATAATAAATTTCGAAAATTAAACAATTAACATTAAAATTCAATTTAGCTTAAATTAAAGCCCGATTAAATAAACGGACTTCACCACGGTCATCAGCATAATTTTCCGGTTCCAGGCCATCTCAATTGAATTTTCAGAAAATAAATAATTATTTAATTTAATTCCGAAAATTAATATTTAAATGCTAAAAAATCCACTTAGGCCCGAAAAGCTTAATTGGAGCCCACCAAGGGTTGGGAAAAATCCCGAGGCACTTCCAATAATTAGTAGACCACGTCTACTTGCTAATTACGCAATCAATTTATTTAAATCGCATCACAATTGACTAATAATTGCTAATTTATTCTAATCTAACAACCTAAACATAATTAATTAAAACTAAACCAACCTTAAGCATAATTAGCCAACTAATCCTGGATTAGTGAGATTACTCACCAAATCGCGCGCAAATCGGATCAATCCGACGGCGGCGACGCGAGGAACGATTGTTCCCAAAGCACGGCTCGGGTTCGGGGCCGGGAAACGGCCCAAAAGCGGGCCCGAAGTGCTGGATACCCACTCCGTGGGTCTGATGGACGAGGCTGATCAGGGCCGCTCCGGCGGCTAGGGCGGCGAGGGGAGGCCGGCGGAGGGCGAGGGGGTCACGGGGAGGTCCGGGGGGGCTGGGGTTGGCCGGAGGTGGTCGGAGGTGGGCTGTTCGGTGTGGAACGGGGGCTGGTCGCGGCTGGGTCGCGCGGAGGGAGGAGCGGACGGCGAGACGGCGATGAGTGCGCGGGCGCGGCGCGGGCGCGGCGCGGGCGGCGGTGCGGCGGCGGGACGAGCGACGAGGGGGCGGCGACGGGCTGCGGCTTCGGTCTTCTTCGGCTCTGGTTCGCTCGCATGAAGAAGAAAGAAGAAGAAGAAGAAAGAGAGAGAGAGAGAGAGAGAGAGAGAGAGAGAGAGAGAGAAGGGATAGGCATTTGACTAGTCAAAGAAAAGAGAGAGGGAGAGAAAGTGGGCGGTGGGGAGCAATTCGCACGAAGGGGGAGGGAAGGAGAGAGAAGAGAGAGAAAAGAAAGAGAGAAAAGGGAGAGAGAGAAAAAGGATTCAAAAATAAAACTTTTCTTATTTCTTTTCTTTTTCTCTTCCCCTTTCACTTTCTATTTTCTTTTGGTCTTTGATTTTTCCTCCGATAATTTCTTTCTTGAAATTTTGGACTCGTCGATAATTTGACGATCGATGAGACAAGGTCCTAAAAATGAATTGTGACACGCTCGGATATTCGATTCCCAAAACCGAATTAAATTTCATGATTAAAATCGACCGAACGTGATTTTAGTCCAATCCAACAAATTAGGTAGCTTTTAGGGATTTTACCGCGGATATATCCCTTAACGGCTTCACCCAATAAGTTAGTTAACTCGTGAGTGATCAGCTCAGATAAAAAGGACCATAGGCACCCCGACGATATGCACATTTCATATGTTCGGGACGGGGTCGAAATTCGGGATGTCACAATGGGCGCGGGCCAGGCCGAAGGAGAAAGGAGCTAGGCCGGGCTGAGGGGGAAAGAAGGCTGGGCAGGGCCTGGGGGAGGGAAAAAGAAATGGAAGGGGGCAGGCTGGGCCAAGGCCGGATCCGGCCCGACCCGACAGTTTTTTTTTTAAATTTTTTAATTTTAAAATTTTAATTAATTAATTTTTTTTGTGACTAATTCCTAACTTTTAATGCTATTAAGTCTTAAGTAAAATTGCGAAATTTAAGTGTCAACACCGGGACAAAATGTGAATTGTCATTTTGAGTCCTAATTAAGGGATCAAAATCGATCATTCATAACTTGTGAATGAACGATTATTTCTCACTCATTTCCTTAAAATAAGTCCAAATTCAAAATGAATTTTGAGAAATTCACACCAGAACTTATCGATTTGAAAAATTTTATCCTCCCAAGCATAAGAAAGTCAAACAATTAAGCTTTAATTGTCAAAACTCGAAATGACCCATCCATGGTTATGGTTTAATTCATAAATATAGGTCTAATTTTGATGTTAGACTTAGATTCATATTTGACATAAGCTCGAGCACTTCAATTCAAGATTAATTTGAATGCAATAAGTGATCTTACACATGGGTTGTTCATTAGATGAGACAACTGTGACATTAATTGAATTCAATTTTAATTAATTTGCAATTTTGCGTATTGAATTGCAAACTTGACCATTTTAGTCCTTTAGGCCCAATTCAAAGCATCCATGGTTTTGACTCATTGTCTTTCACGATAATCACTCAATTAGGTCAATAAAAGACCTTTAGATCACATTCATAAGGTTTAATTAACTTAATTAAATCACGATAGGCCAATTTCTTCTTAAAAAGGATAAATTTCTTTTTCAATTTGGTCTTTCAGGGACTGAATTGCATAAATTTTGAACCCACATGGGTCATAAATGAGCAAAATGGCCAGAATCTGACCAAATTAGTCAAGAACTAGTCAAAAATCGGCCAAACCAAACGGAACTAGTCTGACTGGGCTGATCGGCTGTTGGCGGGGATGGCTGGTTCAGCCCCCTGTCGATCGGTTCTTAACCTTTGACGACCAATTCCAGGATTCTTTCGATGTCAAATTCACTCCTCCACCTTCAATTTCTCAAAATTTTACAAATTAATTCTCGAATTTTATCAAATTGCAAATTAACCCCTCATTAAATATTTCGACGCAATTCTCGATTTTCGTTTGGGTTTTTGCAAATCAAACCCATTGGATAGATTACCTGATACAATGAGATCCTCAAAATTAAATTTTACCTATTGAATCGAAATGTTGACCGTCGAATTGAACCGACGAACGAAATTACATAACTTAGGGTAGTATATAAGTCAAATTTTCCCTCCATTTTGAGGGGGGGCCTCATTGAGCACAAAATTTTCTCTCCCTTTAGACCTGAATCTCTCTCTCTCTCTCTCTCTCTCTCTCTCAAACACACACACACACAAAATTGCCGCCAGTTTCGACCCTCACCAACGGCCGTTTAATCGAAGCCACCAGCTGAGAAGTCCCTCAGCTCCTCCTTTCCTTGATTGTAAGCTTAGGTCACCAAAGAGGAGGCCACAACTTTCGTTCGGCAGCCTCTTGGTTGCTGCATCAAAGACGGGTGATCAAGCTAGTCCTTCTCCCGATCGGTTGATCCAATTGAATCGGCGCTAATCGCTAGTTCTTCTCCCGATCAAGTCACTTCCATTGACTCCTTGAAGGATTCTCGACCTTGCTATGGTCAGGGATTATTGGATTAACCATCGGATCATTATCGGCAGTCCAAATTCTTCTCGTCGTCGAAAGACCGGTTCAACTAGACCAAAGAAGAAACTAGGTGGAACCGAAGGCCATTGATGGCTTAGCCACCATCGGATTTGATTCGATCCAATCCCTAGGTCATCTCCAACTTGTGTTTGGTTGGCACAAGTCCAATTGATCACCGAATTAGCTCCGTTGACCTTGATCTCTCGCCGGCACATGAAGGCCGGTCCGACCGGACCAAGGCTCACCATCTTCATATTAAAGGATTCCGAGCTCAGCTAGTTTTGCTAAGCAAGCTATATTCTCATCATGAGTGATGTCATCTTTCAACTGGCAATCAGTGAAGGGTGTAGCCTATTCCAACTTTTGGACATCCATTAGGAGTATACGCTTGTCATCTTCCCCAAAAATCATGTTGACGTCTTCAGCGTGTTTTGGAAGGGGATGTTGTTGGACATTCGACATTGAATTCTTAAAGGTGAGCAATTTCTTATCTAGCAAGTTCTAGATCTTAGAACGGAGTACAAAGCAGTTATCCACATGGTGACCCTTCTCTCTTATGTGATACTCACACGTCTTATTAAAGTCGAACCTAGGGAACTTTGGCGAATTACCCTTCGGGATTTCTCTGGCCATGAGATGACTTTCAATTAGCATTAGAAATAGTTAAGACATGGGTTTAGGCAATGGATTCGCCAAGTCTGTTGCAACTCGATTTAGTTGCTTAATCCTTCTCACGAGGAAATGGAAGGGGGAAAGGTCGAATTTAGGGGTACTTGACCACGAAAGTTCCCTCACGGTTCTCCACCATAGGGATGTCAACACCTCACCCCCTAGACAAACCTCTTGTGAGTTCCCTTTACAAGATCGTGAGTTCTTCCAAACTCATACCCTGCATGACAGGAAAGTGTCACGACCCGTACCTACACGGGCGACACACCTCGAGAGAGAAGGTTGGGTGTGAATATTGGATTTAAGAGTATCTTTACCATAATAGTACTCCTTCCTAAGCGTCACTTCATCCATTAGGAATTTTCCATATATGGGTATACTAAACCATGGTGAGTCTTATCAAGACTTTTACCTCACGCGACGAGTTTATTTATACGGTCAAATTGTTTAGGACATCTTAAAAATAAGATGGGAGTCACCACTAGCCTCGTTTTTGGGGGTCGGCTAGAAATCCAATCGAGGGTTGGGAGTGTTCCCTCAATTCCTACGTAACTAAAGATCTAGGTTAGGGGATTTGGATTATGCCAATATTTCAATTAGCGCACTTTCAGTACCTAAACAGTATATTGCGTTTACCTAACATGTGTCGCGACCTACCCTCAGGGGGAGAGAATAGATTTAGGGGTATTGCCTAAAGGACGGGCCTAAGGCCCATGATTAGGCATGGGCTCTCTCAAGCCCATACCTCGCTTGACAATGGGGTATTTTTAAGAATTTCGCAAAAAGAAGTTACCACTAGCCTATTGGGGTCAATTAGAAATCAAGTGAGGCACGGGAGCATGCCACACTTCCTACGCAACCAGAGAATCTAGGGTCGGGGACTTGATTACACTAATTGACCAATTAGTGCCCTTTCGGTACCTAATCTTGTTCATTTTAAAATAAATGATTTTTGTCAGGCAGTTTGGATTGATTTTATACCTATCCACTAACATGTGAAGTGATCATGCGGGTGCGCAATCATTAAAGTAACAATCATAGCTATCAATATCCTAATTGTAGTAAAATTAAATACGTGCAATTAAACATAATTAGATATGCAAATTAAACATACGATATTATCAATATACGAGCAAATAAAGGCCTAAATACACTAAGAAGGTAAGATATGGCAATTCCTAACCAAACTCTACATTTTTTAATTTTCGAAATTTTTAATTTTTTTTAAAAAATATATTTTTTATTATTTATTTTTTTAAAATATTATTTTAATATTATAATATAATAATATATTAAAAACGGCCCAGGTCGGATCCCTGGGTTGGGTCCGACCCGGGTTGTTGAAAAGGGCCTGAGCCCAAACCGGATCGGGCAAGATGGCCCAAACCCGAACCGAACCGGGCTACGTGATCCAAGCCAGCAGAAACCTACTGGGCTGGGCTTGATGTGCAGGCCCAATCTAGTCTAATTTTTTTTTTAAAACAAGGCCCACACTAAACCAGCCCAAGTCCAAGATCAGATGGCCCACTGTGACGGGCTCATGCGGACGAAAAACCCTACCCGATTGAGATCTGCGCCCGACCCGATTCTTGGCTGAAACCCTAGGGCTTCTTGGCAGTGCTGACGATAGCGGCAACGGGCTTGATAGCAGTGGCGACGTAGCGGGTGGCAATGGTGACACGACGAACGGTGACGACGACGTTGGGGTATGCGAGGATAGGTGGTGGCTGCGTCGAAGTCGAGCGAAAACAGGGGCAGCCAGCGCAGAGGACAGTAGGCTCAACTGCTGGCGTGGCAGTTGTCACGGTTGCAGGTGGAGGTGAGGCGGAGGTGAAGTAGGTCGCGGGCTTCAGGTCGTGGCGAAGGTAGAGCAACGGCATCGCAAGGTTGCTGGTGTCACGAGGGGTTGAGCAGTGGTGGCCTGCGGCTCCGACAATAGGGAATGCCGGGTCGGAGGCGCAGGCATGGGAGGAAACACTGGTGGGCAAATCTCGGACAGAGTAAGGAGGTAGACGGGCAACGACCGGCTGCTCGCGTTGGGTCGCAGGCGGAAACATGGCCAGGAGCAGCAGCGCGGAGGTGTTAGGTCGTCGCGGATCAGCCCGAGAGATGGCAGGCGAAGGCGTGACGGAGGGGGCTCGGCGAACGCGGGATCTGCAGGCTGCAGGCGAGGCAGAGCAAATGCAGGTCGGCACTGGGCAGTCTCGAACGGCTGGCGGAGCGGTGATGGTCAACAATTCAGCTGCCAGACAGAGGCGATGAGCGCAGGGGCTCGGCCTCCAGCGGTGGAAAGGCTCCCGAGGAAGAAGACTCTCCTCCCTGCTCTCTGTTTCTGTGTTTTTCTCTCTTGGTCCTTCTCTTGGTCCTCTGTTCTCCTTTTTCCCTTTTTCTTCTACAGGTCATCGCGCAAAGACCCCTGTCGTGCTAGCTACCGACCGGGCTGCTCCTGACCTACAGATCATGCTGGCCGCCTGCCACCCTGATCCCCCTGCTCCTCTGTCACTGTGTTGCTGCTCTTTTCTGTTCTCTACAGGTCGTTGCGCAAGGGAGGAAGACAGCTGGGCGTGGGCTAGAGGAGAAAGAAGCTGCGTTGAGCTAAGGGAGAATTTGGCTGGGTCGGGCCCAGTGCGATGGAAAAAGAAAAGGAAGGGGGCAGGAAGGGCCAAGGTCAGATCTGGCCCGACCCGACAATTTTTTTAATTTAATTTTTCTTTTTTATCTTTAATTAATTATTAATTTTTGTAACTAATTTTTACCATTTAATGCTATTAAGTCTTAAGTAAAATGATGAAATTTATGTGTTAATAGCTGCCCCTCTTTGCCCATAGATGATGACAATCGAGGCTGTGAACAGAAAAAAGGATATGAAGGGATGACCTTACTTTGTAAAAGATGTCCCTCAACCGAGATGGAAAATCTTACTATATGATAACTAGTTCCGATTAGCAGGGAGGTCTCATCGTGTAAGAATGAGTTTCGACTAGAAAATGGGTCTCACCGTGTAAAAACGGGTTTCAACTGGATATGATAGTCTTACCGTGTACAAACGGGTTTCGACTAAAAGAAAGGTCTTACCATGTAAAAACAGGTTTCGACCAGATATGATAGTCTCACCGTGTAAAAACGGGTTTCGACTGGATGATAGTCTTACTGTGTACAAACGAGTTTCGAATGAGAGAAATGTCTCACCATGTAAAAACGGGTTTTGACTGGATGTGGTAGTCTCACTGTGTAAAAATGGGTTTCGACTGGGTTTGATAGTCTCACCATGTACAAACGAGTTTCGACTAGAAGAAAGGTCTCACCGTATAAAAACGGGTTTCAACCGGATGTGATAGTCTTACCATATAAAAACGGGTTTCGACGGGGTATGATAGTCTCACTGTGTACAAACAGGTTTCGACTGGAAGAAATGTCTCACCGTATAAAAATAGGTTTCGACTGGATGTGATAGTCTCACCATGTAAAAACGGGTTTTGACTAGATATGATAGTCTCACAGTGTACGAATGGGTTTCGACTGGAAGAAAGGTCTCACCATGTACAAATGGGTTTTGACCGGGTGTGATAGTCTCACCGTGTAAAAACAGGTTTCGACTGGGTATGATAGTCTCACCGTGTACAAATGGGTTTTGATTGGAAGGAAGGTCTTACCATGTACAAACGAGTTTCGACCGAATCTGATAGTCTCACTGTGTACAAACGGGTTTCAATTGGGTATGATAGTCTCACCGTGTACAAAGGAGTTTCGACTAGATGTGATAGTCTCACCGTGTAAAAACAGGTTTCGACTGGGTATGATAGTCTCACCGTATACAAACGGGTTTCGACCAGATGTGATAGTCTCATCATGTAAAAACGGGTTTCGACTGGATGATAGTCTCATCGTGTACAAACGGGTTTCGACTAGAAGAAAGGTCTTACAGTGTAAAAATGGGTTTTGACCGGACACGGACAAGCGTGGTTTACAGATGAACCTACAAGCCGTGTGGTTTAGAAAAAGCCAACAAACCCATGGTTTTAAGGATAGATCCACCAACCTTGCAGATTTAGGATGACCCACGAACCGTGTGGTTTAGGAAAAGCCACCAACCCCGTGGTTTAAGGATAAACCCACCAACCTTGGAAATGGCATGGTTTAAGGCTAACCATGAACCTTTGGAAATGATACGGTTTGAGGCTGACCATGAACCTTTGGAGATAACATGGTTTAAGGCTGACCATGAACCTTTGGTTTTTAAGGAAGCACCTGCTAATCCCTTGAAAACTGCGTGGCTTCATTGAAGAATCCTGTCGAACTCAATTTGAGCAAATGTCATTAGAGACATCATCAAGAGACGTATTGGCAATGTTGCAGCATTAATTAAACAAGCTAATTAAGCTAAGTTTGACTACTTCAAAAGAACATTTGATGTCAATCAGTATCATGTGGTGCAAAACTATCATCTTGCTTAGGGATATATCATCAATCATCAAATTCTCTAGTAGTCAAGTTCTTATCAGAATGGCTACGACTTGTGAAAAATGCTCATTAAGCATGCCAAACTAGAGCTTCTTAGTCAAAAATGGTTTCTCACACACTCTTGATAAAATGATTGCTTTATCCTATCCATTCGCGTGGGAAGTAACTGATTGCTAAGGGTATCTCACATAACCTATATCAAAGGCTTTCAGAAACATTCACGATGAGCAAAATCTGATCGATGAAAAAGGTTTTTTGAAAGGACCGTAATATAGGCTCGGTTAGGGCTTACACAAAGGAATTATTGCTTTGAGGCCAATAAAGGAACATTTATCACTATCTTTATCGGGTTTACAAGTCGAGAACTTGGAAGATAAGACAAGATAGAATTACCTCCACTCCTTCAAGCAGTAGCTTCTTTGTGGCATTGTCATTTTCACTCAAACCATCCCAATCAAAAGAAACTTCGGAAGAGGGTTGTAATGTTGGCTTGGGAGAGGCTCGAAAGGCTTAAAATTTTCAAGAGGGTTTTTAAAAGTCGGTGATTATCATGGCATCGTGACTAGGTCACTTGATTTTTTGAAATCATTTGGCTTTTGGAACACGACACATCTCGAAAGTTCCTTCACTAATCAATTCTACATGGGAGCTTTGCTCCTCTCTCTAATTTCCTTTGCTCTTGCGATAATTTTTTTTTTTTTTTTTTTTACTTAGACACTTGGACTTTGATAATTTTTCTTTCACATAAAATGTAGCATTTTGGCTCTTTTTCTTAACAGGCATTGGCCTTACTTTTACTAGGAACATTGCTTTTCATGCCCCCTAATTTTGTCGAACTTTTTGCTCTTTGAACTTTTGGAGCTCTTAGGACTTTCAAGATGCTTTTTCATGTTTTCTCATAAACGTCGATTGTATGTGGTCAATCCTTATAACTTGCCCTAGTGAAGGGAGATGACCACCGCTCAAGGTTCAGAAATGAATAATCAGGCCCAAATTGGTTAAAGCAATGGGTATCCGTGTTTGGATAGAGAAAGAAATGCTCTTCTTCACCTTGGGATGAGTCAAGCTCTACTAATAATTCCTCTGAAGCTATCACTAGAAGATTGATGCAAGTGAAAGTAATAGGATCTTTCTCAATCTTTCACTCTACACTCTAACGTAACCTCCTATGCTGCCCCAAAGTAGGGTCGTCCTCGACATGGTTACTTTGAAGGATCATCTTTATTTGGCCCAAAAGGGTAGCAAGATGTTAGCTCGGTGCTTGAGATTGATGAAGGAAATGCCTTTATCATTTCGATCTTTGCGCTCAACGCAAATGAATCATTCGTCCTAAGAGAAGGATGTTTTTCACTCAACTCTCAAAAATGTTTGAAGGATGTGTTTGGAAATGGCTTGCCTTTCTTCATCCTAAGCACTTCTTGTTTGGCATGATTAACGTCTCCATCTCACTTTGTCGAGATCATCTGAGTAGATCAATCTCCATAGGGAAATTTGATTCAAAATGAATAACCCACAAAGCAAGAAAACAATTTTGAGATAAAAAGGATATTCAAAAAGTTTGTAGAATTTTTTTTTCTTTTTCTCAATTATTCATTTTTGTGCTTGTCTCTAGGAAAGCGCCAAAGGTTCTTTTTGTAATGGAAATTCTCCGTTTTTTTTTTTTTTTTTTTAAATTGAGAAGAAGGGTACTTACCTGCGGCATGGTGACCCGATAACCCTATAAAGAATGTGAAAGAATATATTAGTGCAAAAATCTTTAGGGATTGAAATGTTGGAAACGATATATTATTACCCTTCACTCGTTTTTATCCTTTGAGTGTTAACATTTCTTGGATTCACCCTTATGGATATTTGGTAACTCGACATTACCCTTCACTTGCATTCGCCTTTAAGTGTTTGATGTTTTCTTGAAAGGAGAGTGGGTGCTCCATGTTTCCACACTTGGGGACATTGTTCTTTAGATGCTTTGCCCCACTTATTGCCCTTTTTCCCCCCATTCATCATCCTTATAAGGATACTCCTTTGCTTTTGTTGGAACGGTATATAACTTGGCACCCACAATGTATCCTTGATAACGAAAAAGAAAATCATGTTAGAAACGGTATCAGAAATTGATAATTGGAATCGATACAGTTTACTCTTCCTTCGAATTCACCTTTTGGATGCTTGGCAACTCCTTTCATTTGTCTCATCATGCAAAGTGAACGAGATCGATAGGCTATTTTGGCACCTAAGGCATCTCCAGGTAAAGAAACTTCCCAGAACAGAATTCAACCTCATTCCACCTCTATTAGAAGATTGGCGCCGACGAGACCTTGACACATGCTTGCTCCTCAAGTTCCATGAGCCTAGACTTTTGTCCTTTAGAAGGTGTGATTGGCAATCTTAGATGATCCCTTTATTTTACCTATTTAACAAAAATGGATGAACGAATGAGTTGTTATACCAGAAGTTCCTACTAGAACAATTACAACCTTACCATCTCAAAGTATGATTTGTGGACCAACTCGAGAAAGTGACTAAGTGAAGAGATAAAATTTTATGCAGGTTCTTCTTGAAACTCCTTCTTCAAAACATTTCAAAGCTAGGGTATAAAGATTCAGCTCCAAGGGTCCATTTGAAATACTTCAAGTGTTTTTTAAAGAATGATGTTTTTTATGAAATCGAATTTAATTACTCAAAAATATGAGTTGCATGATTTACAAAAGCACCAATTGGGCTCACATGCAAAACTCAAAACTGAAAATATGATTGTTACCCAGAAATAAGACAATGATATCATACAAAACACGCTTGCATATATGAGCGCATAAATCTATTCTCATCCTAATTCTAAAGTCGACTTCTTGGCATGATC
The DNA here is from genome assembly GCA_004368105.4 of Eucalyptus melliodora. Classification (NCBI taxonomy): domain Eukaryota; kingdom Viridiplantae; phylum Streptophyta; class Magnoliopsida; order Myrtales; family Myrtaceae; genus Eucalyptus; species Eucalyptus melliodora. The sequence continues at coordinate 14,499,958 of CM023406.3, forward strand.
AAGCGAGCGAAGTTAAGAAGTGTCATCACGCATGGCCTGCGAAAAGAAGACAATGTTAGTGTGTGAATGAAAAAATTGATCTTTCAATGAGGTCGCCTCTTACAGCAAAATCAAGATGACGGTACCTGCCCCATAGTCACATTATGGGATTTAGGTATTTCACCAAGATTTGTCATAAGAGAAGGGGCATCATTAAAAGATCGATCGGCGGCTATCAATCGGTGGCTATCAATTAAATGTCCATTCTATTCCAAAAGTTTCATATGGAAAAGTGGCATTGATTTTTGAAAGATTAATTTGCGATTTTTACTCATAGAAAAATGAGGTGACTTTTGTTTTGAGAAATCTACACACAAAATGGAGAGAATTTGATTAAAAATGCAATTTCAATTTTGTGCCCCAATGTATAATCGCAACTTGAAAGTTTTTTTTTACCTTTCAAAATGCAATTTTAAGCCCATAACTAGAAATTCAAATAAAACCATGTGTTCAACAGGGCAAAATCAAAGTGTTTAGAACTTGTGTTCAATGTTCACGTATCAAAAGTGATTGCCAATTTTTTTTTTAATCATGAGCCTACAACACCGAGGGTATTCGATTAATTTCTGCGAATTTCAAGATGAAAATTCAATTAAAAAGAAAGAGCGAATAAAAAAGAAGAATGATACTTACAATGGGGACGCCTTTTCTCTCTTCTTTTCTTTATTACATAGACATGTACATGAGATGTGGTTCAATTTCTACTCTATACGGCTCAAAATAGAGCTATAGGATCACCGGACTGAACCAACGAGATTACGGCTAGGTCGGGTTACCCATGACCTTGGCTTCGTCAAAGAACCGACCCGTGTCGTGCGGTTACAGACCAGGGTGGAGACCTTTGACATCAAGAAAGAAATTTCGGGGTTGAGATGGGCAACTCTTACTATATGATTGTAGTCAGAGTGGTATCCACCTCAACACCATCCTAAGTGATCCTATGCGGCCCAGGTCCGACGGCAAGTAGTGCATGCTAAGGTGTAGTGCAATGCAAAGGATACATGCACAACAATTTATGGGCAAACAACACTCCATACATAGAAAAATAATAATAAAAATAATAAAATAATAAAATAATAAAAACCATACATTCCTATACCTCCCTGCAAGATAAAGGTGAGCAAACACTTCCCCTAATACCTCACATTCTGTAAAAACATTTAGCACCTTTAATGTTAAGGGCGTACCTGGAATCATGACTGCCAAATAAAAATATTTTTGAACAAGATTAATTTTCGCCTAAGTCCTCTAAGGTTTAAAACCAAGTCCCCAGTGGAGTCGCCAAGCTGTCGCGACCTACCCTCGAGGGGAGGGAACAAGTTAAGGGGTATCGCCTAAAGGACGGGCCTAAGACCCATGATTAGGCGCGGGCCCTCCCAAGCCCATACCTCGCGTGACATTGGGGTATTTTTAATAATTTCACAAAAAATGAGTCGCCATTAGCCTATTGGGGTCGGTTAGAAACCAAGTGAGACACGAGAACATACCACACTTCTTACACAACCAAAGAATTTAGGGTCAGGGACTTGATTACACTAATTAACCAATTAATGCCCTTTCGGTACCAGAACGAGCCCCCTCCACCGCACCTTCGCTTGCCGTCTCCCGAGCCGATCCGTGACGACCTGACTCCTCTGCGCTGCTACTCCTAGCCGCATTTATGCTTGCAACCCAACGCTAGCAGCTAGTCATCGCTCGTCTACCTCTCTACTATGTCCGAGATCCGCCCACTAGCGTCTCCGCCCGCGCCTACGCCTCTGACCGGGCGTCCCCTGCTGCTCAACCCGCCAGCCACCGCTGCTCGACCCCTCGTGACACCAACAAACCTGCGACGCCGCTGCTCTGCCTTCGCCGCTCCTAGAAGCCCGCAACTTGCTTCGCCTCCGCCTCACCTCCACTTGCAGCCGCAACAACTGCCACGCCAGCAATTGAGCCTGCCATCCTTCTCACCAGCTGTCCCTGTTTCCACTCACCTCCGACGTAGCTACCGCCCATCCTCGCAGGCCCTGACATCGTCACCGCCGCCTATCGCATCACCGCTGCCACCGGCCACATCACGGCCATCGTCAAGCCCGTTGCCGCCGTCACCAACGCCACCAAGAAGCCCTAGGGTTTCAATCAAGAACCAGGTCGGGCGTGGATCTCAATCTGGTAGGGTTTTTCGTCCACATGGGCCCGTCACGGTGGGCCATCTAATCTTGGGCTTGTGGGCTTGGGCTAGTTTAATGTGGGCTTTGTTTTAAAAAAAATTAGACTAGACTAGGCCTGCACATCAAGCCTAGCCCGGTAGGTTTCTGCCGGCTTGGATCACGCGGCCCGGTTCGGTCCAGGTTTGGGCCATCTGGCATGATCCAGTCCGGGCTCGAGCCCTTTTTCAACGACCCGGGTCAGACCCAACCCAGGGATCCGACCCATGTCATTTTTAATATATTATAATATTATAATATTAAAATAATATTTAAAAATATAAAAATATATATTTTTATAAAAAAATTAAAAATTTCCAAAAATTTAAAAATGTAGGGTTTGATTAGGAATTGTCATATCTTGACTTCTTAGTGTAATTAGGCATTTATTTGCTTGTATTTTGATTATAGCGTATTTTTAATTTGTATATCTAATTATGTTTAATTGCACGTATTTAATTTTACTGCAATTATGATCTTAATAGCTATGATTGTTACTTTAATAATTGCACACCCACATGATCACCTCACATGTTAGTAGATAAGTATAAAATCAATTCAAACTGCTTGTCAAAAATTCTTTATTTTAAAATGAACAAGATTAGGTACCGAAAGGGCACTAATTGGTCAATTAAAGTAATCAAGTCCCCTACTCTAGATTCTTTGGTTGCGTAGGAAATGTGGTATGCTCTCATGTCTCACTTAGTTTCTAGCCGACCCCAATAGGCTAGTGGCCACTCATTTTTGCGAAATTCTTAAAAATACCTCAATGTCACGCAAGGTATGGGCTTGGAAGAGCCTGCGTCTAATAATGGGCCTTAGGCCCGTCCTTTAAGCAATACCCCTAAACATGTTCCCTCCCCCCGAGGGTAGGTCGCGACAGCTGGCGGAGCGGCGGTGGTCAGCGGTTCAGCTGCCGGGAAGGAGGTGACGAGCTCAGGGGCTCGGCCCCCAGCGATGGAGGGGCTCCCGAGGAAGAAGACTCTCCTTCCCCTCTCCTCCTTGCTCTCTGTTTCTATGTTTTTCTCTCTTGGTCCTTCTCCCGATCCTCTGTTCTCCTTTTTCCCTTTTTCTTTTGCAGGTCATTGCGCGAAGACCCCTTCCATGCCAGCTGTCGGTCGAGCTTCTCCTGACCCGCAGATCACACTGGCCACCTGCCACCCCGATCCCCTTACTCCTCTGTCGCTGTGTTGCTGCTTTGTTCTGTTTTTTACAGGTTGTCGCGCAAGGGAGGAAGACAGATGGGCGTGGGCTGGAGGAGAAAGAAGCTGGGCCGGGCCCAGCGCGAGAGAAAAAGAAAAGGAAGGGGACGGGCCGGCCCAAGGCTGGAGCTGGCCCGACCCAATAGTTTTTTAATTTTAATTTTTAATTAATTAATTAATTATTTTTGTAACTAATTCCTACCCTTTAATGCTATTAAGTCTTAAGTAAAATGGCGAAATTTAGGTGTCAACAACATGTCTATGCATTTCTTCTTACATTTTTGGGATCATTAGTCCTAAACTAAGCGATCATGCGTGGCTGGTTGTTTTCTAGCTATTCTATTTGTAAAGAAAATGAAAAGGAGACACCCAATTGAATTGAAAATTGTGAAGCACTAAGTCAACAATTAAGGAAAGCTGTAAATTTATCATGTAATCCTAGAAAATATAAAAGAGAAACACAATTAAAAATGATAAGAGACGAGAGGGGACCCGTAACTCATCGAGCTTTATACAATAAAAGGAACTCGAGACATATGTCGGGAAAATGAATAGTACATGATTATGGTCAGAATGGATATCGACCTCCACCGTCTTCATGACTTCTCTATCTTCAGGATCTTAATCTAAACCTAGACTAGAAAACTATATAACTAGTTACATACAATGGAAAGATACACATCAAAGCAATAAAAAACATGACCTCATGCCAAAATCAATCTTTCAAAAGAAATCCATTGCGAAAAAAAAAAAGATTTGGGCCTTGGGATCGGCCTTTGAAATTCATGTGCAGGTCCTTCTAAGACACCTACCCGATTCATTTTATGACTTACAGCCATTCTTGACCAATTGTGTTCTCTCATGCTCAATAATACTTATAAGTCTCATAACCAAATGATCTATGTGATCCCAAGATTTTTCCTCGATATCATGCATTGACCTTATCATACATCTAAAAATTACATGCATTGTAGGAATTAAACTTGCACGCGAGTCTTTTGGACCTTGTTTCTCAACCAATCAAGTAAAAAAATGAACTGTCGACAGGTCACTTATTACCAAGAGCATGCGCTAAACACAAACACATGCACTTCTAAATGAATGACGTGATTGTATGCATGGAGAGGTACATGCAATGTTTCAAAGATATCTTTTCAAATCATTCACAAAAAGTTTTAAGACAAAGTGCTGTCTCGGTTATGAAAGGCCTTCAATTGTCAAGGCTAGCCTAGGGCTCGCATAAATGTATTCACAAGCGTAACAAGCATTTTGAATATAATTCAATGTCAAATTAGGATTTAAAAAAAATTTTGAAAATATTTCGTATTAAAGAATATCTAGGCTATGGAACACATTCAATTGTCAAGACTAGCTCAGGGTTCGCATAAATGCACTCACAAGTGTCGCAGGCATTTTGAATATGGTCTAAATCATGACTTTTCCTTAAGCCAAATCGAGCTTTGAAGAAGACTTTCTTAGTAAATGGTTTTCAAAAACATCACATGTACCAAAGCTTTTTTAAATTTGATTTGAAAAGAAGACTTGTCAAAAATCATTTCACAATGAATATTGAGGTGTTTAAAGCAACTTTTATGAATATGAAATGACCTAGGTTGATGCATAAACTAACGTAGGAAGTTTATCAAAACAATCACAATTAAGCTCATATCAGGAAATTTCAGAGCAAACATGTAAAGATAGTAAAATTAGGTAATGCCTAATGACCTTTTGGCCAAAACAAATTCCTTAACATGCACAACATGATAACAAACAACTTTTGTGAAAAAAAAGCTTTCCTAAAAGAGCTACACATGATTTTACAAAAATCAGAAAACAAGTAATAGTATGTTAGAAAATTGTCATAACAACATGATATTTAGTCATTTTTACAAAGATTTGTCTTATCAAAACAGGTTCAAAAATCACTATATTTTCACACAACATAGCCAACATGTTCACAAACAAGTGTAACATTCTCGATTTCCACCCTTATTTTGGTCCCAACTAGGAGGCTAAGCTAGATAGGCCTTGGATTAGTCAAACCTTCTTAGAAAATAAAAGTGAACAAGTGTGAAATGCATTAAATGAGGATGATGAATGTAAAAGCTTATGTGTCCCTGTAGCCTATCCTAGTTCTAACCCTAAACTAAGTAGGAGATCTGGGAGGCCAAGAAATGGACTACACATCTATTGGAAGAAAGAGCAAGCAAGTCAAACATTCTTGGACAAGCTAAGAACATATTAATTACATTTGACTTCTAGTTATTCAATACCAAGATGAAGTGTCCAAGCTAACCAATGACCTAGTTGAAAACTTGGGAGATAAGGATGCCCGACAATTAATGCTTCTTGACCAAGTGGGACGCCTCCTTTTCCCAGCTAAGGTTGCCACATTTGATTTTCGAAATTACTAAACCTGCGTTATTTGCCAATTTTACAATAATTTTTGTGGTGTGAATTTAAAGAAACTTCATTCATAAAAATTTTTCTAAATATCTTGATCTAAAACATACTTAAATTTCATATTTTTATGAGGTGAAATGGTAGGGACAGAGGCCCAATCATTCACAGCTTGGAACCTATCCCGTGTTGTGAAAACGGTGACCAGGTTGCCTTCTCAAATTTTTATAAAATTTTTCATTTCAAATTTAATCAAGCTTCATTCATGAAAGTTTTAAATGACATCCATATCTACAACATATTAAAATTTCAAAGAGTTTTGTGAGAATTTGGATTTCGAAATGAGTCTCTCTCTCCGACTGTTGATCCTACTCGACGGACGAATATTTGGGTTGTGTTCAATGATTTGCTACTCTTTCCATAGCACGAATTTGACTTGACTTCCTTCATAAAAGAATGTCATTTAAGGTCTTCTCTAAAACATATTAAAATTTCATAAGTTTTCGATTATGTTTGATAAAGTAAAGACATTGATTTCGGAAATTGTTCAAAACTATTTTTCTCGCCCAAGAGGTATGAGTCATGCCCAAGCTTGGACTGAAGTCCTTAAATGCCATGTTGAGGTGTACCTAATGATCTCTTCCTCAGCCCCGAAATCAACTTGGATGATAGACTTTTCTAGATTGTCTTCTTAAGGAAGGAAAATTTGCCTTCTTAAAAAATGAAAGGAAAGTAGAAAGAAAACTCTAGAATTCCTTCATGAAGAAGGCGAGGTGTCCCTTGACTTTTCAAAGGTCATGATTTTGGTCCAAAATATCTTGGATATTCTAGCAAAGTGGCATAAACATGGACCAATTGAAGAACAATACACGGGCCTTCATTAATGACCGAAAATTCTAGAATTTGCCGAGTTGGTAACTTTGGCATTATTATTGTCAAACTTCATTAAATGCTCCTTTAATGCAGGGTATAGGTGGATCAATGGAAAAATGAAAAGCAGGTCATCATCAATGACCTTTTAGCCTTCCAACTCATCATTTAGGCTTAAATTATTGAACCCCTAGCCTTGCCACCCAAGGAATTTAAGCGGGACACTTGGAAACATTGGAATGGATCACTTGGTATGGTAATGATGGCTCCAAGGGCTATAAATATGAGGAGCTCTCTTCATTTTCCTCACTTTGCTCCCATTTTCTCCACCCTCCATCTCCTTGAACGCCCTCCACCTCACGTCTCTCTCCCAACCTTCAAAGTAAGCTGCCCTTCCTTTATAGTTCATGTCTTAGCATGAGGTTTAATCGAAGGTAAGTAGAATCTCTAAATCTTGACTAGGGCGATAGCCTATATCATTGAGTTTAGTGGTGTGCTCACTCGTGCAAGCCGTGTGAATGTTGGGATGTTCTTTGATGCGTTTGCTCATGTTTGCATGTTTTTTATAATTTGATGTTGAGGGTCATGGCACACTCACTTGAATGAGCATGCCCTCAAGTCTTGCATATGATGGCTAAGATAAGAGATGAAAAAATAATTTGTGTGATGCACTGGTGTATATATTTAAAGAGGAAAAAGCACTCGTCGCCACATAGTGTTGGCAACGATACCTTGTTCATTGAATATGATGCTCTGGTTGAGCTAAGATGCTTAGGTTTGAGCCTAGATGCCTCAAGTAAGCTAGCCCCGGGATGCCCTGGTTGAGCAAGGATGCCTAGGTTGAGCTCGAATGCCTTGGTGAGCTAGCACCAGTATGTCTCCATTGAGTTGGAATGCCCTGGTTGAGCCGGGATGCCTAGCTTGAAGCTGGATGCCTAGGTTAAGCCAGGAGGGTCTGGTTGAGCAAGGACAATAGTAAATGAATCTGCATGAGTGTCGGTATATGCATACGCATGATATGTTAATGTGTTCATTAATATGCTGAAGGTAAGCATGCATTGAAGTATACGATAATGGACATCCACATGTAGTTGAGGATAGCAATAAGTTTGCAATTGATCTGTCATCAATATTGCATTGCGAGTGTTGTACCTACTAGATTTCGATGATGAGATGTCTTCCTAGTAGAGAATTAGAGGTTTTACTTACTAAGTCCATGACTCCCCCCGTTGTTTTTCAGATTGTAGATATGGAGGGGTTGTAGTCTCACTAGAAAAGTTAAGGTTTATCCCGGCCTTTTGAAGATGCAATGGTTGTAAATATAACGGCCCATGACAAAAAGGGCTCGTAAATATAATTGATATAACTGTATATTTTTTAATGGTTGTTTTCCTAATTGCTTGTTGTTGTTCGGGTGTTGTAAGTACACTTCCGCATGTGCTTAATGAAAAGATAAAAAGAAATGGGATGGCAATGCACTTGGGATGTCGCGAAAATAACCGTTGCTGCTCATGACCCTAGGGATGGAGTTGGGGTCATGACAATAAATTTCATTAAAAGGCCAAGTACATAATCCTTATTAAAAAATAGAACAAAAATGTCAAAAGTCTGTCCAAACAGGGATTAGAACAAGGATACGAATTTGATCTTATGTCCAGATTCTAGTCTAGTTTTGAAAAAAAATAGAAAGTGGTCTAAATGATGAACGATCTACGTGAAATTAGTGACATTGGAAACCTCTAAGTATGCTTTACAACTTTCTTGAAGGGCTCGAGTCCAAACTAGATCAATTTGATACTCTAATATCGAAATCTCTAAAGGTGTGCGTGTTAGTAACTAAAAAAAATAGAACACAAGCATGCATTAGAAAGCCTCAAAGTCATTCAACTAATGCACAAACGACATGAAGAAATCACATGGGACTTAGGATCAGATGCAACGAAAAATTTGGATAACCATCTAATCCTAGGTTAGCATGCAAAATATCATACAATTTAAATGATATTATGAAATGATTCAAGATTCCTAATGGTATGCTTGGGAATCCTAAGTGTGATAAACACTTTTGTGACATAAATTTAATGTAGAAGATGATATTCAAAGGATATGACCTAACTATGTATGCAAACTTTGTAACATGCGATTTAATTATCAAAAAGGCATGATCGCAAAATTTGGTCTCTGAATGACTCAAACAAGCATGATAAGATGCATATATAGTAAGATTTTATTTCAGCATTAATTTCACAGAACAGGCATGATTTCAGCCATCTCAAGACATGCAAAAATCCAACGAAAATTTGTACATATAGAGCATGCAATGATGAACATTTATTCATTAAGAGTTCAAAAGCTAAATGTAATAACATAAGTTATAGAAAAAATGGCAAAACAGGAGTGCATATCGAAGCTGTATATTACTGCAGCATCCTTTCATATTAACTCATGCAATTGGCACATTAAATAACATTAATACTTTGCAAATCATGCATCAATTGAGCACATATAGCATGTATTTCATTTTGTACAAAAGATTTGAGACCAAACAAACTCATTTGTAGACTCAATTTCACCAAGACACAATTTGGAATAATGTAAGGCAAACTATCCTATGTTCAGATCTAGGTGATTTTGACCTAGTAAAACATATCCGAAAATTCCAAAAAAATTACAAGATGCTCTCCACACAATTATGAGCAATTTTATGAAGGAAAGCTCCTTCTAAAATCAACACAGAGATCAGTACAAAAATGACATAGTCAAAAATCAACGTAGAGTAGATTGACCTATGCTCAGATATGAGTGACTTTGACCTAACTAATCTCATCCAAAAATCCTGAAAAAATTACAGGACATGTACGAGACAATTTAGAACAAGCTTCATAAAGATAATTTTGTCAAAAATCAATAACAGGAAGTTGCACGAAAATTGCATGAAAATTGCAAAAACAGAAGGCAAAACAGAAACAGAGCTGAAAATCAACCTAAACTACTGCAGAATCGCTCATCTTTAGAGGTGTTTTTCGAGAGTCAAATGAAGCTCAATTGGGGTGTGCAACCAATTGATTCGAAGCTCGCGATGTTTATTTTAAAAGTCTAAGAGGGACTCGAGTTGAAATAAGGTCGTTTCAAACCTCATTTTGGCCAAATCGTCAGATTAGTCCTATAGTTACGAAATTGTAGATTCAAGCTAAATCAACTACAATGATTTAAGCTCATTCAAGAACACTCATCCACATTCAAGCTTTAGTAACTCATCAAAGATCACATGAGCATAGCATATATTCCAAAGATTGAACCCTAGTCCCAGCTAGTAAGTCTAGCCTCATTTCACGGGGTTTGAAACCAAGAAATTGCCTTTTGATGCGATTCTTGTTGATTTTGATCGCGATCGAATGGAGTTTTCATCAGAACTTTGGTCAAACCTTCACGAACTACCAAGGACTATATCTGGATAGCAAGAAACAACTCTAAGAGGTGGTTGAACATCCATTTGAGACCAAACTAGAACCTGTCCGATTGGACCGGCCTTCTTTTGCTGGCGAGAGATCAAGGTCACTGGAGCTAATCCAATGACTGATTGAACTTGTGCCAACCAGACATAGGTTGGAGATGACCTGGGGATCGGATCGGATCAGATCTAGTGGCAGCTGAGTCGTCGATGGCCTTCAGTTCTGCCTGGTTTCTTCTCCGATTCGATTGAACCGGTCTTCTAACGCTGGGAAGAATCTAAATCACCGATGATGATGTGGTGGCTAATCCACTAATCCCCGACCACAACAAGGTCAAGGATCCTTCAAGGAGTCAATTGAAGTGACTCAATCGAGAGGAGGATCGGCGATTACTGCTGATTCAATTGGATCGGCCGATCGAGAGGAGGACCAGCTTGATCGCTGGTCTTTGATGCAACAACCAAGGGGTCGTGAACAAAAGCTGTGGCCACCTCTCTAGTGACCTAAGCTTGCAATCCAGGAAAGGAGGAGTTGAGGGACTTCTTAATTGATGGCTCCGATTAAACGGCCACTGATGAGGGGCGAAACCAGCGGCAATTGTGAGTGAGAGGGGGAGAAAGAAAGAAATGGCAGTTTGGGTGGGAAAAGGAGAGAGAGGAGAGAGATTTAAGTCTAAAGAGAGAGAAGATTTCGTGCTCAATGAGGCCCCCCCTCAAAATGGAGGGAAAATTGGACTTAAATACTACCCCAAGTTATGTATTTTCGTCCATCGGTTCAATCAGACGGTCAAAATTTTGTTCTAATAGTTAAAATCTAATTTCGAAGGTCGAATTATGATCTCGAGATGCTAGGTAATTTATTCAATGGGTTTGATTTGCAAAACCCAAGCCAAAATCAAGAATTACGTCGAAATATTCAATTAGAGGTTAATTTGCAATTTGATAGAATTTGAGGAATAACCTGTAAAATTTCCAGAAATTGAAGGTGTAGAAGTGAAATTGACATCGAAGGGATCTCAGAACCGATTGTCGAAGGTCAAGAACCAGCCAGTAAGGGGCTGAATCGGCCATCCCCGCCGATGGCTGATCAGACCAATTCGGTCCGGTTTGGCTGGTTTTTGACAGGTTATTGACTGGTTTGACTATATTCTGGCCATTTTGCTCATTTGTGAACCCTGTGGTTTCAAAGTTTATGCAATTTGGTCCTTGAATAACCAAATTGAAAAGGAAATCTATCCTTTTTAAGAAGAAATTAGCCTATCATAATTCAATGAAGTTAATTAAACTTTATGAATGTGATCAAGGGGTTTTTTCTTGACCTAATTGAATAATTATCGTGAAAGACAACGGGTCAAAACCATGGGTGCTTTGAATTGGGTCTAAAGGGCTAAAATGGTTTGCAATTCAATGGGCAAAATTGCAAATTAATTAAAATTGAATTCAATTAATGTCATAATTGCACTACCTAATGAACTACCCATGTGTAAGATCACTTATCACATTCAAATTAATCTTGAATCGAATTGCTCAAGCTTACGTCAAAAATGGATGTAGGTTCAATATCAAAATTGGACCTAGATTTATGAAATTAAAACATAATCATGAATGGGTTAATTCGAGTTTTGACAATTGAAGCTTAACCGCTTGACTTTCTTATGTTCAGAGGATAAAATTCTTCAAAGTATTAAGTTTTGGTGTGAAATTTTCAAAATTGATTTCGAATTTGGACTTATTTTAAGGAAATGAGTGAGAAACAATCGTTTATTCATAAGTTATGAATGATCAATTTTAGTCCCCTAATTAGGGCTCAAAACAGTAATTCACATTTTGACCTGGCAATTCGTGAAATTAAACGTACAAGTGGATTTAAAATAGTCCTAAACCAAATGTCGAAAAATGAATTACGCCTAATTATGACTAAAATAAAAGCAAATTTATTTTTGGTTGATTCAGAACTTAAAATCAAAAAATTCGAAAAACAAGGTTCTTAATTGGAGTTTGTGAAATTTTCGACATAAAAGTCAAATTGACATTAAAAGAAATGTTTTTGTGCATTTCTTGATTTTTTTCCAATTTTTTTTTTGTCAAAAGCTTGATTAAAAGTCAACTCTTTAGTTGACTTTTCCTAAAAGGTTAATTTTTTTGGTCAAATCATCGAATTTTAAAAAAATTAATTTGATAAAAGTAAAATTAAGGGTAAATGACATCTTTTTGGGTAAAAGCCAAATTTTGACTCGGGATTGACTTTTGGTCAAAGGGTTGACTGAAAAGTTAACTTGAAAGTCAACCGTTTGACTTTTTAGGTTTTTCCTTGAAAATGAACTAGAAATTGCTTAAAAAAAATAATGCAAAAGAAAGAAATGAAAAATAGCACTTTTTGGCCAAGAAATGGGACTTTGTCGTGATCAGAAACCAAAATTTCGATTTTTGACATTTTAATGATACGTTGACTAAAAACCAAGTGTCACAAGGTTGGCAACTCCATTGGGGACTAGTTATTAGATTAAGAGGACTTAAAGCCGTTTGAAAATTGTTGTGTTTTAACTAACGAGTCTTGTGTAGGATCGCCTGCATGTCAAAGTTGCATGGAAAATCAGATTAGTTGCTAACCTCATGTTAAATAGTCTTGTAGGTGGGAGTTATACAGGGAGGCGTGTTAGTGAACCATTTGTTTCATAGGTGGAGTATGCAATTGAATACTCATGGTAATCTATTACTTACATAAACTCACCCAATTGATAAAAATAGTACTAACCGACAATAGTAGCGGAGGATAAACTATTTTTATCCTTTGGGATGTGGACCTTGAGCCTTGAGTACCTTCCTCCTAGGCGTCAAAACCTTATAGTTTCATGCGACATGTGATTTATGCTTGCCATGTGTTTGGTAGGTAAAAATATCATTCCTTTCTTATTGTTCTTATCTTCTTACTTTTTGTATTTTAATTATGCACTTTATATTTCAATGACAATACGTTTTAATCATGAATGACCCTTTTAGGTTTAGGCTTAGATGGGTAAACCCAAATTGGACGTTGTCCTGGTGTCGAGGAATCTCAAGACTCTATGGGAGAAACTCGACTCAAAACATCAAGATACATGGAAAAGCACAAACTTCCTCTCAACTTTATTAAAAGTCGAACCATGTATCGCGATGGTAAACGCGTTAGCTCATTTTTGGAATCCCATGACTTCTAGCTTCATGTTTAATCGAAATGAATTGAGCTCTACAATTGAGGAGTTCCAGAAAGCCATCAGATTAGGCAAAACTTCTTTAGGTTTCGTCACTCCTCCTGTTGGTCATAACCCAATCTTTCTTTTAAGTCAATTTCTCAATATCCCTACTGATAAAATTAGGGCTACTCTTAAAGGGAATTTGAATTCCATGCCTTATACCTTTCTTGAGCAATACCTCCTTAGCCTAGAGCCTAGATATGGGAACCAAATTCCTCATGTTTTCCTTCTCATATTCTTCGGCTTTGTGGGTGTTTCCACATATCCGAAAAACAATGGATCCTTTAGTCACTCACATTGTCAATCAAGTGTGCGCCTTTAATTGTTTTACAAACATGATCTTTGCCAAGATTTTTGTATCTCTTAATCGATTCAAGACAAATGGTCAAGGAACTCTTAGAGCCCTATTAGGACTTCTTCAAATTTGGCTCTTTTCGCATATTAAAGAATTCACCCTCACAAGAAGATTGATGATATCATGAAATATCATCATCTTATTATTTTTGCCAAAGAAATGAATTCTTTCCATCATGGTCTTTCTCTATATGGTTTCATTTCCTCAAAAACCTCACCCTAACTTAATCCAATGGCATGTTCAGTGGCTTGGGAATCCCGAGGTGCACCTTGTTAGTGGAGTTGACAACCCAATCCCCCTCGTGGAATTGACAAGTTTAACGTCTTATTACCCTTTAAGGATGCTCCGCCAGTATCGCATGCTTCAAACGATCCGGCCAATCCTCAAGCTGGGGTTATATCGTATTGATTATCACAATGAGATCATTGAGGAAAACCAAATTGGCCATGTCAAGGCCATGATTCCAATTGCTACCGAATTTTGGTACTTTTGTTCCTTGCATTATGCGGTCGCTGTGGATGAAGCCGACTTGGAGGGCGAAATAAGGACTCACCACACTACCATCGATTACATCTACTATGACATTCTGATTTTCCAATTCTATTTTCAATTGAATAAGTCGGGCATTTCATCTTTGCGCCTATAGCTCTCTTCTCTGAGTTGGCCACTCACGAGATAACTAGTCTATTAGGTGAAGCCGTTAAGGAATCTAAATGCAATAAACTTGAGAATTCGACCAGTAACCGACTACTCGACCGTGCTAATTTACAAGGGTCATTATGACACAGATCGATTAGAGATCGAAGATAGGTCGATTCGATAGAACCATGTGATTAAATGTGGGTAATTCCACTTAATTGCAAAATTCTGATCGATCGGCACTAGACCGATTTCTCTGCCGTTTTGGTACCCTGTGTCCGTATTTGAAACCTCGAGATTTCCACGATAACCAAGAGTCGCTAATGTGTCAAAGATGCACTTTGTGACTTGAAAATAATCAACCACGGGTTAATCGCACGGAAAATTCCTAAAAGCTACCCGATAGATAGGACGCGCTAAAATTGCGCCAGATTGAAATTAACCGTGAAATTGAACCCGATTACAGAAATTGAAGGTTCTATCATGTCACAATTCATTTTAGGAACATTGACTCATCCTTAAGATTTTTCTACAAACCGAGATTTTTGGCGGAAAAGCAAAGTAAGGCCATTTTCTTTCGGGAAAGTCAGAAGGCCCGTTTTGATCACATCTTTAGGATGCAAGTTGGATCATATGACGGGGAAAATTCATGAGATGGACAAGGACACCTTGGCGGATTTATTTGAACTTCAATTTGAGCTCAATTGGATTTATTTGGAAGAGGATTGAATGAATTTGAGTAAGATTGTAGGAGGAAATGTATCAAATTCGTATGCCATGGGGTGCATGACATTTTGGACCATTTGGCAAGTTTCTTGAGGAAGCTAAGGTGAGGAAAATGGCTGAGGGTGAGAGCCAAGGCTGGTGGGGGCAAGAGATAGGAGAGCAAGACAAGTGTTGAGCCTAGGGAGCTCTTGGGGTCCCCTCTCTTCAGCTGAGCCTTCTTCCTCCTTGAAGCATGGCTTTCTCCATTGATGAGGTGTAGAGAGAGCTTAAGAAACCAGAGAAAGCCTGAGCCAGCCCCACCGTCGCACACCCACCGGACCAGCCAAGTCCGTCGTTTTTCTCCCATGTTTTCCCCTCGTTTCAGTTTCTGCTGAAGCCGATCTTTTGCCAAAGATTCGAGTAGAAAGTTAACTTCCCGGATGAATCAGCAAATGAGCCACCCATCGCCACGAAGAAAACATACAGACCATTCTAAAGAGTCTGGTTTCGCCCCGAACGGAGCTTCCGTCCATCCTATACAGCCGTTGCAAGCCGCCGGTCGCCGGTCCGTCGGTCCTCTTGGCAGTTCGCCCGGTTTCGCAATTTCTGCATTTTCTTCCATTTTTCTTCCATTCCGACCCTTCCTCCACCCATACCAACCACCAGCAGGTCCCCCTTGACCCCCAAGTGCTGCCGGTTGCCGGCCAACCCCTCACTGGAGCTCCGGCTAAGCCCGATCAACTCTGTTTCTCCTCCGGCAGTCCAGTTTTTCAAAGTTGCAAAGGGAGTCCGAAATTGTGGCTGCTGTTTCAGCCTTGGGACCGCCTTGGATCATTGTGGTTGAGGCCCTGGTGCGTTGCCTCCGTCGTGCGCCGCCCCCAAGCCGTCGGACCTTCGCCATGTTGGAGAAATCTTTCTGGAATATTTTGAAGCTGACAAAACGTTTCTTTCATTCTAGTCTGAAGATCTGCAGACTCTACTATTCAAAGTCTAAAGACTTCCGGACTGCCAAACTCAAGACTTAACACTATTCTCATTGACAATTTCTGATCCAGCGACGAAGGCGATCCAGAGCCAAAGTGTTTGGTTGAGGATTTGGTCTTATCCACTGGAGAAGATCTCTTGGCTGGATATGAGTTAACGGATACCTCTATTTGAATCAAGATTGATTAAGGATCCGATGATTGGCTACGTATTCTTGGAAAGTTCTACTTATTGAAACCGAGATCCTGATTGTATGGGCGAACAGGATTGATGGGCTATCGACACGTTCCTTTAATAGCTCGAATAATCTTCTTGATTGATTCCGTCCAACGGGTAGATTGGAGGAAATCCTTTGGAAAGTGCCAACGGGTATGATGGCATGAAGGATTATAAAAGGAAGACGTTCCAGTTATTCGAAGTGGTGCGAGATAGAAGAATTCCAAAGTCTGAAACTTCGTGTTGTTTAGTCAATTCATTTGAACGAAAAACTTGTACTCAAAAGAGAGTTTATACTTGTGAGAAACCTTGAGGAAGTGTGATAAAACATCCACACGGTGGAATCAAGGAAGAACTGTGTTGTAACATCTCTTTTGTTCATAGTGGAATCCAGCCGATAGGCTGTCAATGCGGAAGAGTGGACGTAGACTTAGAATAAACCGAACCACTATAAACCTTGTGTTTAATTTTCTCTTCCCTACTCTTTACTTTACTTTGATCGTAATCCATTTTGGTTAAGCAAAAGAGTATTTCCTTTCTATTATCTGCTTAGTATTACAGTGGTATCTCGAAAAATTATTTTTGCATCTATTCACCCCCTTCTAGGTGCTTATACTAGCTACATCAATTGGTATCAGAGCCTGTGTACTCACTTTGTTTGAAGTGTTTTACTTCAGAGTTAAAGATCCATGGCTAGTATGCTAGCTCCAGGACTGGTGGAAGGGCAAAGTAATACCAAACCACCCTACTTTGATGGAAAGGATTACAACATCTGGAAAAACAAGATGAAAGCGTTCCTACAATCAAAGGATTCTCTGGAATGGGACGTTGTAGAAAAATGAATTACTCCTAAAGCTGCATCTATCTCAAAGAGATGAAAAGAAACTATTGAGTCAAGAGAAATGACTCAGGAAGAGATAATCAAGAGACAAGCACTCGATGCAAAAGCAATTTATTCTTTATATTGTGCTTTGTCACCTACTGAATATAACAGAATATCTTCTTGTGATACAGCAAAAGAAGTCTGGGATAGATTACATATCACTTATGAAGGAACAGATCGAGTGAAGGAGACTATAATCAACATTCTCCTCGGTCAATATGAAGCCTTTAAAATGATATCAAAAGAATCTATAACTGACATGTTTAGTCATTTTACAGATATCGTGAATGATCTTGAAAATCAAGGTCAACCAATTTCTGATCCCATGAAGGTAAACAAGCTGCTGCGAGGACTCTCCAAGGATTGGAACCATATAAAGACTTCAATAAGAGAGACGCAAAGAATCATGCCACTATCTGTCGACGAGCTGATTCTGAAGACGATATGGACAATGAGGAACTTGCTCTTATGATAAGAAGATTCAGAAAGCTTAACAGAAAAGGAAAAAGATTCAATCCAAGGAAACAAAGCTTTCAAAAGCATTAGACCAAGTCTGTTGATGATGAATCAAACACGGATGTAGTCTGCTTTGAATGTAAGAAAAAGGGACACATCAGATCCAACTGCCCTCTTCTGAGAAAGAAGAAAGGAAAAGCTGAAAAGTCTCGAAAGGCTCTCAAAGCAGAAACCTGGAGTGATACAAAATGTGAAGATAGTGACGATGAATATGCCAACTTATGTTTGATGGCGCAATCAGACTTAGACTCAAACTCTGAATCAGACTCAGACAGTGAATTTAAGGTCATTATCAAGAAAAATGTGAAATGGTACCTAGATAGTGGATGCTCGAGACACATGATAGGAGATTGAAATTGTTTCATAAAGCTTGTTCAAATGAATGGTGGAAAAGTTTCCTTTGGAGGAAATAGCAAAGGAAGAATAGTGGGACTTGGAACTGTGAAGATTGGAAACCTCACAATAAACAATGTTTCTTTAGTTGAAGAACTCAACTACAATCTGCTCAGTGTCAACTAGCTATGTGATACCGGTTTCAAAATATACTTTCAAGAGGGAATATGTTCAGGAACCAGTAAAGACTCTACTCAATCATTTATGGGTCGAAGGCATGGAAATATCTACCTCCTGGATGTGAAACCAAATGAATCGCAATGTTTAATCTCAATTCAAGATGAAGCAAGCTTATGGCACAGAAAACTTGGGCATATTAACATGAAGCAGATAGCCAAAATCTCAGCAAAGAAGCTTGTTCGTGGTCTACCCAATTTATCATACCAAAAGTCTGACTTATGTACACCATGCATATTGGGAAAACAGGTAAGAAATTCCTTTAAACCAATAAATCAAGTTTCCACTAACCGTGTACTGCAGCTTCTGCATATGGATCTCTCTGGACCAACCAAAACACAAAGCATTGGAGGTAAGAAATATTGCTAAGTAATTGTGGATAATTACTCACGATTTACTTGGGTGTATTTCCTGGCAAGTAAGTCTGAAACTTTCTCTTATTTTGAAAAGTTTGCTAAAAGAGTTCAAAATGAAAAAGGATATGTTATCTCTAGTATAAGAACAGACCATGGAGGTGAATTTGAAAATCAAGATTTTACAAAATTTTCTGATGAATCTGGCTTTAAGCATGTGTTCTCCTCTCCATATACTCCTCAGCAATATGGAGTTGTGGAAAGAAAGAATAGATCTCTTCAAGAAATGGCTAGAACTCTTTTAATTGAAAGTAAGATTTCTTCACAATTTTGGGCTGAAGCTGTTTCAACAGCGTGCTATATCATCAATAGAGTCTTTTTAAGACCTATTCTAGAGAAAACCCCCTACGAACTATTCAAAGAAAAGAAGCCCATTGTTTCATATTCGGATGTAAATGTTTTATACTGAATAATGCAAATGATCGAGTTGGTAAGTTTGAAGAAAAGTCAGATGAAGGCATCTTCCTTGGATATTCAACCACAAGCAAAGCGTACAGAGTCTACAACAAGAAGACTCAAACAGTGGAAGAATCAATGAATGTCAAATTCCAAGATTCTACATAAAATGAATCTATTCAGACTCATCTTGAAGAGACTGAACCTGCTTCAGACTCTACAAAGTCTAAAACTCAAGAAGCAGCTCAGACTTTGAAGGACCAGCAACAAGTGATTGTTGAAGATTCAAGTGAAGGAAGTGACCATCAATTTGATAAACTAACTAGTAACTGGAAACATAAGTCCAGTCATCCCAAAGATCTTATCATTGGCAACATCAATGAAGGAATTTGCACAAGATCCAAAAGGCGCGAAGAGTCTAGTGTTGTGGCTCTTATTTCTGAAATAGAACCCAAAAGCATAGAAGAAGCTTTATCTGATGAAAGCTGGATTGAAGCTATGCAAGAAAAACTCAGACAATTCAGCATCAATGATGTCTGGGAATTGACTCCTAAACCTAAAGGTAAATCTGTTATTGGATCTAAATGGGTTTTCAGAAACAAGATGGACGAGAAAGGCAATGTCGTAAGAAACAAAGCAAGACTCGTGGTCAAGGGATGCATGCAAGAAAAAGGGATAGACTATGATGAGACTTACGCACCAATAGCAAGGTTAGAAGCAATTCGATTATTACTTGCATTTGCTTGTCATAAAAATTTCAGGTTATTCCAAATGGAAGTCAAAAGTGCCTTCCTAAATGGATTTATCCATGAGGAAGTTTATGTGGAACAACCACCTGGGTTTGAAGAGCCAAAGAAGCCAGACTCAGTATTCAGACTGAAAAAAGGCCTTATATGGCTTAAAGCAAGCACCTCGAGCTTGGTATGACAGGTTAAGTAAATTTTTAATTCAAACTGGCTTTGTCAAAGGTAAAGTAGATACTACACTATTTATCAAAAAGGAAAACAAAAGCTTTTTACTTGTTCAATTATATGTGGATGATATTATTTTTGGATCCTCTAATGAAAGTTTGTGCAAGAAATTCTCTAAGTCTATGCAGGAAGAATTTGAAATGAGTATGATGGGAGAATTAACCTTCTTTCTTGGACTTCAAGTGAAACAATTGAAGGAAGGAACATTCATTCATCAAGAAAAATATGTTATTGATCTTGTCAAGAAGTTTGGACTGGAAAATTGCAAAAAGATTGATATACCAATGTCAAGTTCCTTGAAGATAGACAAAGATGAATGAGGAAAGAAAGTTGACCAGAAGTTATACAGAAATTTCAAGCAGACCCTAAAGAATCTCATCTCAGTGCTGCGAAGCGTATTATCAAGTACATTGCTTCAACTCCAAGTATCGGTCTGTGGTATCCCAAAAAGGGAGACTTCACTCTTTTTGGATACTCAGACGCAAATCTAGCTGGTTGCAAAGTTGATAGAAAGAGCACCTCGGGTACCTGTCAGTTACTTGGAAACAGAACAGTATCCCGGTTTTCAAGAAAGCAAAGTACAGTAGCTCTTTCTACAGCAGAAGCAGAGTATGTAGCTCTCGGAAGTTGTTGTTCACAAATTCTATGGATAAAGCAACAGCTAAGAGACTTTGGAATTGAAGATTCATGCATGGAGATTAGATGTGACAACACCAGCGCAATCAATCTCACTAAAAATCCAATCCTTCACTCAAGAGCAAAGCATATAGAGATTCGACATCACTTCATTAGAGATCATGTTCAAAGTGGAGAAATCTCGATTCAATTTGTTGATTAAAAGAGCCAACTAGCGGATATATTCACAAAGCCTTTGGAGAAGAATCAATTCGATATTATCCGTTCCAGACTCAACATTTTGAAGCTTGAAGAAGTTAAAGTCTAGAGACTCTCAGACCCTCAGACTCAGACATTCATGGCTAAAGATTGTAAGTTGTTTTAATATTCAATCTCGAAAAGGTACGATCTGTGATAATTGATTTATGCTATTTTTCCATACATAATTATCTTTCCAAAACTAACTTAAAGAGGCAGTTGTTTGTTTTTTGAAAAAGGCAGTCAAGTTTTAAAAAGGCACATTTTCACCTTCCTTTATGACGTTTGGTATTTTCTCTTTCGACTGGGTTATTTATAGTCAGTTTCTCTCGGCATAACTCCAAAAAAACCCTAAAAGCATAGATTCCCCATTCCTGTCTTCCTACATTGTTTAATCTTCGAAAAAGTTGTCATCTTTTCTTAGGAAAGTCAAGCAAAGAATCTTTCAAGGATAAAGAAAGATGCCGTCTTCAAGAAAGTCTTCGAGGATTGCAAGTAAGGGACCACAGCGAATGAGTGAGGGGCCTACTCACTTTGATCTTACTGGGGAAGAAGATTCACCGAGCCAGCAATAAAGCCTGCAACATTCTCAATCGCGTCATTCTCCACCATCTAGTCCACAGGATGTGGGTCATCAACAGGAAGAAGAAATCATTGAAGATGCTGATCTTGTAAGAACTCAAAAGCCCAGCTTTATTTATAAGCTTTATCGTGCCTTAAAGAGTACTGGTACCCCATTGAAATAAATCGATGAGTTTCTTAAAGATAAGGGATATGGGAATGAGTATATATTCTTGCGAAGATTGGAAGATTTGGGAATTGCTCGTAGAGGGATGGCAGAAGAAGCCCTTGCGAACATTCTGAGTGACCCGCGTGTTGGGGGACTTAATCTGACGGATGGAAATGATGGTGATAAACTGTACAGCCAATTTCAACCGAGAATGTGTGTTGCAGCGAATATTCGAGGGAAGAAGACGGATTTGTTTAGATCAAAGGAACAGAATGATCTATACTCCAGATTGCTTAAACGTGGGGTGATAAACCCTAGGAGTGTAGATTGACTTTCTGGATGCTGTGAATATGAACTTGAGAGAAAAGTTCAATTCTCTTCAATTAGAACAGTTCTGTACTGACACCACAGAGGGTTATGCTCAATTAACCGCATATTTCTATTCCAACCTTAATTTCTTGGATGCGAATAGAATATCTTTCAGTGTCCGAGATCAGGACTTTGTGGTTGATGTGAATATGCTGGCGGATGTGATCAGGGTTGAAAGAGGAAGGTATCAACCAATCAATGTCTTTATTGCTCGCACAACATTGGAACTTGTCAAAGACAAAGTGACAGAGGGAAGGATTACCTACTCAAGAATGCGTGCCATCAACATCTTGCTTCACAAAATTGTGATCAACTGTCTCAGGCCAAAATCAACATCCAAGACTGATGTGTCTAACTCTGAGGCGAAATTGATGTACGCGATCAATTCAGGGAAAAAGTTCTCTCTCCCTCACACCATTCTCTTCCACATGTACAGAGCAATGGTGAAGGACAAGGGCCAGTTGCCTTACTCAGGTCTTGTGACAAAGATATTCAGACACCTGAATATTCAGCCACCACAAATTCTGTGTGTTCGACCGTGTGACCAAATGGTGGTTGGACTGAAAATGGTGTAGAAAATGCGTCTAAAAGAACTTAACAAGGCTTTGGAGATGTTCAAGGAGAAAACACCTGTCAAATCTCATCATGGTCCTACTGCATCGAAAAGAAAAGGGAAGGAGCCAATGGTTGCTTCATCCAAAAAGAGAAGGGCTCTCTTTCTTGAGGATGAGGATGATGAGGATGATCTCACTATCTCTGCCATAGCTTTGAAGAAGCTAAGTCGTTCTATTCCTAAATCAACGGAACGACAAGAGAAGGAAGCAGAAAAGAGAGAAGAACAGGAGAAAGAAAGAGGAGAAGAGAAAGGAGAAGAAGAAAATGAAGAAGAAGAGAGAGAAGAAGAGAATGAAGAAAAAGAGAGAGAACAAAGAGAAGAACAAAGAGAAGTAGAGGAGCAAGAAGCAGAGGAAAAAGAAGAAGAGGAAAGAAGAGCTGAAAAAAGAACAGAGGAGGAGAGATTCGAAGAAGAAGAAGAGAGAGCAGAACAAGAGGCAGAAGAGCCTGAAACACACTCTTCTCCCCATGAAGCCATAGAAACAGGGGGAGATAAGGAGCAAAGAGGAGCGACATTCCATCCTGTTACCAGTGAAGGAATTAGTCGTTCTCCTGTAGATCCAGAGGATGTTTATGCCTCTCAATTTCCTGAAGAGGGTCATGGTGCTTCATCGCCAAATCTGCGCAATTATGCTGATATACCATCGTCTGCATTTACTCCATCAAACCGTGCTGAAGCTAGTACGCAAACTGATAACTCAGCAGACTTTCGCAGAATTATCGATATTCTCCTGGAAATGCGAGGTTAAATTTATGCCTTGGAGTGCGAGGTTCAGAATCTGAAGAATGCTGGACAAGTTTCTTCCGTTTCCCTGTCTGATCAAATTCAAGCCTTTTCTACTCAAATTCAAGCCAATGCTAAAGGAGAAGAAGTGGCTCATCTAAGGGAAGACTTGAAAAAGCTAGAAGGCATCGTTCAGTCTATGGGAGATTTCCAGCTTGTCTGCGTTCCCAAGCAAATTTGACTTCTTTTTCATCTCAAACCTTTTTTTATGATGACAAAAAGGGGGAGAGATGCAAGCTTTGAACAACTTTGAACTTATCTTGGTTAATTTTCTAGTTTGTTTGTTTGTCTGGATTTGGACTGAATATGGTGTGGATTTGAATTTGACTGCTGCTTTGATGTTAAGTATTATTGATATCTTGTGAATGACTTTATATGCCAGACTGACCTACTTTCTGTGGATGCAGATTCTAGTGTTATCATTAAGTCATTAATCTTTTTGAGATATCCATATTGCTTGAGAAATGTTTTGCAGGTCAAAGTTTTTCAAATCTGCAGGAAAGTTTTGTCACCATCAAAAAGGGGGAGATTGTTGGAGAAATCTTTATGGAATATTTTGAAGCTGACAAAACGTTTCTTTCAGTCTAGTCTGCAGACTCTACTATTCAAAGTCTAAAGACTTCCGGACTGCCAGACTCAAGACTCAAGACTATTCTTATTGACAGTTTCTAATCCAGCAACGAAGGCGATCTAGAGCCAAAGTGTTTGGTTGAGGATTTTGTCTTATCCACTGGAGAAGATCTCTTGGCTGGATATGAGTTAACGGATACCTCTATTTGAATCAAGATTGATTAAGGATTCGATGATTGGCTAAGTATTCTTGGAAAGTTCTACTTATGGAAACCGAGATCCTGATTGTATGGGTGAACAGGATTGATGGGCTATCGACACGTTCCTTTAATAGCTTGAATAATCTTCTTGATTGATTCCGTCCAACGGGTAGATTGGAGGAAATCCTTTGCAAAGTGCCAATGGGTATGATGGCATGAAGGATTATAAAAGGAAGACGTTCCAGTTATTCGAAGTGGTGCGCGATAGAAGAATTCCAAAGTCTGAAGCTTCCTGTTGTTTAGTCAATTCATTTGAGCGAAAAACGTGTACTCAAAAGAGAGTTTATACTTGTGAGAAACCTTGAGGAAGTGTGATAAAACATCCACACGGTGGAATCAAGGAAGAACTGTGCTGTAACATCTCTTTTATTCATAGTGGAATCCAGCCGATAGGCTGTCAATGCGGAAGAGTGGACGTAGGCTTAGAATAAGCCGAACCACTATAAACCTTGTGTTTAATTTTCTCTTCCCTACTCTTTACTTTACTTTGATCATAATTCATTTTGGTTAAGCAAAAGAGTATTTCCTTTCTATTATCTGCTTAGTATTACAGTGGTATCTCGAAAAATTGTTTTTGCACCTATTCATCCCCCTCTAGGTGCTTATACTAGCTACATCACGCCACTCGCCGTTTCTGTGCCAAACCACCGCCGGTTTCAGCCTTTCCAGTCCAAGATCAGAAGAGAAAATTAGCAAGGGTTTTCGGCCTTTGAGGCCCGTTTTTGGTGTCTTCTCGGCCTCCGTTGGTGTCACCGCTTCGGGGTTTATCGACCGCCTTGGCGTCGTGGTCGCCGTGAACTCACCGGCGCTCAAAACCGGTGAATTTATCCTCTAATCCTTGTTTAGTAAGTTAATTATGCTTAAGGGGTGTTTAGATCAGTCTAATTAGGTTTAGGTGGTTAGATTAGATTATTTTAATGTAAATTAGATTAGTTGTATGATTAGTTTAATGGATGCTTAATTAGGGCTAACTGTATGTTTAATTTAACATAATCTTGTTTAAGCCCTAATTAATTATTTTTAATTAATTAATTAATTAATTCGAATTTTATAAATATTATTATATTATATTATATTATTATAATATAATATTTAAATA
Source organism: Eucalyptus melliodora (assembly GCA_004368105.4). NCBI lineage: Eukaryota > Viridiplantae > Streptophyta > Magnoliopsida > Myrtales > Myrtaceae > Eucalyptus > Eucalyptus melliodora. The sequence continues at coordinate 14,525,287 of CM023406.3, forward strand.
TTTAATTTTCGGAATTAAATTTAATTATTTAATAATTTCCAAAATTTTGCCGGGATAGCCAGTCTTTAGAATTTCGCCCTGATTGCAGCAGTGCGGTCTGTTTGATCCAATTGTATGTTTAATTGAGAAATTATGTAAATTGATGATTATGGTTAATTATTCCAAGTGTGGAATTGAGTGAAATTGGAGAAGTTTTGGTATTTAACTTGAAAATACCCGGTGTTGGCTTTTGGCACCATAATTGGTTTGTAGGACCAGTTTGAATCGTTGGATGTTATTGGATTGTATATCCAGTTCTATGGTTTAAATATATGTATAGCTTTGGCGAGCAATTGGTTTATATATGTATCAGCTTGTGTGAGCATCATTGTCAGCATGTGTGAGCACTGTATGTCAGCTTGTAAGAGGAATGATCGTTTATCAACTTGTAAGAGCAACGATCCATATATCAGCTTGTGCGAGCTACCATGTATATCAACTTGTGAGAGCATTGCATCTATTTCAGCTTGTGCGAGTTGTAATTGTATTGATGGATGAATAGATGGTATAGTTTAATAGATGGTATGAATTGATAGATGTGTGGATCGTATGATATCAATTGGATTGACTGAATTGATAGACCGATGGGTGTGTCGGTAGTTTCAGCTTGTGCGAGCATTGTTGAATATGAATTGTATTGATGTGCAGGAATGGACTGAGGTGAGGTAAGTCTTCTATCTGATTTGTGTGGTTAGAGCGTCTAGAGGCGTATTTTCTTCCTAATCGGGTCTTAGAGGGTAGGACTCGCTGAGACATTGTCTCACCCCGTTGTGGGATAATATTTTCAGGTCCTTAGATGGCGGTCGTGGAGGACTCGAAGCCATGGACATTTGTGGAGGTGGAGACCGAAGAATCGGCGAACGTGTCTGACTAGTTGGTCATAGGAAAGTTTCCTTTTTGTTGAGCCGGTCTATTTTATAGTCAATCCAGTGTTATATATAAACCTATGTATTTATAAGAAAGCTTGTTTGGTTGTGATTGATTGCCTACTTTTCTATCCCAAGTTAATTATTGTTAGGAGATTTGTTTCACTTCCGCATGCATAATAAAAAGTATGGGTCGGTGACGTGTCCTGGGAAGTCGCATATTTCTATCGACCGCAGAGGGATGTGTGCGCACTTGGAGGATCGGGGCGTGACATCTACCGTCAAGCAGAACTTGAGCTTAAGGTTCAATTGCCTGATATTCCCAAGTCTCAACGTTTTCAACGAGCTCATATTGAGGAGCAAGAAGACGATACCTTGATCAATGAGGAACACTACCAAATCTCATTATTTGTGCAATTCCACATAATGTTATGTACACTATAAACATGAAAAAATGGCTCAATGTTACAAAATCTTTGAATATAAGAGTAACAATTCATTCAAAAAATCTTATTATTCGAGTGAATGGGATCATAACAATAAATTCTATGATGGATTGGTCAATATCATTAAACCAAAAAACTAAAAAGAAAAAGATAACTTATAGAACTCATGCATTGCAGGATCTTACTGCCAACGAGATCATACTGTATTTTTTATATATAAAACAAAGAACAAAAATGAAGCAGGTGAGAATTAGAAAAACTAGTAGACACCCACACATATTGAAAGAAAGTACATGATGTTTTGGCGACAGAATTTTACCCATCGACTTCGTATCCTTTCAAGGTGCTGACTTCAAGGAGTGCCTGTTTCCATTTCTCCAAAATCACTGGGTCGAAACGCCTCTTACGCAATCGCCTCTCACGTTTTTGAAATGTATCTCCAAATCTATTGATTTGATGTCCCACGTCAGCTGGTTTCACTTTATAGAATATAGGCAACGCTATCTGCCCATTTTTATTCTTGCACTTCATTATTTGAACCAGTTCATTCAGGCACCATTTGCTTGTACCATAATTCATGGAAAGAATGGGGATCAAGATTTTACTATTCGTGATGGCTGCCAAAAGCTCTGGTTTGATGTTCTCACCTTGGCAGAGCTTGTCATCGTCTCTAAAAGCATCAATTCCAGCATCAATGAGCCCATTGTAGAGGTGATCAGCGAAACCTTTTCGAGTATCTATATTTCTGAAACTCAAGAACACCTCGTAACAGTTACTAGTCAATGCAGTCATTGAAGCGGATGTGCCAATATCAACATCTTTTGCATGTCTACGCGCACTAGTTTTCTTCTTATTGAGAAAATTGAATGCCAGCACAGAGAGAAGGACCAATGCCACGAGCACGGCTAAAGAATGCCCAAAAATGGGATGATGCATTTCGGCCTTGCTTTGACTCTGCCCTTGATTTTCGCCTTCAAGTCTGACGGAGAAAAAAGCCAGAATGCCTCCCAGGAAACAGGAAAGGCATTCTTGTTGCCCAATCTCTTGTGGTTCGATTTATACAATGAAACCAATTGGCAATCAGAATTGCACCAATTAGTCAAGCTTGTCAAGATACACATAAATTAGTAACTCATTCACCGGGAACCCCAACCTCGTGCTTGGAGTCGTTGCATTCACGGGGCTCAAATCTCAATGCTCCAGGGAATCCGAATATTAATAATAAACAAGGGCTCTTCAAATTTCAATACGCATAAATAAAAGGGTGGATTTGTTGGGAAGATGGAAAGTGGGGGGAGAGAGAGGCTTGGGACGAGAGTGGGACATGGAAGTGCGGGGAAAGATGGAAAGTGGGGGGAGAGAGAGAGAGAGAAAAAAGGCAGAGATTCGACTGGTCCAATACTTTCCTTACAAGTGCTCCGAATAGGTAAATACAGGCAAAGCATTAAGACAGTGACGTTGGGCACGCCCAGTCCAATGCTTGTACCGTTGGACTTTCCTCTTCTTTTGTTTATTTTCCACCAGAAAAGTTATTTTTTTAATATATTTAAGCTCTCGATCCCATTTAGGAATTTAACCCTTCTCAGTTTAAGCCTTTTAAATATTATACTGTCATTTCCCCCAATATATATATATATATATATATATTATACTGTCAAATTGATAGACTTCATTTCAAGACTAAAGTGTTTGAAAAATTATTTATGCTAAAAAATTATGTTATTAACGCATGTTGAGGATCATAAAATATTATCAACATGCTATATATATATATATATATATATATATATATATATATATATATATTTATTTTGTGTTCAAGCATAACAAGAAGAATTTATTTTTCTCTTTTTTTGCCTTAATTTCTCATTCAAATCTCATAAATAAATCAAAAGGCATTCTTGCTTTTGATTTTACTTTATTATGTACATATTTCTTTACTAGTTTGATTTATCTAATTTAACCCGTTAGCATGTGTCAATAATTGAAACTTACCGAACTAAATATAAATTAGTAATTCATTGATCGGGACCACTAAACATGCATTTATGACCATTGCCTTCGTGTGCTGGAAGTTTCAATGCGTAGGAAAAGTAGATGCTACAGAAGTTTCGACCAAAAACGAAAATGCTACATAAGTAGATTAAACAAACTTTCGGTGAAATTGCATCTTTTTGCTCTCTGTTATTTTCCCATGCGTGCCCCACAATTTCTCTCTTAATTTTTTTTTCACCTCCTCTATTCTTCTTTTCTTTCTTTCCTTTTGCAGAGCACTTTCTCAAATTTTCTTTATAAAAGCTTTCTCTCTTTTGCAGACCATAAAAGCTCATTCCTTTTCTTTTGCGATCTCTCTTTAGCAATTATTGCATGCTGAAAAATCGCCCACCCCACTTGGGCGAGAATCCTCTACTTGTTTTTAAGCCCAGATTTTCTTGACTTCTTTGGCCGTCAATTCCAATCTTTGAATGCCGAGATTACCCCCGTGTCAAGATGGAAATTACTGTCTCAATCTTGATTTCAAGGTTTTTGTCATTATTTGGAGCAATTTGGGATTGAATATAAAATTTCGAAAGTTTTTTAGACAAAAAAATTGAAGGTCGATATAACATTGAGTTTAACGTTGAGGATTTTTTTGAAAAAAAAAATTGAGATAAAATTAAGATTGAACTTAAAGATTTAGGACCATATAAAAAGAGAAAAGAGAAAGTTGAGATGTTTCATATATTTTTATCATCCAGGAGCATATTTGCATTTAGATAACATATGATAATTTTATTTCTAGCCTCACTACCGGTGACTAGGCCCCACGAGTCCTTTCTTAACACAAGGCTACCACTCTTTTCTACCAAGTTTTTGTCCATTTTCTATTTCGAATTAGTTTCTGGCCCCACCATTCTTCTCTCTACTCAATTGTCAATTTATCAATTTTTTTTAAATGTCAACTTATTGATTTCATTTGGTCAAATTTATTTATTTCACAATTTCTTAATTAACTCGAAGCCAAATTAGTAAATCAAAATTTATGATTCTTGTGGGCAAATTTTTTTTCTTAGTTTAGTTTAGCGATTGCTTTAATATTTTGCCCTTCTTCTTAACTTGATCAAAAAGTAGGTTTAAAAAAAAAAAAAAACACAGAGATAAAAGGAAAAGAGGGAGTACGCGCCAACAACAGAAACGAAAAGAAAGGGAAAAGAAGTGGGCTTCCTCACGCGTGCCCCAATAATTCTCTCTCCTTCTCTTTCTCTCTGTCCTTTCATCTTTTCATTTCACCTCCTCCACGAGAATCTGCCTCCTCTGTCCTTATACTTTCTTTACTTTTGCCGACCACTTCTTAGGGTACTTTTGGTTCAATATTTTAAAAGCCCATTGGGAAAATGCAAAACAGTTTAGCCTAAAGGACTTTAGGCAAATGCAAATGTCATTTGGTAAACTATGCTTTGAAAAGCAACTTTGAGAGAAATGCCGTTTGGTAGAAAACAAATTTGAAAAGCCATTTGGGTGATTAATATTAATTTTTTTAATTTCATTTGTTCAAAATTAAAAAAAAAATGAAAGCAACTTTTTAAATATAAATTTTGAGAATAATACAAAAAAAATCAAATACATATATAATTATTTTTTAAAAAAAAAGACCCAACCTGTCATCGGAATTTTTTAATTTTTATTTGCTTAAAATTGAAAAAAATATTAATGTATATGAATTTTTAAGTATAAATTTTGACAATGATGATAAAAAAATCAAATACATATATATATATATACTTTTTTTAAAAAAAGACCAAACCCTTCGTCGAAATTTTTTAATTTGTATTTGTTTAAATTTGAAAAAAAAATGTATGCAACTTTTTAAATATAAATTGTGACAATAATGCTAAAACAATCAAATATATATATATATATATATATATATATATATATATATATAATTTTTTTTAAAAAGACCAAACCCTTCATCGATATTTTTTAGTTTTAATTTGTTTAAAATTGAAAAAAATAATATATGCAACTTTTTAAATATAAATTTTGACAATAATGCTAAAAAAATCAAATACATATATATAATATCTCTTTTAAAAAAGACCAAATCCTCCGTCGAAATTTTTTATTTTTATTTTTTTTAAATTGAAAAAAACAATTTATGAGACTTTTTAAATATAAATTTGAAAGTAATGCTAAAAAATCAAATACATATATATATAATTTTTTTTAATGGCCAAACCCTTCGTCATAATTTTTTTAATTTTTATTTGTTTGAAATTGAAAAGAATAATGTATGCAATTTTTTGAATATAAATTTTGACAATAATGCTAAAAAAAATCAAATATATAAATATTTTTTTTAAGAAAGACCAAAATATATTTAATATTTTTAGCATTTATATAAACTTGATCTTTTTAGCATTATTTGGCATTTAAAAAAAAAATTAACAAGGGCAAAATCAGAAATTTGAAGAATAAGTGATGATAGTTTTGGAAAAAAAAATAAGTTTAGGCATTTAGCCAAATGCTGAAAACTCAAAGCTAGTCCCTACTAGCATTAGACTTTTAGTCTTCCCAATGCTGACAATTACTTCAAAATGGTTGTCAAACGATTCAGCATTTCCCCAAAGGGCTTTGGAGGCTGAAAGCCCATTGGGAATGCTGAACCAAACGCATCCTTAGTTTTTCTTTGTTAAAGTTTTCTCTCTTTCTCGCTCTCTGTATTTCCCTTCCTTTTTTTGTTTTTGGTAAAAGTAGTTCTCTTTCTTGGCCATGGAGAAAAATGCCCGCCCCTCTTGGCCGAGAATCTCTGCTTTTTTTCTGCCCATATTTTCTCGTCTTCTTTAGCTGTAAATTCTAGTCCTGATGTCGAGATTGCTCCCTTGTCAAGATGGAAATTGTTCTCCCTTCACCACGTCCTCGAGGTTCTTGTCCTTGTTTGGGGCAGATTTGAAACTAAATATAAAGTTTGAACCCTTTTAAGACGAAAATATTAGGATCTAATTTAGCATTGAGTCTAAAATTAAGGGTTTTCTGAGATTAAAAAAAAAAGTTCGAGATAAAATTAAAACAGAACCTACAATTTGAGGGTTTTTAAGGGATGCAAAGGGAAAAGGGAGAGCACGCACCAAGAGAGAAACGAAAAGAAAGGGAAAAGAAGAAAAAAATAAAATGAAAAGAGAGTGGGTTTTGCATGTATATCTCCCCTAGATTTACTTCCATCGGCAATGCCCGATAAGGATTTAAGCCATTTGTTCATCTAATCAGGATGGTTTTCGGAATTGGAGTACAAATTCAAAAATTATATGATATTTATTTTGCAAAATTCAATTTTAAAGTTGTTAAGCTGTGAAAGTAAGGGCATGTGAGGCTGTGACATTAAACGGAGTTGATTTGAAATAACATTTTAATAGACAAGGTCAGATAAAATTTCAATACCCATATAACAGTGGATTTGTTGGGAAGATGAAAAGTGGAGAGAGACTCGGGACGAGTCTTTGTTGAACTTAGTCCATTGCTTGCACCATTAAATTTTCCTTGCCTTTTATGAAGTTATTTTCCACTGGAAATGGTATTTTTATTGAATATTTTTGAGCTCTTGATCCCACTTAAAAATTTAATCCCTCTTGCTTAAGTCTGTTAAATATTATAATGTTAAATTGAAAAACTTCATTTCAATACTTATAAGTTTAATAAGTTAACACATGTCGAGGATCATAAAAAATTATCAACATACTATATATATATTATTTTGTACCCGAACATAATAAGAAGAATTTCTTTTGCTATGGTTTTGCTTAATTTTTCCTTCAAATTTCATAAATTAATCAAAATGCATTTTCGCTTTTGCTCTTACTTTATTATATATATTTATTGATTTGATTTATCCAATCCAATCAGTTGGCAAGCATCAATAATTCAAACTTGCTGAGCCATATATAAATTAGTAATTCATTGACCAGGACCACCGACCATGCATTTATAGTCGTTGCTTTCATGGGGGAAAGTTTTGATGGACAGGAGAATCCAAGGCTATCCTGCCCAGGAAGAAATAACATGTGAGCAAGTTTTCGATGCAAAACCAATTAAAAAAAAAGTAAAACTAAAAATAAAAGACAACTACTTTATTGGTATCCGTGGAAAACGGTCACAATTGATGATTACATACAAAGCGTCGGGACAATTGCTGCAACATTGAACTTTCTTTTTAGGACCCAAAAAAAAAAAAAACTTTCGTTTTCTTTTTTTAATTTATTTTTCATTAGAAAAGTTACTTTTGTTGAATATATTTAAACTCTTAATCCCAGTTAAAAATTTACCTTGACCCTATTAAGTATTACCATATCAAATTGATGAATTTCATTTCACCGTTAAAATGTTGCACTATGAATGATCATTTAAATCTACTATACATATATAAAGACTTCAAATGATTATAAATCCAAAGAAAGTAAAGAGGAAAACTCTAGTGACTTGATATCCGGCAGAAGAGCGGCCCAAGTGCCAAAACTTGGCACGGGGGACACTTAAGTACCATAACTTCGAAAAGGTACACTTAAGTGCCACTTTCTTTGAAAAGTGGGACACTTAAATACCACCTCCGGTGACCCTTGCTGGAAATCCTACGTGGCTCGCCGGAAAGCTGAGTTGGCTCTAACTCACCAGAAACGACGTCGTCTGCATAATAAAAGCCCTGAATCTTCCAAAAACGACGTCATCTCCCTAAATGTCCCAAATCTAAAACCCTAAATCGGCCAAAATCCCTATTGAAGTGCTCGAATCTAAGTCTTGAACCCTAATTTTCATTTGCCCATAAATCCTTCGTCGAATCTTGGAAATGGAGAGTAGGACTCACAGCAGCACCTTAATTTCCTCTCACCGAAGTGAAGGAGAAGGCCAGCGTTTTTATTTTTGTGGGTTACCGAGTCCAAAAAGAATATCGTAGACTCGAATCAATCCTGGGAGAAGATTTTATGGATGTGCTCGATATAAAGAAGCGTCGAAGTGCAAATACTTCAAATGGGTCGATGAAGTTCTCTAACCGAGCCACAAAGGTGATATTGGATCTACTTCATAAAAGACAGCAATCTACATATGTGTTCGTGGACGACTTGGACAATGTTGACTCAATGCAAGCTCAAGCGTCTTCAACTAAACTTTTTAAGAATGAAGTATCAATGCAAGTTCAAGCATCTTCAACTAAACCTTTCAAGAATGAAATTTCAATAATGAAAATTGAACGAAAGTGTTACCAAGCATTTATTATGGTGTTGTTTTGTTGTCTATTGTACTTTATGATGAAATGTAAAGCACTTGAAGATGAGAAAAAGTTTTTCCAATTGCCATAGTTAAAAATGGTGTTGTTTTGGATTAAATGTAGGCTTTTTTCTTTTTGAAAAATGCAAAAAAGTTTGTGTTATTCCACAAGATCATTGTGGCTTTGTTATTGTTTGTGCTGTTATATGGAGTTGACATAAGTTAAATTACCATCATCTTCTCTGTTTTGATGCAGACCAACATATACACAAGACAAACATGAGTAATTACTCGAGTGCCATAAGTTGTATTTAGTAATCACTTAAGTGCTAGTCGCAATGAAAAAATGATCACTTAAGTGTCAAGTTATTATTAAAGTGATCAGTTAAGTGTCACTTGTAGTTAAAAGTGAACAGTTAAGTACCAAGTTTTTTAGAATATGATCAATTAAGTGCCAATTTTTTTGTGGATTTTCTCTAAAAATTGTGCTAGCCACCACCACCGGGTGCACCACCAACCATCACCACTAGCCATACTAGGCGCTCCAGCCACCACCATGCTGGTGGTGTTGCTACACAAAGTACTAATGCAAACTGAGCCTTGCACTAGCTTGCACCAGTACACATGGTGTAAGATGTGCAAACTGCAAACTTGCACCAGGTGCAGGTACAGCATAAGCCCATAACCCCCACCACAAACCCATAATCACTGGGCATCACCACCAACCACACCAGCACCCCAGCCACCACACTAGCACCCCCAACAACAAACTCACTACCACCAAGCATCACCATCCACCACCACTAGTCACACCAGCACTTCAGCTACCACCACAGAACACCAACAGCAACAACAGTAAATAAAAGCAGAATCCATGACAAACAGCAAAAATTGACAAGCAGGCGCAAAATCATTCCATTAATATTGAAATTAAGTCTCACAACATCAATGACAAACTAAAGAAAGAAAAAAGATAACCATCCATAGCAAGTGTTATTATAACGTTTACATATCTGTTTTGACTCCTAAGCTCCACAAATCCTATCACGTCCCATCTCATCAATCAATCAATATGCACAACACCCTCTATCCATTCTCCTTTCGATGGGCCTTTCACTTGATTCATAATTCTTGCACTCTTTCTAACTGGACGTGCAACTTCTTCTTCAACCTTCTGAATATCCACTGACTTAGATGGAGCTGCAAATGTCCTAGGCCGAATTGATTCAAAAGGAGCTGCAACTGGGTTCTTCCTCTTCTTTCTTGTTGGCATAGTTGATGTTTTCTTTTTTGTTGGTGCAGCCGTTGATTCTTGAGTTGGACCTGAGATGAAAACCTCTGAACTTCTCCCAAGCTATAAAAAGACAATAAATTATCAGCAAAATATTTACTAAAAAAAAAAATTATCAGCAAAAGTCTACATCATAAATTAAATTAAATACAACCAATAAAACTTACATTCATAATAATTGTTCCAGTACGCTCATCTGTATAAAGGTCATAGCCATATTGTCTTAACCTCTTCCTAAGTGCCCCTCTTGTTTGAATATGGGTGTCACTTCCAGGAACTTGTGATTTGTTGGCTCTTTTTCTTGCCTGTGATTTCTTGGGCCCTTCAGCTACAGCTGGGGCTTCTTCGACCAATTCTTCAGCTGGGCGTCTTCTAGATGGTCTTTGTGTAGCTGCCCATTCACTTGGCCTTCATCTAGTTGTCCTTCTGTGTAGCCATTCAACTTCAGTGACACCTCTTTCTGTTGGTCCTTCTAGTGGTACTGGTGGTGGTACTTATGGTGCCCCTTGTAGTGTTTCTTCTAATGGCCCCTATGGTGACCCTTGAGGTGGCTCTTGTGATGGCCCTTCAGTTGGCAGTTGAGTTCCAACTTGCTTTCTTCGAACCTGAGAAAGAAGCAAAAGACACCATAAATATAACATCGGGCCATATAATAATGTAAAGAAAATGAAAAACCGAATACAAATGGTTGAATTTACCACTGAGTATTTCTTTCGCTGCTAAAGAACAGTCGACTGAACTGGTCGTGAAGCTGCTTGGGCCAATCCTTCAACTGGCCGTCATCTACCTTGCCTTCTTCGAACAGGCTATTTAGTTTCATGACTTACTAGGGTTCTTCTTGTGACCTAATAAACACATTACATACAAGGCCAAATAGGATATTATGTACATTTTTATGATAAACGACAAAGCAACATAAACATAAAATAAATTTCATGACTCAATAGGGTTCTAGTTGTCGATTGAAGAACAGTCGACTCACTTGACCCTGCTGTTTGCATTTCTCCAACTGTCTCTTCACTAGGCCCTTCACCTTACCTCAACGATTGTTATTGCTTCCTCAATTGACAACCTTTAATATTATGGCCTGCTAGGCAATAAGAGCATGTTATCTTTGCACCCTGCCTGCTCATTCTTTGTTGACCCAAGACCTCTCCCTCTGCCATTCTTCGTCTTCGTTTTGGCCTTCCAACTTTCTTCTTCAGTGGCAAAGGTTGAGGTGCTTTGGGATCCTTGGGCTCCCAAAACTTGCTATTTCTAATTGGCTGCATCATGAACTGATATGAAGCAAGGTATTTTGATTTATGGTACCAATCATCAATGTAATCATCTGTATTGTCGCCCTTTAACTGGATGGCACATATGGCATGTGCACATGGAATTTCACTTACTTACCATGCTCTACATGAACACTTCTTGCTTCCTAGATTGACAACATACTTATCAGTACCCTTCATTATCTCATATCTGTCATCTCCATTCCAAATGGGATGACAATGCTTACTTGCAACCAAGTTCTTATCCATTTTCTTGGCAATCCTAAGACCATATTGTTTAGTCCACTTTGCAACCTCATCTCTTTGTTTCTACAGCCAAGTCATAACCGCAACTCATATATCTTCAAGTATTGAGATGACTGGTTTGCATTTGGCATCTATTATCTTCGAATTAAATACTTTACAAATGTTGTTGTCGATGTTATCGCACTTGAACTCCTCACTGAAGAATGCCCTGCACCAATGCTTCGGTTCTAGTTGAAATAGGGTAGCACAACCCTCCTTTGTCAACTGAAGCAGTCCTTCTTTGGCTATCCTAAAGTCAGCCATATTTGCACTATTTGCTAATTGCCAAAATTGCAACTGTAGCTTATCCCCTTTGTAGGTCTTTGCCCAATTTATGTATATGTGCCACGTACACATCCGATGTTCAACATGGGGCAACAACTCGGCTACTGCCAAAACCAATCCTTGCAATAATTCAAAGTAAGAAATGTGAGCAAATTACATGTTCATATTACAAAGCAAGTTATTGACTAAATTTTTCAAAAAGCAAGCATTACCTTTTGTTGGTCGCTCATGAATGCCCACCCTTCCCCGTTTGTTATCTCTAAGTCAGCCATCAGATTTTTCAAGAACCAGGACCAATTGTCCTTGTTCTCAATCTTTACAATAGCCCAAGCTAGTGGGAACATTTGGTTCTTCGCATCTCTTCCAATCGCCGCCAACAATTCTCCCTTGCACAAGCCCTTCAAGAAATAGCCGTCCAATCCTATAATCCGTCTACAATCAGCTAAAAATCCCCGTCTGCATGCATTAAAGCACACATAGAACTTATCGAACTTGGTCCCATAATCAAGAAGCGGTCTCTCAACCACCTCTACATACACTCGCAGCCTACACTCCCAAGCATACTCCCACACCTACCCATATTACTTAGCATACTGACCAATAAGTATCTTTATCACCTTTTGCTTTGCTTTTTTGCACTAAGTCCTAAATACATTGATGCCTACACGCTCCTTCACCAGTATCCTAAAGTTAGTAATTTTCATCTTGGGCATCATCTTGATCAGATCGAAGAAGTGCTTGGATAACCATGCACTTGTTACCATTTTGTTTTGAAAATTAATGGAACAAGTGTATTCCTCTTTATAGGCTCTAATCTAGAAAGACCCACTCCTCTTAACAAACGCGCCATAAATCTTCCATGGACAATTTTGCTGCGAACACCTAGCTCTTACAAAATTCTTAGTGTTTCTAATGAAATCAATATTTCTTTGTGCAGCAATGGAGTTCTTCAGTATAGCTTCCCTAAATTGTATCACATCATGGAATTTCATACCTACTGACAAAGTAGGAGAGGCAACGGATGGATCATAGAAAGGAAACATACTTTTCCTTCTATGCACAGCTCGTTGATCTTCTTCAAGTTCGTCCTAGGAAGTAGCGGTGTCGATGCTTTCTTCATAATCTGTCTCCTGGCCAACAACACGAACATCTGCAGGACCTTCGTCTCTGTTTGGAACTTCATTAGTTACTTGCAAAGTTACAAATCTATCTGACAAAAAGTCCCTTTGTTTTTTCCTTGACTATGTAAGCTCCTCATTGTCGTCGTCACTTAAGATTAATAAATTTTCAGCAGCCAACCCTTCATCATCATCGTCATCATCACCATCACTGGATTCAGCTACTTCCCAATCTAATTCAGTGATGGTGACATCACCTATGTCACCATCACTCTGGTGAACAGCATCTACGCTTCTCTCCTCCCCGTCCTGTCTATCATACCCTGCGTGATGTCACCATCACTCTGGTGAACAGCATCTACGCCCCTCTCCTCCCCATCCTGTCTATCATGCCATGCTTCATCCCTAACCTCAGTACTAGCTTGAATACCATCTCCTCATTCTCCTACTTTGGTGCTATCTCTGCCATCATCTTTGTCTTCACTATCACTATTGTATTTAACAAATACTTTCGCCTCTTCGCCATGAAGATAATGATATAGGATATCCCTAAAATCATTATCATCTTCCAAAACTCTCAAATCATCTCTCAAGCCTTTTCCAGGAACACGGTACAGCAACTTTTGTACTCTACAAGACAAAAATGTCACTATATCCCTAAAAAATCCAATATAAGATGCCTTCTTTATATCTACAAAGATAGTACCCTCATTCTCCCCCTCATACTCCCACTCATCCTCCCCAATCACAAAATCTCCACTGTAGTAAACGATGACAGCAACATAGTCCTTATTATGAGCCATTTCTGCAACAAAAGAGGAAAAATATACAATTAACTTTTGGGATTACATTCACAAAGGACAACAGACAATAGCATGTGGAGGTCCCTACACTCTTTATTAAAGAAAAGAAGAAAGAGGGAAGATACATAAATCAGACGACAGCTACAACTTGAAAAGAGGCCTCAGGACAAATAGAGATGGGGACCCGACAACTACTTTGATTATGTCGTCGCATTCCTTTAATGGAGAGATCCCTTAGATAAGCATGGGTCTTCATGACACCAATTTCAACAGTGCAATTTATTAAAAAATTACCCAGAAGTCCCCACCCCCACGACAACAAGAGATTCGATTCAGACATGTCCAAGGTCCAATACTCCGAACCCTAACAATCGCCAATCACCATCGCATATTTCACATCCGACCACTACAAATTACTTTCGCACATCACAATTCAACATCCGAGCCCTAAATCACACATCACAGTACCTACCACCACATCTGAGCCTTAATTTTCCCCCTACCGAGCCCTACACCAAGCCCTACATTTCGAGGCTGATCCTAAACTGTCAATCAGAACCCCCCAATAGGGTTCTAGCACCACATATGAGCCATTAATCTCACATCAATACCATCCAAGCCTAAGCTTTCCCAGCCGACCCCCAAATTTCAAGTCTGAGCCCTAATAAATGAGTCGGAGCCTAATTTCACCATAGGGAAGAGGAAGAAGAGAAAAAACCTGAGCAAATCGATGACGGCGAGCGACAATGGCAAGCGATGACCTACGAACAGCAACCTGCAAACGACGAGCTGTGAACAGCGATGGAGAGGACGTTAGATCTGGTGTGAACCGATGGACGAACAGTTAAAATCCAAATAAGCTAAACGACGTCGTTTAACACTAAAGAAAAACGACGTCGTTTAGTTTGGCCAAAGGCACAGTGGATGAGGCGACGTCATTTTCCTCCTCCACGTGTACTTTTTTTTTCTTACAAAATTGCCACGTTGGCTAAGCATGTCGCCGGAAAATGCCACGTCTGCATTTTGGCCGAGTTTTGGCCGGATTGGCACTTAAGTGTTCCATTTTACTTCAATATTGGCACTTAAGTGTACATTTTCAAAGTACTTTGATATTGGCACTTAAGTGTACATTTTCAAAGTTATGGCACTTAAGTATCCCTCCGTGCCAAGTTTTGGCACTCCAAGTGTCTCAAACTCCTTAATATCCTGACTCCTTAGGGGAAGCAAGCGAAGGTTGCACTTTTAGGACTTTCCTTGCATTTCTCCCTTTATTGTTTCTTGGACAAACCAAAGGGCAGCCAATAGCATTGAATTAGACCCATAATAAATATAGTCTATAATGAAGAATGGACCAAAATGACTTCCAATGATACATAATTTTTTTGCACACATCTACCTTAATTTTGCTAGTAATTGAATATGATGGCAAATAGAGTGGGAAGTTTTTCTAAATATAAAATAGGACATGGACAATGATTTGCGATTCATCTAGACAAGAAACATGCAGATGCATGGGCCATTGATAAATTTTATTATTTCTTGAACTAATTAAAGAGCATCCAATGTTGAATAAGAATCGGTACGAAGGTAGATATTTTTGTAGCCCTTACTGCACGTTTTTTAAGGTGCAGATCACTTTGAAAACATCTGCTCCATATTTTTTGTCTTTCCTCTTATCTAACTTCTTTTACAAGGAGGCTTTTCAACTCCTTGACTCTTTCTAGTTCCTTTGCACTGCTTCCCTCACATGCCCGTGACGTGGATTTGCTGGAGAAAATTAAAAGTGGAGAGAGAGATTTGTCCGGTCCAATATTTTCCACACAAGTGCTTAGAGTAGATGAAAACATACAAAGCGTCAGGACAATGACAATGGCACACTTAGTCCACCGCTTGCACCGTCCAACTTTCTCCTTTCTTTTGTTAATTTATTTTCCATCAAAAAAGGTGTTTTTCGTTAAATATATTTAATCTCTTTATCACACTTAGGAAGTTATACCTCCTACTTTGAGCCGGATATATGCTACCGATAATCTTCATTTTTATACTGAAATGTTGTATTATTAATGATAGCTTATTCTAAAAAGTTATGTTATCAATGTGTGTTGAGGATCATAAAAAAAATATTAACATGCATAGACGTGTGTGTATATATAAATATATTCATTTAGTACCGTAACACAATGAGAATAATTTATTTTTTGCTCAGTTCCATCTTAATTTCTCCTTCAAATCTCATAAATAAATCAAAATACCTTTTTTCTTTTACTTTACTTCATATATATATATATATTTTTTGTTGATTTGATTTATCTAATCAAACTAGTTGATATGCATCAATAATTTAAATTTGCCAAACTAGATATAAATTAATAATTCATTAACCGGACCACTAAACATGCATTTATGGTCGTGCCTGTAACTAGTGGAAGTTTTAATGCACAGGAAAGGTGAACTTTCAAGGAAATGCAGATGTTTTCGACCCAAAAAAAAAAAAAAAAAGGAAATGCAGATGTTACAAAAGTATATTTTAGGTGAAATTGCAACTTTTTGCTCTCTATCATTTCCTCACGCGTGCCTGACAACTCTCTCTCTCTCTCTCTCTCTCTCTCTCTCTCTCTCTTCATTTTTTCTTTTCACCTCTTCTGTCCTTCTTTTTCTTTCTTTTCCACTGCAGACCACTTTATCAGTCTTTCTTTGTAAAAGCTCTCTCTCTCTCTCTCTTGCCGACCATAACCTCTCTCTCTATCTCCTTTTCTTGGCTGGGAAGAAAGGCCCCATCTTTTTCTTTTTTCGAGCTCCCCTTGGCAATTATTGCATGCGGAAAAATGCCCCACCCACTCGGTCAAGAATCCTCTGCTTTTTCATGCCTAGATTTTTTTTTTTTTGGTGACCTAGGAACTCCGTACAGCCGGCAGCCGATGAGTAAACCTAGGGGGACACGTAAGCGGGAGGACCCACCATCTCCGGCGTCCCACTTAAGACCCTAAGCGACCGTGAGGGGATTCAAACTCCTCCCCTTCATGAAGAGCAGAGAGCCCAAACCATCGCGGCCACCAATGCGGTGGTTTTCATGCCTAGATTTTCTTGTCTTCTTTGGCCGTAAATTTCGATCTCTGAATGTCGAGATTGCGCCCTTGTCAAAATGGAAATTACTCTCTTGATCTTGTCCTCAAGGTTATCATTGTTATTCAAAACATATTTGGGACTGGATATAAAATTTAAAAAACTTTTTTAGATGAAAAAAATTGAGGGTTGATATAGCATTTGGTTTAAAGTTGAGGGTTTTTGAAACAAAAAAAAAAAAAATTGGGATAAAATTAAAATTAAACCTAAAATTTGAGAATTTTTAAATAATTAGAACCATATAAAAAGAGAAAAGAGAAAGTTGAGGAGCTTCACCTTTTTTATCATCCGGGGGCATATTTATAATAAGATTGCATGTGATGAGTTTATTTCTACCCCAACTCCTAGTGGCTTGGCATAGGAGTCTTTTCCTTAACCTGAGGCTACCCCTCTTTTTTACCAAGTTTTTGTCCACTTCTTATTGCGAAGGAGTGGCTAGCCCACCACTTCTTTCTCTACTTAATTACGAAGTTATTCAAATATTGATGTCACAATTTCTTAATCAGCCCAAAGCCAAATTAATAAATTAAAATTTTCAATTTTTTTCAAATTTTCTTGCTTGGTTTAATTTAGGAATTGCAATATTCCTTCAACACCTATAATTTGTAATGTATGTTAATTCAAATATTTATATTATTGAATGGAACTAATACGTAAAATGTTAATTCATTTATATTAAACTGCATTTTAAATAGCACTTTAATATAAATGCATGCGGTTCCTCTTAAATAGGGTAGCTATTTTAATGAAAATGTAAAATTAACCAACAAAGGGTTGGTCTAGTGGTAGCATGCTAACCCGCATGGACTTCACCTACCAATGGGCAGGGGTTCAAATCCTAGCAAAAAGCCCTTGTTGGAAGGGAAGAAATCCTTGATGCTCTAATCCCCGAAGTGGTTGCGCCCTTTAGCCACCATTTTATTTACCTATATATATATATATATATATATATAAGTATATCAGGTTTTACTTACCATCCAAAATACATCTAGACATATTATTCTCATCCAACAATTTATTTTATATAGATCTATGCCCATTAAATAATGAGGGTAACTATATTTGAAAATATGTTAAATAGATTTTACTAGTCACTCAAAATATATCTAAGCATAGTAATATTGTTATTCAAGTTGATTGGTACAAGAAGTGAAGCAATTTGCTGCTCAATAGAAAGAAGCTTTATTCCAATATCCACTTGTAACAATGCAAGCTAAAAGAATTATCAATGCTATTTAAATACTAGCAATCCAAACTAAATTGTCGATACTTGAAATTGTGAAGTGTTAAAAAAAAAAAAAAAGAGTGCTTCTGCATGTCTCAAGCACTCCTATTCATACTATTGATTGACAATACTTTATAACTGCTAAATTATCACATTAATTCAAAAGCTTAATTGCATTATTCTTTGAAGCTAATCAACTCTAGCTCGTAAGTTGAGAGTACTTTGCCTAAAATGCGTCCAATATAAGAGGCATCAAACATGAATGTAATATATCAGCCTATGCATTTTTACCACTCTAATAGAAGAGTATTAGGTGTATTTACCATGCCAACTGTTACAATACTAACATATTCAGCCTATTACTATATACAAATAGTCCATCATTAGTTTGATGCAATAAAGTTGACCTCTGATAACAACAAACACAATTTTATCGAATTCAACACAGTATTGTTATTAAAAGGCAATGTCATGATTTTACGTTTTTATCATATTATTAATTCATTATATGCATGCTATTTAGTTCCGTAAATATTGCTTTAAGTTTATATTTCCGATGTTCATTTTTTCACACTTGTTTTTCGGATATCATATCATGCAAAAGTTTGACAAACATCATGGCCCTTCAAGTAAATTTTCTCTTGAAGTCTAGACTACGGATTCTACAATGTCCTTGGCCTAGATTATATTTGCTGGGTAGGGGAAGATCTTCATAGGCTCTCTCAATCTTCCGAGAATAGAGCAGAAACCCAATAGTCTAGAGAGGAGCAATAAGTATGCAAGGCTGGCCAACCTCAAGTCAAACAACAAAAAGCGTAAGATAAGTGTTTAGTGTTGAAGTTGGAAGTGTCATCTCTGAAGTGACCAACAGAAGTGAAAATCTAGCCTAGGAAATGGCATAAACATCTAGAACTTTCACAGGCATCCTCGCCCAGGATAGTTGTTTACTGAACCAGCCCATTACTTTTACTGATTTGCTATCAGTCTACCATCAAATCCCTTTATTGAGAAGAACTGCTGTATGAAAAGCAAGAGCAAGGAGAGGACTCATTGACTGAATATGATAGACCATATAGCTAAATATTTGATTTGAACAGACAGGACACTGACAATATTTTCAATTGGAAAGACACCAAATATATTGAAGCGCAAAACCCCATCTATATCTCCACTGCAAAGGCTATGCAAACATTGCTTTGAAGAATTTGAGAGCTCTACAAATGAATCTTGAACCTTGTAAGTTAAACCAGCATCTTCGGGTACTAGTCCAGGCATTTGAGGAACTCTTGGGAGCTGGAGGGAAGAATTGAGTAGTGTGATCTTCAAATGCCAAAGAGTTACCAAAAACATTCTATAAAACAAATGAATAATTACTTTCCAGTTGGAAAATAAAAACATGAAAAAATATTAGATCAAAGCTAAAGAGTCAAATAAATCAACAAGTTACAGATGACGCCAAACACACGCTTCCAAAAAATCTTCCATAAACCTATACTAAAGCTGTTGGACTGTGAAATAAGATTCTAAGTTTGAAAAAGAAGTATTTAAGAACAACACACTAAAGTAACTACTTAACTGCAAATGAAGCATTATGAAAGGTGTGAGCTATAAGATATTTGCTATTGGTAATAAAGATCACGAAATCGTACCAACTTTTAACTTAAAAGATGCCATACTCCATTCACTTGGGCATCCTCCTCCCAGTTGAGACACACCCCAAGTGCCATACTTCAAGCTTCTCAACAGTTTTCCATTCTGCTTCATATTTATACCCTGTTTAATGATTATACCACAGTGTGCATAACTGCCGCAAGCACTAGCATGTCAAAAGCAGCACCTTGCACAATTATAGTTCCATAAAGACAACTACTTTGGTAAGTAATATTCATTATATATAAACAACTTCTCTTCTCAGCAATTCTTGTGGATCCATAGGTGCAATATTGGATTTGAATCAAATTTTGGATCCATCTCTATTGATTGACTGCAATCCATGAAGTGGATGATTAGTATTAAACTGGTAGAAATCTCAAAGAAACAGAATTTCAGCATCCTCAGCCATGTACTCAGCCATTCTACTCATGACCAAGCCACTATAGCTTGATAAAAACATAACCAGTTATTTACAAACTTTTCCACCCACAAGCATAATTGAGGCACACACAAATCCCATCATTTAAGGGTCACCTAAATTATTACCTTCCTAATTTGACTGAACTGAACAAATTTACTAACAATTGAAAGAAGCTATTAATTTTCATGAAAATGAGCATCTCATGGATGAATGCTTCAGTACGACACCATCCACCTAGACCATAGATTCTAACCACAAGCTGGACCCCAGTACACACTATGCCGTAATTTGTCGTTGACAATTGAAATAGTTTCAATCATTGATGACAACATTAGCAGCGAAGTAAAAATTTTGTCCTACACGAGAATGCAATTGAGCACATCAATAAGATTCAACTCCTAAAGTATATAAATCTATTAAATGAGCATATTAATTCTGTAAGATATGTGATTAAAATAACTCACTGCTGATTTCACTAATTAGATATGAGTCTATCAATTTCCTTGATTCATAATTTAACTCATGCATCAAACAATGTAACATCAAAAACATTTCATGGCTTTGATGTAGGACTGAGTCCCACAATAAAGAATAAATATTTAAGCATCACATGCAAAATTGCCCAAGCAACACACCCAGGGTTTCTTAAGCATCAAGCCAAAGATGAATTGCATCACACAATCTGCAAAGCAAACACTCGCCAAGTTCAATAACAAGAAACATTATTGGAGTATACGTAAGATCCTACTACGCAAGCTTAAAAAAAGAAAGAAAAGGAAACTTCGTAAAATCCTAATAATATTCAAATCCTAGTTGATAATTTTAATTATTAAACTTCAAGAAGAATCCTGATCCATGTTTGAGTTTCAAAGTCAATCTTCACGAAAAACGTGGTAGCCATCCTGCATGATTTTGTTGGCTGCATTAGGTTTAGTGGATGTTTTGATTGTCTCATACTCAATTCTATGAATGGGAATCCAATTACAATACTATGTATAAGATCTTAGTGTCCTTGCAATCAAATGGATACTCATTGGGCAAAAGAAAAATAATTTGTATTTCATGTCTAGAGATAATAAAATTAGTTGAATTTTAAGTATCTTTGTGTTTAGTTATTATCTAACAATTAATGTGCATATGTCATGGAATACCAATCTCAAACATTATATCAGATTTTATGATTCTATTGGATGAAAATCACGATCCACGATCTAAAGATTTAATTTTTTTTATTCATGACTCACATTTCCATGTGACCACTTAGGCGAGGCTACCTATTTAACAGTTAATTAATAAACTAATATTGTTCCATGTTCAAAGTTCAACCCGCAAAAGACAGATTGACTCATGTAATCTATATAACTAAACAATAGAGCCAACTTGATCAACAACCTGACCTATCATGACCTGTTTATATTTAGTTCCGTAAGTTCTCTAATAAAAAATCATACATGAATTTGGTTTCCTTAGTCGTTACATATTACGATTTGATCACACCATATACATAAAACATTCCATGTAAACCTAGGATTTTGAAAGCTTATGGCTAGTTTCTTTCCAAACTTATTTGACATTGATGAAAATATGCATACGGTACATATGTCACGTTGGTCATGTTAGGATGGGAATGACCCATTCAATTCAATCAAAATAGTTAAATGGGTTATACATCTCTTGCTTATTTAACAAATGGGTAATGTTCAAATAGAATTTTCTAATAAAATTTTTTGTTAATCCTATCCTGCTCAGATTGATCTATCTACCAATCCATTGTTAACTTGACATTGAGGGACATGGCCAATAAAAATGGAGTGCTGTCTCTATTAGCAGCTGAATGTTCAGTCAGCAAGTTTGCCATTTGCATTGCATCATGCAGATTTTGAGCAATTCAGAATCTTTCCCAAGAGAGACTAGAGAAGAACATGTTCTGATGATAAAGGAATGTTGCAGGAGGAATATCTAGTTGAGAAGTAATGAGGGTAACGTTCAAGTAACAACATAGAAAACTTACTTCGACATCATGCAGTAAAACTATACCGTCTTCAAGTCCCAAGACAACAACCTTGTCATCAGGACGCCTGCAGAATCATGTTATACATTTACCTAGAGTAGATTAATATGATTAAGAAGAGCCAGTATTGATGATACACATTGAAATGTGCAAAGAAAGTGAGTTCATTATAAACAAAAAAGAACAGAGAGAGAGAGAGAGAGAGAGAGAGAGAGAGAGAGAGAGAGAGAGAGAGAGAGAGAGAGAGAGAGAGAGAGAGAGAGAGAGAGAGAGAGAGAGAGAGAGAGAGAATAACATGTTCCCAATAAAATTAACAGAAAGAGAGGAAAGATAAAGCACGCACATTAACCAACAAAAGGTTGATCAAAATTTGTGAAGTGAGGCAAAACGTCATAATTATACAAAATAACTGAGAGGGATCTCGGTCACTTGATAGAGGATTTCTTTGGGCTAGTAGTTCATCTAGAGTGAGGGAATCTATATCTTGTTGGCAAGCTCCAATCCAATATCTGAATCAAAAAACAAATCTCGTTGTCCAACTATGGAAACTCAAGGTGGATTGGACGCACGGAAGCTTTCTCCAAGCGAGGATTACAACTGTACTAGTATTTACAACATAGAATATTAACACACCACCATTCACAGGTTGGCTTAAGTACTATAGAGCACTCAAAACGTTCTCCATATCTAGAAGACGATATGACAAGTGAAGCGTTCAGATTTTTCTGGAGAAAAAATCTCCTCTCTAAAGTTTTCCACTGAGAATAGACAACAAGAACTACCAAAGCCAGGCATCCAATCCTCAGCTCTTACTAATTTGAATTACCAAAAGATTAAGTCATATAGGATTTTAACATAGTTGGATGCAGCTCCTTTTCCTCCTAATCTCTTGGCTTTGTGCAATTCCTCCCTCTGTCCCTCTCGATCGGATTGTCATACAAGTACGCAACATAGCTCGAGATATATCCTATTCAAAAGTTAAACTCTCACCAACAAACTTGATTAATCAAAAGGATGTGACGAAATGCCCCTCTGTAATGAGAAGAAGATAAATGAAACTTCAAGCAATACAAAATGCAAGAAACTTTGCTCCTATATTCTATATTTCAGTATCCAACAAATCTCTCCTTGCAGGGCACGCTCTGTCAATAAAAGAATGTTCAATCAGTAAAAGAAGAGGAGTCAGCAATAAAATTACATCGTGAGAATCATAATCAGGAATCTAAAATCTTTTTAGATGCCTGATGACATTTAGATAGTATTCTTAGTGGCTAAACCTGCCAACTCCAAGTGGGCATTAAGCATTTCTGCATCTGACACGGCTAGTCTATCTAGCATACATGGCATCCCCTCCAATTCATGTTAATTATTTTCATGGACACTTTAACTGGTACACGAAGAAGGGCAACAAGAAGGCAATACAGGAGTATGGTACACTTACGGTCAGGGTAGATGACTGTCCGCCTAGGTTATGGAAAAAATGTCATAAGGCAACAACCTGGTCGAGAAGTTAATAGGAATCTATGCGCCTATAAATAAAATCCCTTCATTCAACTAATACCAGCTTGGAATTCTTTACTTGCAACTGAGTCATCTCTAGATTTCCACTCACATTCACTCTTCATTTCTGTGTAAAAGACCAACTCCTTAGTTCAATAGCACCTTCTCAGTTAGACTTTCAACCACTTTTATCTCTATATTCGTCCAATTATCCATTAAACGCAATTTGAACTAGATCGGCAATTACAGTGGTTCCTATGGCAAAAAAAGGAAGCGTAGCACATTTAGGAAAAGTTAAAGAAGTATAAGGAGATAAGGCCAATGACTCAAAGGGCAAGCACAGCAAGCCATCGTTGAAGAAACGAACACACTGAATAAAGAAAAAGAGAACTTTCTCGAATCAAAGCCATACCCAGGAGAGATTGTTCACAGCCTCTTGCCAACTGAAGCGATGAAGCACCCACCTTCGAGTCCTCCGTGACCGTTGTCAACAAATCCTTTTCCTGATACCACTCTCCCATCTTCACCTGCCAATCGGAAATCGAGCAGAAACCTCAACAAAACCGAATCCACCCACCCAACAACGCCAAACGGGAGCCGAACCTGAGAAGTCCAGGGTTAATCGCACTGAAGCTAAAACAGAAGCACACGCCGCGACCCCGCCGAGCAGCCTAAAAACAACAGCCGCCAGCTGTGGTGGAACAAATGGCAAGGAGTAAGGAGAGAGCTCAAAAACAACGGAGGAAAGCTGAAGAGCGAGACGAAGAAGGGAAGAGGAATAGGCGGGAGTCAAAACAAGGAAGGAAGAGAGAGATGGGAATTGGGCCGTAAAGGGCCGCCGCAGAATCAACTAGGCCGGGCCGGAATTTATAGCCTTGCCAAATAACGCCCGAAAGGGCCCTTTCAGGCCCAATGAGACATCACATTGATGCAAATGTGGTGGATTAGCTATTGAAACGTAATTTTGGAAAAAAACAACGTGATCATCCTCATTTACTTTTGGGTTAAAAAAAAATATGCTAATGTATTATTCAAATTGGCATCTCACAAGAGATGACAAATATCTGCAAATGCTTAAATGTTGAGACAACGGGCCAAGCTCAAACTCAACCATATCATTTGCCATCATCACCCAAGCTCCTCACACTCGGCCAGATACAAATACTAGACCAAGCCCTAGTTGATGAGCTTTATGCAAATCTCCTATTATAAGGTATGCAATCATACAATAGAAAGAAGCAATAAGAAGATCCAATGTCTTCTTTTTCTCTTTTAATTGGAACTAGACAATTCGCCTCGTTACACTAATTCTAGTCAACAATTGCTTTTTCAGTATTTAGAAAATAGGACACAGCTGCTTTTCGTTAATAATTTACTATGATCTTTGGGATTATGATTATGCACTATTGAGGAGGAAAAAGACTTATCCTAAACTAGCTGCCCTTTTCTTTTTGACCTTTTGGTAGTTATTATGAAGGCAAAATGTGCATTTGCACCATTAGACGTCAAGCAGAGTAGCAGATGATGTGGACCAAATTCTAGTGTGATGAAGTAAGAACTTCCTCAACTCCAGGAAGAGGAACCATGAACTATCCATAAGTATGAAACCAAACGGGTCGAATTAAACAATTTGCCCACCCGATTACCAATCAGAAGTTCATTCACGTTTTGCAGCTCCTGAAGCAGTCCCTTGGCCAGGTTGCACTACCCTCTGTAAGGCTCGAACAAATTTTGAACAAAACAAATTCCGAAATCCTCGCATCTTCTAAAAAAGTTCAACTCAACTTCAATGAAGGATAAGGCTTTCAATTACCAGCTGCCTCATCACACCAAACCACCCTCTCAAATGCAACAACAGCAAAAGAGGACTCGAAATCTCCAGCGGGAACCCCTCATCAAGTGCATACCAGAAGCAACGGTAAAACACAATTTCCCCTCAAACTTCTCGAACAAAGCATGACGTTTTGCTTCAAATTGCGGCATTCCTCTGACCTAAGGTACTCGAGACTGCCCTTCAAGATATCATGCATCACCTTATCGGTGATCTCCGAGTCGCATATGGACAGGGAACTCCAAGTGACACTCCTACTAAATGGGACGCTACACAGCCTTAAATGCAGGTTCATCAACGGAGAGCATCCATAAAGGAGCAGCGGTACGGAGAAATGGCTGGCCATCTCACGCAAACCCTTAGCCGCATTGACAGAGAGGTCCTCCACACGGCGGTCGACAGCAAAGCGAAGCCACAGACTAAGCTCAGGCATGCAATAGTTGGGAAAATCAATATTGATGCAGAACTTCCTCACCTTAGACGACGCGTAGATGGTCAAGACGTTGTCCACAGACGGGGCGTCCTTCCAGGGGAAGGAGACGACGAGGTTCGGGGCGGCGGTCCATCTGGACCTCCACCTGTGATCAGCATGGTCGCCTAGAGTTTCACACCGAGGACAGGAGGAGGACGATGATGGGGTCGGTGATGGCTTCTTCGCCATGATGGGTTGATGGTCGAGCCTATAGTTTTAGATTTTTGCTCGACCGAATTTGGGCTTCCATAGAGCTACACGTGTCGCTCCCTAGAGAGACGACCGTTTTCCCGCACCTTTTAAGCTCGAGCGGCGACTCTACCTCGGATCACGAGTTCGAATATACGTAAGGATTTTTTGCGTCCCCTAATGCTCTGTGGAGCTGATCAACGGACGAAATTTTAGAAATCTCCCTTTATATTCACTCAGACAATCGGGTCTGGATAAGCTCAAGTGGGCTCCCACGATTGGGCTTGAGCTTGAGAAAGAAATTGTTTACTTGAGCCACGGCCCAGTTAAATTTGCGCGTGTCTACCCAGAATTTTATTTTATTATTTTTTTCTCTAAGTAACTTCTCTAATATAATTCTTCAGCGAAAACCATATTCATGATCAAGTATGGCACCTCATGAGCTTAAAATTAACAGACAATTGCTTTCATCACATCTTAAATTACATCGGCCCGAACTCAAGAAATAATAGCCCAAGAAATTCATGAGGTTTGCTAGCCTAGATAGCCTTATTCTTTTATTTTCAAATCGGTTGACAAGTATGTGGCCGGAGAAGACTGTCCTCGCCTCACCACCATGCCAAATGCAAGACTACTTGGATGCATGTCATGCGTCTCCATCTAGATGGTGACTCCATGATTCTACTGTTCAAAGGTTGTTGAGCTTATGGCTCAAGTTCTAGCCAAATCGAATTTGTATTGGAGCCCGGAATTTAAAATAAGTGAGAGACATGTTAGGAAGCGCTATGATGAGGCAATGTGAAGAGGATTGGGCGGTCAGGCCCTACCGTCTGCTGGCCATATGATAGTCATTGGGTATTGGCCGAGATCCTGGATAGTCCCTCCAGATGCCTAAATAACTTGTGTAGTCACCATCCGACATTTTGTTTATTGCGTGAAATGAAAAATGCTAATCGAATATGTTCTCCATTGCAAAACTTGGAAATTTGATCTTCATGAAGATTGAATTTTCTTAATTTGGGTGATATAGGTTGATTTCTTCCTCTATATTGAAAAAAATTAGGGTGTTCATAACATTTTGAAAGGGGAAATCAAATCGAACCAAACTGAAAAGTGGTATCAATTTGGCTTTAGAAGATGCCATGGAAAGAGGTCTATAGCATGAAGGAAGATTCGACTGGGCAAACATCCAGACATTGTTTTGTGCAAGCAAAAATTGACAAGCATTGGTAAATATCAAAACCGATTGACATCACAATGTTGTTTGATAACCTTTTTTTTGGTCTGTTTGTTTGATAACTTATTTAGTCGGTAAAGTTTTGGTAAGTTACCCAAACTTTTAAGAAAATACCAACAGTTATCATATTTTATATATATATTACTATTGCAATTCGGATTTTCGCAACGGTTAAAGAAAAAGAAAATTGAGATTCAAGATCCTCGATCGCGACGAGACTCATTTCTTCACTCAAAAGAATTAGATCAGTATGATTAGTACCTTAATTGCATATAGGTAAGTCAACATCGGCATGTAGAAATAGACATTAGATTTCGAGTTTCCTTAAATTTGGCCGAAGATGGCTTTTTTGGTCAAACCAAAGAATCGACCTTTGACCGGAAAAAAAATTGTTTTTTCACTCTTTTTAATCTTTTTTAGACATCCGATTTAGGAAAACCGCAAAATTTAAGTACCTCGAATCCAATTAAAGAAATTCCAATTCCAAGAATCGATAGGCCATTTAGAATACCATATTTATACAATAGGATTTGAGCTTATACTTCTAAAGATCACGCCATTAAGCGCAATCATACAAAACCCCCTTGGGAGAATAAAATTTATTCTTTTCCCACCTTGGAAGGGGTCATTTTTGTTTTTGTTTTTTGCTTCTTCTTTTTGCTTCTTTTTACGTTCAGTGGGGAGGCGCCACGATTAAAAGAAGAGGCGGAAAAAGAAAAATAAAGAGTAACGATTCTTCATGCCGACTCCTTCACCGTTGCCCCATCATCATTGGACTACATCCTCACCACCACAAGTTGCATCCATTGTTCTTGGATTTCATTCTCTTGAGGAGTCGGAGAAGTAGTCGCCGCTGCCCATTCCAGCGATTGAAACCCACGCCATCACTTCAATGAGCCCTCTCCATCACTCCCCTCGACACCATCAGTCGCCATAGCCGCTCATCCTCACTGTTCTCGAGCACCCTTTCCTACTCTATTGGCCCGTGCCTTCCCACCGTGAAACCGAAGAGCCCAGATCTCATCCGAAGACTCCTTCGTCAGCCGTTGTTCTGTTCGTCGACAGTCGTAAAGGTTCCAGTCGTCAGTTGCAAGTAGCCGTCACAGCCTAGTTACACCACTGATAAATTAGGCCTGCTCCCTTCAACGACGGTCATCGATGAGAAGCCACTAAAAACCCGACAGTCCGAGGGTTAATTTTTAGGCTATGATATTCCATTTGGTTTATCCGATTGCCACCCTGTTATTGTTTCTTACATCTTGTGGATGCAACGGCCAGCATAATGGTTAGATGATGGTCGGAGATGGTGGTTCGGTGAAGAGCAAGAATGAGTGACGGTGGTATACGAGTACTTTTGAGCGTAAGGTTTTAAACATTTCTGGTTTAGTGAAGCTTTAGATATTGATCCGTAGGCATGAAAATTCATTACAAAAGTCATTAAAGGCGGGAGCTTTGGGAATAGGGAGCGAGGCGTCAAAGTTGAGGGTTTCTCCGTATATATTATCCAGAATGAATGAACGATGTTAACGTGTCCGATGGGGGTGGTGGTAAGGGCCCCACACGGGAACGAGGTGACGATCCGACCTCTCTTTTGCAAATTGTAGTAGTTGCAGTGGGGATTGGGCCCCACTTTATCTACTCTTCATCAACCTTTTCTCTTTTTCCTTCAATCCTGTCGTATTATTTTAATAATGTGCGGGGGTGAGATTGAGTTGGGTTTGCAGGGGCGCACGTACTCATCACTAACTTTAATAGAATATTATAGGCTCCTATTTGGGTTCACTTACCGGCATATATTGGATTGTTTCGATATTGTAGATTGCGCCATTGAATTAGCCTCATTTATTTGTTAAAGTTACTAGCTCTTGTAAGATATTACTACTCTTAATTTGGGTAATTTATCAACTTTTCAAGGGGTAAATCACAATAACTGATATTATTTGAGCATATCACGTGTTGATAAGAGATCAAATTGAAAAGATTTACCAAACTGGCGTTGAAGATAAAATATCTCTATTATTTGATAGGCAAGAGGTAGAAAAATATGAAAAAAAAAAAGAAAAGAAAAGAAATTTAAACCCTTTATTGTTTCCTGGAAATGTACACGAAGTCGCATTTCTGCGAACATTTCGTGCCTACACTTTCAGTCATTGCAAGCCTACTCCTTCATGCACTATAAAAGGGAGTACACCCCAGTGATAACAAACACTGCAAAAAGTTGTCATTCTTTCCTCTGCTGCAGTATTTCTGCAACCAAACACTCCCATATTCAGACACTTAGTTCAGAAGAAAAGAAAATGCAAAAGAGAGCTCCGGCTTCCTCTTCTTCAGGTAAGCCAAGTTAACCCAAGAGGCCCTGCTTCGCTCCAATCAAGCAGTAACTTTTTGCTTAATTGCTTGATGATCGTGGTTTTAGCTTTACTCGAGGGAAGTATTCAATGAAGAGTTATTGTATTCAACATTCTTTAGATGAGAAATATGACAGAAGCCTAAATTGTAAGTATTAGATTGATTGGCTTTTGACTCATGAGTCATGACTGTTCTAAATCGCTTTCGTTCGGTTTTTTGTTTGTGGGTTGGTGCTGCGGCTTCAATGTCAAGTATTAAAGACCTTAAATGTTGTGGTCGCCTTGTTTGAATTGAACTCCATTATAATTTTTTACCTAGCAAGTGAGCTGCAATCGTTATTGAGTTACTTTGCTCCCCTGTTTGCTTGATTATCCTATCTTGTATTTTTGTGATGAACTTCACGTAGTCAAGAATGAAACTTGTCCTAGAGAAACTCTAGCTGAGGAGCTATCTTATGGAGGAGGATGTTTGGAGAGTGGTAAGATGAGTTAATGTCACGACCCGATCCTCGGGGACGCGCCCATCCTTCCACTTGGTCGATTTCTAAAGTGCGATATCCCAGGACTAATTATCCCCGACCCTTTCTTTTTTTTTTTTTAAAGCACATGCGGAAGCAGTTATAAATCCCCAGACAATAAAACAATGGGAGAGGAAAGCAGGCCATATTTTTCATATTGAAATTCACAACCACACTTTCATTAACAGCACAACCCATAGTATATTTACAATACTATTTACAGCATAAAAGTCTCACACTTATCTACACTAAGACAGGGTTTACAAAAGGGATGGGATCTCGATCCACATCCGGGTTGTACTCAAGATCCCTCTCTGGATCATCTTCTTCTTCTTCAAAAATCTTTCTCTTCCTCAGGTTCCTCCTCCTCGGCTCCTTCTCAGGGTCCTGAAATGGTTATTCAATAACCAATGAGACCACGTCTCAGCGAGTCCTACCCCCTAAGACCCGATTAGTAAACTAATACGCCAAACGGTTGCCTAAGCACAACACGAGTCAGAGGACTTACCTTAGCCTCAGTTCCAACCTGCAATTCAAGGTTAAACACAGATATTCAAACAATTCACGACATCCGATCAAGCATTGATCAATCGACTAAGTCGATTACATGTCAATCTGACCATCTCTAGGTCATTCCCACTCGTACCATAACTTCTCAATGGTGTACTCATTCACCAAATCACATGTGTTTCTCGGGCGTCGTTTTCGCCAATGACATACCGATCACCGACACCGTGCGTTCTTTAAGGCGCCGTTTTCACCAGTGATATCCTCGATCACCGAACCACGTGTCCTTTCTAGGGCGCCGTTTTCGCCAAGGTGACATCGGCTATAGACAACACCGTGAGTTCTTTAAGGCGTCGTTTTCACCAGTGATATTTCCTTAATCACCGAACCACGTTTGTCTATAAGTCATTTACGTGCGTTCTTTAAGGCGCCGTTTTCGCCAGTGATACTTCCAATCACCGAACCACGTATGTCCAATAACATCGTACCTGATTGGTCTCAGCCAATAACATTCTCAGTTATCTCTCATCATTCTCTCTACTATATAGCCCATCAACGTACTGGCGCTATATACCCATGCTCGGCCAAGCACCAATCAAATATTCAATAACAAACAATTTAGGACAATTCCTAAAATTCCACAATTAATTCAATTCCACACAACGTAGAGCTCAAATAAATAAACGGTCTGCACCATGACAATCGGCACGAAATTCCGGTCACCGGCCATCCCGGTTGAATTTCCGGAAAAGTAATTAATTAAATAATTAATTTCGAAAAATAAATAAATAAACATTAAAAATCCAATTTAGGCTCGTATTGCCTTATTGGAGCCCGAAACGGGTCGGGAAAAATCCCAAGATACATTCAATAAATAATCGAACCTTTCTACATGCTAATAACTAGATCTAACCACCTAACATGCATCATTAAGTCACTAAATTAAATATTCTAACCTAATCTAACGACCTAAGTGCATGTAATTAAATCTAACCAACCCTAAGGCATAATTAGCAAATTAATAAAGCATTAGTGAGTAAAACTCACTTGACAAAAGCGGAGACCGAATCACCGCGACGGCGACGCGACGGCGGCCGAAATCGGATTTTCGACAACACCGGTGGGCTTGGACCGGGCCTTGGGCTTGGCCCAACAAATCTCAGTTGAAATGAGATTTGTTCTTGCACTGAAATGGGCTTGCTCTTGGACTTGGGCCTAGCTGTGATTGGGCTTCAAAAACTGGGCTTCCAATTCAATTGATGTTGGGCTGGTTCTTGGGCCGAAATCTGGGCCTGAAGACTACAAATTGGGCCGAGGCTTCTAGCTTTGCTGGTCTACAGATTTGGGCCGAAGATTGCTGAGCCGAAGACTCACGAATTCACGGCTTGCTCCGTGATTTGCTGCGGCTTGCTGGCGAGCTGATCCACGAGCGACGATGGGCGCGGCTGAAGGCTACGTGGACGTCGCTGCAGGTTCGAATGGGTTTCGGTGGGATGGCGCGGTCTTCTTTCGGTGGTCTTCAATGTCGTTTATTGACCGAACCACTCGCAAGTGCTGCCAAGTGGCAACAAGGCACGGTCACTCGGTCAAATTAGGAGTCTTGGCGGCTTCGTTGTTGACCGAGTAAATGGAGAAACGAGACCGCCAGGAGACAAAGGGAAGTGGGGAGCAACTTCGGTCTTCAATGTTGCTGGAGGAGACACAAAGTAGTGGAGATGGGCGCTGCTTCAAAGGTCAACAAAAGCTGGTTTGTTGACTGCATATGGAGACAAGAAGCAGCATCAATTGCCGCTTGATGCATGGCCAGCTGCAGTGTGAGACAAGGAGGTCCACGGAAGAGAGAAAGGGGCTTCGGTTTTCTCGAGTGAAAGAGAGGAAGATGGAGAGGAAACCGCACGAAGGAAATGAGAAGGGAAAGAGAGGATGGAGGTGGACGGTGGGTGAGAGAGTGCAAGGAGATAGAGATGAAAAAGGATGGAGGGCCCCTTGGGCTTGATTTTTCCACAAATATCTCCAAGACTTGGTTCTTGGCCATGTATAATCCCTTGGCCTCCAATGGGCCACACCAACACTTCTCACAACACTTCAATTGGTGCATTTTGGCTAGGCATGAGGGGGATTACGAAATTGGCATCATCTCCTCTCAATTGGACACTTGAATAATTTCAATTCATCCTCATTTGGCTTCTATAAATCTCCGACACACACATGCTCAACCCGAAAGTCAAATTTTCCATTAATTTAGCCAATCTGAACTTCTGCTAAATTTCCGCGACGTCCGAACCCAATTTCCGTAAAATTTCCCGAATCTCCGAAAATTTTCTGAGACTGAGTCGATGCTCCTAAAATTTATTGTGACATGGCCAAATCTTCAATTTCTGAAATTGGACTCGGATTGGCGGTTAATTTTCATTCGGCGCGTTTTTAGCGTGACCTAGACTATCGGGTAGTTTTCAGAACTTTTTAAGGCAAATGACCCGTGGTCGATTTTCTTCGAGCCACTATGAACCCACTCGACTCAATGGCGACTCTTGATTGTCGTGAAAATCTCGAGGATTCAATTACGGACACAGGGTACCAAAACGATAAGAAAATCAGTCTAGTGTCGGCCGACGAGAATTTGCTAATTCAGTGGTGTCACCCACGATTAGTCACATATCTCCATCGATCCAGTCTATCTCTGATTTCAAATCAATTTTTAACTATGCCGTAGTGACCTCTAAAGATGGACACGGTCAAGAAGCCGATTCCTGATCGAGTTCTCAAGTCTATTGCTTTAAAATTTCTTAATCATTTCCCCAGATAGTCTAGTTATCTCGAGAGTGATTGGCTCTGAGAATAACCCTATAGATGCGTCAATGAAATGCCCGATTTATTCAGTAGAAGACAGGGTTGAAAATTCTGGATGTCACAGTCAAGTAGCTTGGACATAAATTACAGCGTTTATTGCATTTTAATTGCTAATCTCTTTGATTAGAAGCGGCTGAATGCATTTCTAACCTTCCAATAAGTTTTTGAAATCTACATTAGGAATTGCTGTGAGATGTACAGAGAACATGATTTAGTGAAGGGATATTATCTGCAATCCTCCTGTAATTTGATCTATAGGTACCGACGAATGCTTCAACCGTCCATGCAACTAAGAAAATACAGCCACTTTTATCGATTTGACCAAGTGTACACCACTGAATTTGAGATAATGTGTGCAGCTAACTAAAGAAAACTGAAATTCTCATTCAACTGATATGCTAAGATTGACGTGTGGCATTAACATTAGGATTGCCAAGTAGGCTTGATGCAAAGGTCATACATTAACATAAAGTCTTTGAATGAACAGAGCAACATACACAACAGAAACACAACATAATTTTTGTTTAACATGGAGCAAAACATTTTTTGTGTACACAGAAATCTGATAAGTCCTAAAGTTTTAGAGAATTGCAGAAACCTAATATCATGCACATCAGGACACTACATAAGCAACTGTTTCAATCGATATGAATTCTTTAAAATCAAACTTCGAGAAGCCCATCTAGGAGGTGATCTTTCTTGAATTCATTCCCATCACAAGCACACTGATAGGTAACAAATCAGAATTGACACCCACACGCGCACCCCCGTGCACACAGAGTAATGGTCCAGACATATAGCTGTAAGACAACAATTGCTAATAAAATAAGCAAACTCTCATCCAAATTGTCTTGAATTTTCCCAACTAGGAACAGTCCAGTCACGTGAGGTAACGGTTGACCATTACCAACCACAAAACAGGGTCAATATTATTTCAAATTGTTGTTATACTTGCTGGATCATATCCAAAATCAACAAGCGTGCAAGAGAGGAAAAAAAGAAAAACTAAAAACCCACATCCTAGAAGGACCCAATTCACTATCAAGACGATCAAAATAGGTATTCAAATTTGGCCAAAAGGAAAAAAATAATAAAGAATCCTAACAAACTGACAGGAAGAAAAGGAAAAAGACTAAATTTCGAACTTCGAACCAATAAAGAAAATGCCAATTGGGTCGTCATATCATAACAATAGAAATTGCACAAAGAGCTTGCTTCGCCTCATCTCCTACTCCCCGTGGAAAGATGATCTTGACGAGAGGCGAGGCGAGGGCAGAAACGACAATCCGATCTCCTTCACTGCGGATGCGGAAGTGAAATCAAGGAAGAAAGAAGGGTCAATGAAGGTGGGTGGAGAGGGGGGTTTTAGAATGGCGGTCGTTTTCTATGAGGGCATTTCAAAGACGGGGCTAAAGTTGGGATTTTCATTTTTATCTATCCCCCGTTTGGTGAGTAATTACTAGCGAACAAGCCACCGGTGGTCGGTGGCGGCTTGTACTTGCATCTGCGTTACGTTGTTTTTGACAAAGAAGAAAAGGGAGGAAGAAACGAAAAGATAAACATGAAAAAATAAATTTCGGCGAAAAACAAAACATAGATAATAAATAATTAAATTAATTAATGACGAGGATTCGGCAAGAGTTCGGACCGTGCGCATCACTCGTGACGTACCTGCCACGCGCATGGGAAGGGAGGGGCCCATGGAGGTGGAAACCGAAGGCGGGGCAATAGTTTTGTCATAATTGCTCATGCTTTACAGTAGCCTCCGGAACTTTGATTCAATTTTGCAAGATTGCTTCCGAACTTTGATTCAATATTCATTATTGTAAAATTTTAAATATTTTCAAGTGGCTTAAGAACTACATTCGACATTTACCAATGGATCATATTAAACTAAAGTTTCATATCATATTTCATCAATTAAAAATTTAAGGATGATATTTTATGTTAGATTAAAGTTTATGGATCATCAGTGCTAATTATCCTATAAAACTCTATCCAACTTCTCAAACAAACTTCTCATCGAAGCATTGTCCCATGGATCAACGTGCTGTCGATTTTGTCCCTTGGTAAAGGATGCATTGCACTCTTAATTAGTAAATAAAAACGAATTAATGGATATTAGAGAAGAGCATTGAATGATGAGCATAGTGGGAAGTAATAGCAATGTGAGGTAAGATTAAGATGTGAGAGTTGAAAACTGCAACTGAAGAAAAAAAGTTAAATTGGTCATTAAAATACAATTGTAATGAGCTTCAAATGGTAAGAATCCTCAACCTGCTTATAATTTCCCACATCAGCTTTTACATACATAGCTTCCTTTAGAAACCTCAATACTTATATGCTTGACTATTGCTTAAAAAGACCTGCTACTGTTGTAGACGTTGCCTGCGAAGCAATTTACGTTAAGAATATGATTTAGGCTTTTCATGTTGTTTTAAACAGAATGGATCACAAACAGACAAGTTTTCAATGAAATGCTTTGGATATTATTGTTTCCTTGAATCTTGGAAAATGTGGTCAATAACAATTTCAGTTTGCATGTAGGAAGAGGACAACAAAGATACCCGTGATGTGATAATTGAATGCGACTAATACATGAGGAATGATTCTTGCAATGTAATTCTTCGCTATGTCTCTTTGCCGGATTGTGCGGAGAAAAGCTGGAGCCTGCAGAATCTCACTGGGCCGACTGTTGTAGTGGTGAATATATTCCATTTGGTTTGTTGGCAGTATATTATCCACATCAACTCTGGTAGAATTTCCATTTCTATTGCCTCGCCAAAGATAATCCTATTCCATTAATCCACCATTCTGTTCAGCAAAGTGTAATACCTGTGAATACATTATTATTATTTTTTTTTTGTTAATCACTGAAAGGACAGTGCATCAAGAGGTAGCTGCTAATTAACTTTGCTTCTGTAAGTGACGTGTAGACATAGTGACCGAAATTGATGTCCAACTTCAAAGAAGACCCCGAAGTATGAGTTATTTTGCATCCTGCTATAGATTTTTATTTTATTTTACTTTTAAGATGGCACATTCCTGGTTTTCTGCTGGGGGAAACAGTCTAGCATTTTCCTTCTGATTAGAATGACCATTCTTATTGACTAACTAAACTATTTGTCTGAGACAGGTTGCCTTCTCCTGCTGCCCTGAGGAAAGAAGGCCTGTGCCCTTTGATACCTGAAGAAGCGGTGCTTATGCTAGCCGCTCTTGGTTTTAAAAGAAAAACATCCGTATACTTCGCTGGAGCAAATGTATGCTGGCCTCGTTTGAACATGTTTAGTTTGCCTCGCCGCTTTTCTCACCCTCCGTTCAAACACGCGCCATTCTATTGTGTTGTTCTTCGTAAAGGTATTCGCGAGTCTTCTCTTGTTCGGCCTTATTGTCGGCATCTTTCCTCCACCGTAATATATTCAGTAACCGGAGACCGAGGATGATAGCTGACTCCCTGAGTCCGTCATGGCGAAGGCATCCGCTGGGGTGTAGACTATAAAGTCCAAAGCAGCTAACTGTAGAATTACGGGGAAAGGCAACGAACAATCAGACTAACAATAGTTGCGGCAGAGCTTAGTCCATAATCATTGCATGCTTCTCAAATCGTCACTTGAAAATGAAAAAAAGAGAGAATATGTAGAGAAGGCTAAAGAAATCAAGCTAGAGACAACTATTTCACGCAAGCCACACACCTGAGAAGAAAGTCAAAAGATAACTTTTTTGCTTAAAAACACCAAAACAAGA
The DNA here is from genome assembly GCA_004368105.4 of Eucalyptus melliodora. Classification (NCBI taxonomy): domain Eukaryota; kingdom Viridiplantae; phylum Streptophyta; class Magnoliopsida; order Myrtales; family Myrtaceae; genus Eucalyptus; species Eucalyptus melliodora. The sequence goes on from CM023406.3 coordinate 14,562,562, forward strand.
AGATAAGTAAATCATTTTCTAAATTCCCGATTTTTTTTAATATACAGTTATTCGGATTATTTGAATATTGCTTTCTTTGAAATTATCTCTTAATTCTACTTTAGTTTTTTAAATTGATTCGGGCAGGCCCCGAACTGCACAAACGGGTCGGGACCCGGTCCCCTCTTTCGGGCATGTGTGGCTTTTTCTTTTTTTAATTTTTTCGCCAGATGAGAGCTGACATAATTTACAGCAGCTAGAAGCTGAAGCCCCCCTCCTCTCTCTCTCTCTCTCTCTCTCTCTGGTTGTTTCGATCAACACCTCGATATCTCAATTGCCAAGTTGATCGAAAGTGAAAAGGTTCAATTTTTCTGATGAGTCTCACTTTCTCTTCAATCGGTTCTTATTGTCAGTCCTTACCTTTGAGTTTCTCGTCTTGTGCAAGAATTGCAATCAAAATCTCACTTTTTACGACCAATTAGTGATGCGATTTTTGTGTTATAAAAGATAACTCTTTCTTTTGTTCTCTTCATTGGCTAAAGGCCCTAGCTCCATTGACGGGGGCGTCAGGAGATTTATTCGGATCAGAATCCGTAGGTTGTTTGTACAAATCCCACAAAATGAATCTAAGATGCTTTGAATTAAAGTAATTGGCATAAAAAGATAGATTTAATGTGTCCACGAGGCTAGTAAAAGATTTTGCATGACTCTAAGTATGCGTTTGGAGAGCCTTTGACAAAATTCCTTGCATTGATTTTAGGGCAAAGAGTTTTTCACCAAATGCAAATAATATTTGGTAAACATTATTTGCATCAAGAAATTTGTTTTTTTTTAATAAAAAAATTATAATAGTGACCCTCCTCGATAACTCAAGCAAAGCTGGAAACTTCGGTAACAAGTGTTGCCTAGATCATGCAACCCCAAATGAGCCAAATCAAATGGCCTTTAATGTCGTGCAACCCAGTTGATGGATCTCCAAGGTCGTGTGATCCTAGGCACCAGCCGCCGAGGTCGTGAAACCCCAGGCTAGGTGACGCTGAAGTCATTTGACCTCACTTAAGCCAAATCTGGACTCCAACGTCACACATGCCAGGCGACGAATAGCCCAACCCCAACTGAAATGACACTGGCGTCAATTTAGCTCCTCCAAACCACCTCCGTGAATCCCAGATTTGAAGGGTAGAGACAACAAACGGTGTAAAATGAAGAGGTATATGTACTCCAGCTTTACGTGGAATTTTCTGTGGCATCTTAGATTAAGGGAAAGCAATTGAGGAGTCTAGTACGTTTCTTTTTATACAGTAATTATGTCTGATATTCATTTGTACTAGTAATAAAATGTTGTTTATGGATGTTTGTCTATTTGTACGAATAAGTCCACAAGACAGCAGTTGTTCACAGTGTAAATTTTCATGGTGCAGTTGCGTTGGGAATGCTCTCAAAGACATAGTGAAGCACATGCAATCAATGGAGATTTCTTTACGGGAATTGGTAAGATAAACAGATTTTATCAAATTTCTATTTCGTCTCAGGCATATCGCATTTCAGATATGAGTTGTTTATCTACATGTCGTGAAGTGATCGAATGAACTTATTGGCCAAAAGATCCGTTACTAGCAAATGGATTTACGCCGACTGTTTGAACAGTAATCATCTAACATAAGCTTTGCACAATTTACTTTTCTTTTATAAGAGAATAGTCATTTTATTGATCAACCTATGGAAAGAAAAACATGGGGGACTACATTTCCGTGCAAATCCATTACAGCATAATGTCCCACATATACAGCCCACGTTGAGGTGTCAAACCTCCCTGGGGAAGATTAGATTGTTATCCCTATAGTAACTTTTCTTTGTACAATGGCCCTTCAACTTGGCACCATATGATCACTAAGGTTGACTTTCGTCCCTGCTCGATGGCCCTTCCAGGCTAACTTCCTCACTAATGCCTTCAAATTGTTCCCCTTGATGTGCTACCAGGCCCAAGTTAATTCACCCTTCGGGTCACTTGTAGATCTTGTATATAAGAGTAGCTGTAAAACTTGTTGCCAAAATCAGTTTCGAGAATACACTAAGAAAAAAAGTGCATTCAATATTCTTCATGTTGTCTAACTAGCACATTGGGGCTATCAATGTCACACCTAGTTTTTATCTCGTTCGTAAGTGCACAACCAATTATGAATCACCAGATAAGTTATAAAGCCATATTTTCGCACATTAGGCTTAAACCAACAAGCCCAAGCAAAGTCTATTTTTCCCACATTTCCTCACCAGCTTCCAAGCCTCCTTTACAGAGAAAGAGCCCCTACATGATCTCGTAAATACTGCTTTGTCTGAAGAGCCAAAGTTTGGAAAAATCAAGCCACATAAAGCCGTTTGAGTTTCAAGCAGATCATCAGACCTTGCTGGAGGCCATCTCCATCCATTTGCCTCGATAACATTTACAACTGTGGCTATATTACCTAAAGCTGAAATATAAAGCGTATGTAAACTTTTGCATGGACGTGGTATGAAAGGGGAAAATGAAAATGCTTAGGATTGGTTGTAAGAGCTATATATACAACTACCATTGCTAAACACTGTGATTTCAAATGTGTCTAAAGAACTTAGCTCAATAAGGTGTTTGATAAGTTGTTTTTAAGAAGGAACAAGTTCAACTTCTTTTGATGGAATGAATTGGTTTTGCATCCCCTCTGCTTCATATATTTCTCATGTCTCCAAGTTTGACAATGGTACTGTTGGCGTTATTGAACAGAGGGTAGCAATGGAGCTTGCAAACATTCACTCTACCCACCTCACAAGGTATGAATGCACTTCCCCCATGATGCCGTTGAGAAAGGCTTTCTTTGTGATATTGACTGGTTATGCGTTGTTGATGTTTTGGCGGAAGAACGGTCCAACCTATCGCTGCCAACCTACAGCAGGCAGAGTCAGAGCCCAGTGAGTGTTGGGCCGCAATGACTTGGTAGTATGCCAAAATATCAATGCTTCAATTTAGATCATAATTTTTGTAGCTTGATAGCAGTGTAGCCTTTTTTTTTTTTTTCGAAAAATTTGCTTTACTAAACTCTCGGACGACGGATCTATTAATCCTTGTCGTTTCCCCGACAATATGACTTGTCTTAGTGAGATATTTGGCAGTTTGTCTCTCTCTATCATTACTCTTCCGAGTTTACCTATTTCTAATGGTTGTTTTCCGTAGAGAATGCAGGGCTAATGCTAAATCTATGGCAAAGAATGATGCGAGAAACTTACAGCTTCACTTTCGAACCTAACTATCACTTCCTCTATTTACTGGGAAGAAACTAGAAAAGAGAGAAGAGGGGGGGGGGGGGGGTGTCATTATATCTGGCCCGGAATCCTCCATTAATTTGGACGTCGTTGTGCTTGAAGGTGGCTTCAACAAAGAAGATAAAGATAACCAGACCCAAGAAGAGTTTGAGAACTACGTGGTTAAAGAACGTCAAGGAAAGAAACCGCTTTTCATAGGAAATCTCCAAGTGACACTAAAGAAAGGTGTTGGCAGCTGGAAGAACTGACATTTACTGACATTTCGAGCTGGAATAGGAGTAAAAGTTTCCGTGAAGGGCTTAAGTTGGCATCAAGTTATTGTTGGAGTACACAAATCTGGGAAGAAAAAACGGATGCCTTCTATGACAAGGAACATAGAGGAAAATGTAAGTCCTTCCAGTCTTTTTGCAGTATATAAACCTGTCCTTTATGATTGACCATAACATGGTTTTGGATTTCTACAGCCGTCAAATTTTTAATTGAGAGCGTCATCCTATATAGAACTTAACCTCTTGAACAAAAATTCTAATAAATAATAAACATTGAGCGTCTTTGTTATCAACTATTGTTGACACTTTGATCTCTTTCAGGAGAGAGTTTGGATGCCTATCAGAAGTTAGCTTCTAGTCATTAATCTAATAGTGACCGAGACCTTATACGCATGTTCTCTTCATTTACTACATATATGAAGCATTGTCCACCTGTATCTAACAATGAGGTCTAGAGGTTGGAGAAGATTGTCGAAGATGGGAAATCTTACCAAAAACTGAGTGAAGCCGGAATACATAAGGTGAAGGACTTTCTATTGCAACTCTTTATGGACTCCAAGAAACTGTGAGAGGTAGGCACTTAGTTAATGATTCTCAATTAGGAATTAGGGATTGATTGACAACCAAGAATGTAAGGCTTGTGTCTTCACTCATCATAGAAATTGGAAAGAGCATAATACCGATGAACTGGAATATCCTCTTAGATCATGCAAAGACTTGCAAAACAGATTGGTAATTGTACTGTCCCGATGGCATGAGGAAGCATGGTGCTGTATTCAACACTAATTGTCAAATGATCGCCCTAATCAAAGACCTAATCAAAGACGGTGCATGTTTGGCTACTAATCGATTTTCTCCCCAAGAGAAGGTAAGTAACTAAGGAGTTCCTACCGTGTTTTGTCCAAACAGTTCATGTCCTGCACACCATCATGCTGAATTCATATAATTTGTCCCATATATCTATACAATTAGTAATTTGACCTTTACTCATAGCTATGGCTTAATAGGTGTTAGGATTGATAAAAGATGTGGAAACTTGGAACAGGAGTTAGTATGACATCTAGATGCTTTGTTTTTCTTTTTGTTTTTTTTTTTAAATTATTATTAGTACCAAGACTGTTCTCTGAGATGCGTGAAGCTTAATTATTTGGGAAAAAGGCCAAATGCAAAGATAATAACGTGCACCTGCAGATAATTGAGGACAACCTGCTGAAGTTCTTTTCCAGCACCACAAACAACTTTTGGTGCACGCTTCATACCCTATCACTGAACAATCTAGTAGACTAAGATCATAAGAGCCAACCAAAAAAGCCAGAGTCCTATAGCATCATCAGGGCTTAAAAAATCAGCCATAACACCTTGCCCAGAGAAAATTGATGGACTGCAGGACTAGTCCTAGCACCATCGAGAAGACTAAAATATTCCTCCTGAGGAGAAGAGTCAAGACCTAGATAAGCAAACGAAAACAATTAACTGAAGAACAATGAAACGCTATCTACTGCTCTGTATTAACAGTACCACTTGCCATGGTCACTTACAAGGTTTGGCAGCAGATCAAACTTCCTCATGAAATATGTTAATGGCATCAGCCCATTGCTTACACATGACTGATAATGATGTTTAGATGACATGAAGTAAATCTTCAATGTCCAAAGCCTGTTAAGCAACTTGATGAAGTTCATTTTTTCTACAGACAGGAAGAGATCGATAATATAGGGAGGCATTCGGCTGACAAAGATTCTCAAAAGTCTGTTCTAATTTCAATTTGATAATTAAAACAGGCCAGAAAATGCGTTTGGTAACACTCCGAGAGCAGCTGATAAATAAAAAGGAAAACTATTCTCAGAATCAAAATCACAAAATGAATATGACTTTTTAGTATTCTGATTCCAAATGCAAACATAGAGATTTGGAATAACTAAGCCTGTTTTTGGAATGTGATGTAACCTGAACATATTCTCACAATTTTCATCCCTAATGACATATATCATTTTCACTTAACAAACATTTTGTCAAAAAAAAATAAAAAAATCGAAAACAGTTTCTATGAAGACAGAAACTTTAAACAGTCGAGAACAAATCCTCCTCTAGATTCCACTCCGCCATCCTCACCTGCCAATCGGAGGAAATCGAGCAACAACCTCACAAGACCGAATCGAAAAATAATCGAATCGCCGCCGCTCATTAGGAGGTCACGGAAAGAAGGCCCCAAAAGGGAGCCGAACCTGAGAAGCGAAAGCGGTCCGTTGGAACTTGAAGCTGAAACAGAAGTGCTCGCTGTTGGAACAGAGCTGGTACAGAGCTGTTACACTCGGTCTGATAGTTGGAGGAAGGGGGCAGGGGCAGATCTTTTTCTTTTGTTTTTAAAAATTGAAAATTTCCTTTCCTTTTCTTTTTCCCTCTCTTTTTACTTATTTTAAGGACGTGTTTCACATTAGAATATGAATCTTTTGATTTTTTTTTTTAGTGACAAAGAAACTTCTTAATTAATAGGTTAATTTTCACAATCACAACTAGATACGAAACAAAGAAACCATTGCTCAACTCTACTCCCCTATTGATTCCATTTTATTTTTCTATTTCATTTCTTTATTTCGTACCTTCAATTTTATCATCTCAAATGGATCATGAGTTCTTTAGATTGCATATGATTATTTACCAATTAGTTTCGAAAAGTACCGGACTTTGCCATAATCTTCATTGTTTTGGTGGAAGAAAGTTTGTAATGTTTGATACGATAAAGATTGGTTGAATTGATGGTCAGTAATTTGTTAAGGGTATCTAATGGTTTCTTCTTTGAAATTCATTACAAAAACAATGGAATCGAGGTATTCCTTTTTACCTTGTCTCCATTTTGCTGAGCACATGAAGACTGATGAGACTAAACCATATGCTACGAACACGTCATCGTCTATCTTTCGTTCATTTAGTTTTTGCGTTGCTTATACCTGATATCAACTTTTGTTAATTGCTCTACAGAATATCTAGAAATAAAATCACAAAAATTCTTAAAATGAACAAAAGAAAAGAAAAACTCCAAACAGAGTAGCTCAGCAACACGAAAAAGGAAGACGAAAAATTGAAAGAAAAAAGCAGTGCGTTGAAAAAAAATCGTAAATTTTCTTCATATAGTATTGGATTTTCTAACCATCATTGGCCTAATCTGTGCCCTCGCCGGTGTCTTGGCAGTGCAAGACTCTCGCCAAGACTTCATCGACGAGCAAACCGCCCCTCGTGCTGAAGTAGGGGTCGGCCCGATAACCTGGAGTCGTATGGTCGCGGCTTACGCTCAGAAGTACGCGGACGAGCCTAGAGGTGACTGCGACCTCGAGCACTCCGGAAGGCCCTACGGCAAGAACCAAGTCAAGGGCTATGGCGTCCTGAGCAGCAGAGACTCGGTGAAGATGTGGGTGGGAGAGGAGGATAACTACGACTACTGCTCGAACTCGTGCGTGGGAGGCGAGTGCCTGCACTACCCTCAAGTCGTGTGGCGCAACTCAGTTCGTCTAGGATGCGCTAGAGTGAAGTGCGATAACGGGCGGTGATCAACGATCCTCAGACGGCGAGCGGCTGTATTGAACGATCTATATAAGTTCTGAATAAACTCTTATGATTCAGACGATTCTACAAATCCACACCACTCCCTATTTGAGACATACATAGCGTAAGCCTGCTGTCACTAGACGACACTTCCTACAAAGAAGTTCCTACCTTCGCATCTCTCTCGTTATCATATAGAAAGTCACACAACAAAACACAAATCATCATAACTCAACAATTTTGGTATGCTTTTTCGGTTTCCTTTTTCGACTGCTTGTTTCTGATCCCTCCATACGAATCCTCTTTGCCAGACTCGGACATTGCGTGCTTTGTGGGAACTCCCGCTTGGCAAATACCGTGCTCATCGTCATCATCATCGCCAGTAGTATCTTCTGAGTCTGTTTCGCCAGTGCAAGAAGCTAACGGACTCGGAGGTTAATAACTTGCCACTGCAGATTCTGCAGCTGCTACTGTTTCAGGGGTATGAAGATCCGCGATCCCCAGCATCAAGTCCTATTTCGTTAATTGCTCTACAAATTATCCAGAAATAAATTCGCCAAAGTTTAAAAGAAAAAAAAAATCCAAACAGAACACCGCAGCAACACATAAAAAAAAAAAAAAAGATGATGAAAAAAATGAAAGTGAAAGTAAATTTTCTTTGCGTAGTCGCTTAATAAGTGTTTAGGCATTTCTTTTACGAAATCCTACTGCTTTCTACATTTTTATTTTTTGTTTCTGTTGTAGACAAAAACGATACACTTTTTGCACACTGGCATATTCTGTCGTTGATTAATAAGAAAAGAAGAAAATCTATAAGATAAGCGCAGATCGAGGGGTGCGCCCATTCATGTTTTGATCTTCAAATTGCATATGGCCCGTATGTATGCTTGCGTGTTGAGATCATACAATGTTCATGATGGATCAAATCGCTACACTTTTATCTACCAATGAGGGTGATACGTGTCCATCGCTCTCGATTTCTAATCAAAAAGATAAAGCTGAGATTAACTCCGGAATATTGATTTGTATTGAATTGCTAGCCAAAATCCTTCGAGAAAAGCAAATGATATGAAAAATAATTTTCGAAAAATAATCGCTCGTACAATTACAAAAATGAACGAATGCAAAAAAATTAAAGTCGTTTACAAAAATGTTCAAATATAAATTATCATCAATAATGAGACGTATTTCATTAATCAATTATTTCAAGTAATACGAATGATCATTTTTAGGAATATACTTTTCAAATCATTCATTTTTTATAGAACAAAAAGAGTCTTAATTCACATCAATTTACAAATAATATCATATACGGCATGATGTGTTCAGGTTTGTCTAAGAATCAATAATGTTTAATTCGGGTCCATATGTTCAATAGTAATCTCGCACACTTCCCAACAAAACGAAGTGGCCTGACAAGAAGGTGACTTGGCTCTTTTCCAGCAGAGCTGGTACGGAAGCGTCGAAGGACTCGTGGGACATCACATTGATGCGAATGTGGCGGTGGATTAGTTGTGGAATTTGTAATTTGGAAAAAGCAATGTGATCATCCTTACTTCAGATAACCTAAAACAAAGAGACAAAATACTGGTTAACTGACGTTTCCTCCTTGCGGAGGAAGAGAATCCGTGCGGCATCTCCTCCTCCACAGTTTATGGACAAGTATGGTTTGGACAATTTCCGATGCTTGCACTGAATGATCTTTCATAGAGCAAGAATCATGGGCTTGGCAGGGCACTCGTTTACAATGACGCAAGAGAAGAAGGATTTAACTCAATTCCCCAGGCGGAATAATACCCGTTACGGGGCATTCATTTCGGAATTCAGAACCCAAATCTTCTTGAGGCCTATCAAACTATGTTTCACAAGTTTCATGCCCATCATTTTGTTGCTCGTACATATAAGACTCGACACAATTCTATCTTATTCGATATCTGGCGACCATCCACCTTACAAAAAGATATCCATATCTCCATTTACAGTACTCTGAAAGCCCAAACTTAGATCAAGTCTAAATTCAAACCATTAATAATGACCTATAATTTCTATTATATGCTTATAGTAGAGATTGCCAACTTGTAAAATCAGAATCAAATTAGATTTTACCTCACCATTTCCAGCCATATAATGCTAGTAATCCATATCATTGCATATGATAGGTTTGTATAAGAATCCAACATCAGGATGTTCTGCAAGATATGGCGTGTCTCAAAATGTGTGAAGCATAACTTATAATGACAAATTCCTAAATCTATCTGATCACCCTCCAAGAATGTTCTATGCGATCCTTAAAACTCAATAATTTCTCAGAGAGAGGCCAAATGCCAAGGTAATACGTGTGCCTGCAGATGATTGAGGACAACCAGCTCAAGTTCTTTAGCACCACAGGCAACTTTTGATACACACTTGATACCCTACCATTGAACAAACTAGTAGACTAAGATTATAAAAACTAACCAAAAAGAACAGAAGTCCTACAGTGACACTGGAACTTAAAAAAAAAAACCAGCTTTACCACTTCACCCAGAGAATTAACAAGGAACTGATGGACTGCAGAACTGATCCTAGCACCACCTAGAAGACTAAAAAATTCCTCCTAAGGAGAAGAGTCAAGACCTAGATAAGCAAACAGAAACAATCAAATGAAGCACAATGGAAAGCCATCGACTCCTCTATTTTAACAGGACCACTAACCATGGTCATTAATAAGGCTTGTTAACAAATCAAACTTCTCATGAAATATGTTCATGACATTAGCCGACAGCTTGTGCAGGACTCATAATGATGTCCGGATGACATGACATAAATCTTCGATGTTGGAAGCCTGTTGAGCAACTTGATGAAGTTCATTTTTACTGCAGACAGAAAGAGATTGAGAATCGAAGTAGGCATTCGGTGGATAAGGATTCTTAGATATCTGTTCTCATTTTATTTGAGAATGTAAACAGTCCAAAAAATGTGTTTGGTAATACTTCGAAAACAGTTGATGAAAGGAAAAATATCAATAAAATCAAAATTAAAAACTGAAGACGACTTTTTAGTGTTCACATTCCATGTGCAAATATGGAGATTTGGAATAACTACGCCTGTTTTCTCATTGTGATGGAACATGAGCAAATTCTCATAACTCTCATCCCTTACAACATGCATCATTTTCACTCAACAAATTTTCTATGATAAAACATTGAAAATGGTTTTTATAAAAGTGGAAACAAAAATATCATAGACACATGCCAGGCGACAAATAGCCCAACCCCAATTGAAATGACACTGGCGTCAATTTAGCTCCTTCGAGCCACTGCTGCGAATCCCAGATTTGAAGGGTAGAGACAACAAACAGGGTAAAATGAAGAGGTGTATGTACTCGAGCTTTACGTGGAATTTTTGTGGCACCTTAGATTAGGGGAAAGCAATTGAGAAGTCTGGTACTTATCTTTTTATACAGTAATTACGTCTGATATTCATTCGTACTAGTAATAAAATGTTGTCTATCGATGTTTGTCTATTTGTACAAATAAGTCCACCCAACAGTGGTTCAGAGTGTAAATTTTCATGGTGCAGTTGCGCTGGGAATGCTCTCAAAAACATAGTGAAGCAGATGCAATCAATGGAGATTTCTTTAGAGGAATTGGTAAGATAAATAGATTTTATATATCTTTATCAACATTTCAGTTATGAGTTGTTTATCTGCATGTTGTGAAGTGATCGAATGAACTTATTGACCAACAGATCCGTTACTAGCAATGGATTTATGCCGGCTGTTTGAACTACAATCATTTAACATAAGCTTTGCACAATTTCCTTTTCTTTTATAAGAAAATATTCATTTTATTGATCAACCTGTGGAAAGAAAACATGGGGGACTACATTTCCATGCAAATCCATTACAGCATAATGTCCCACATATACGGCCCATGTCGAGGTGTCAAACCTCCCCAGGGAAGATTAACTTGTTATCCCAAGAGTAACTTTTATTTGTTGTACACTAGCCCTTCAACTCGGCACCATATGATCACTAAGGTTGATTTTGTCCCTGCTTGATGGCCCTTCTAGGCTAACTTCCTCACTAATGCCTTCAAATTGTTCCCCTTGATGTGCTACCAGGCCCAAGTTAATCCACCCTTCGGGTCACTTGTAGATCTTGTACATGAGAGTAGCTGTAAAACTTGTTGCCAAAATCAGCTTTGAGAATACACTAAGAGAAAAGTGCATTCAATATTCTTCATGTTTTCTAACTAGCACATTGGGGCTGTCAATGTCACACCTAGTTTTTATCTTGTTTGTAAGTGCACAACCAATTATGAATCACTAGACAAGTTATAAAGCCATATTTTCGCACATTAGGCTCAAACCATACAAGCCCAAGCCAAGTTTATTATTCCAACATTTCCTCACCAGCTTCCAAGCCTCCTTTACAGAGAAAGAGCCCCTACATGATCCAATAAATACTACTTTGTCTAAAGAGCCAGAATTTGGAAAAATCAAGCCACATAAAGCCTTTTGAGTTTCGAGCAGATCATCAGACCTTGTTGGAGGCCATCTCCATCCATTTCCCTTTATAACATTTGCAACTGTGGCTATATTACCTAAAGCTAAAATATAAAGCGTATGTAAACTTTTGCATGGACGTGGTATGAAAGGGGAAAATGAAAATTTTTAGGATTGTTCATAAGAGCTATATATGCAACTGCTGTTGCTAAACACTGTGATTTCAAATGTGCCTGAAGAACTTAGCTCAACAAGGTGTTTGATAAGTTGTTTTTAAGAAGGAACAATAAAATAGGTTGTTCAACTTCTTTTGATGGAATGAATTGGTTTTGCGTCCCCTCTGCTTCATATTTTTCTCATGTCTCCAAGTTTGACAATGCTACTGTTGGCGTTGTTGAACACAGGGTGGAGATTGCAAACATTCACTCTACCCACCTCACAGGGTATGAATGCACTTCCCCCACGATGCCGTTGAGAAAGGCTTTCTTTTTGGTATCGACTGGTTATGCGTTGTTGATATTTTGGCGGAAGAACGGTCCAACCTATCGTTGCCAACCTACAGCAGGCAGAGTCAGAGCCCAGTGAATGTTGGGCCACAATGACTCTGTAGTATGCCAAAATATCAATTCTCCAATTTAGATTAGAATCTTTGTAGCTTGATAGCAGTGGAGCTTTTTTTTTTCTTTAAAAATTTGCTTTACTAAACTCTTGGACGATGGATCTATTAATCCTTGTAGTTTCCCGGATAGTATGACTTGTCTTAGTGAGATATTTGGCAGTTTGTCCTTCTTTACTGACAATTCAAGCTGGAAATCTCTAGAGTTTGGAAATCTCCAAGTGACACTCAAGAAAGGTGTTGGGCAGCTGGGAGAACTGACATTTACTGACAATTCTAGCTAGAATAGGAGTAAAAGTTTCTGTACAGTGCTTAAGTTGGCATCAAGCTATTGTAAGTCCTTTAGTCTTTTTACAGTGTATAAACCTGTCCTTTATGACTGACCATAACATGGTTTTGGATGTCCATGGCTGTCAATTTTTTAAATTGAAAGTCATTTTTTAGACACTTTTGAACAAAAATTCTGATAAATAATAAACATCGGGCGTCTTTGTTATTATCTATTGTTGACACTTTGATCACTTTCAGGAAAGAGTTTGTATATCTATCAGAAGTTAGCTTCTACTCTTTAATCTAATAGTGACCGAGACCTTATTTGCATGTTCTCTTCATTTACTACATACATGAAGCATCATCCACCTGTATCTGACGATGAGGTCTGGAGGTTGGAGAAGATTGCAAAATATGGGAAATCTCAGCAAAAACTGAGTGAAGCCGGAATACATAAGGTGAAGGACTTTCTATTGTAGCTCTTTATGGACTCCAAGAAACGGCGAGAGGTAGGCACTTAGTTAATGATTCTCAATTAGGGATTGATTGACAACTAGGAATAAAAGGCTTATGTCATTACTCATCATAGAAATTGGAAAGAGCATAATACCGAAGAACTGGAATATCCTCTTAGATCATGCAAAGACTTGCAGAGCGAATTGGAAACTATACTGTCCTGATGGCATGAGGAAGCATGGTGCTGAATTCAACACTAATTGTCAACCAATCACCCTAATCAAAGACCTAATCAAAGGCGGTGCATCTTTGGCTACTCATCAACTTTCTCCCCAAGATATGGAAACTTGGAACAGGAGTTAGTATGACATCTAGATGCTTTGTCTTTCTTTTTGTTTTGTTTTGTTTTGTTTTTTTTTTAATTATTATTGGTACCAAGATTGTTCTCTGAGATGCATGAAACTTAATTATTTGGGAAAAGGGCCAAATGCGAGATAATAATGTGCACCTACAATAATTGAGGACCAACTGAAGTTCTTTTCTAGCACCACAAACAACTTTTGGTACACGCTTCATACCCTATCACTGAACAATCTAGTAGACTAAGATTATAAAAGCCAACCAAAAAAGCCAGAGTCCTATAGCATCATCAGAGCTTAAAAAATCAGCCATACCACTTCACCCAGAGAAAACTGATGGACTGCAGGACTAGTACTAGCACCATCGGGAAGACTAAAAAATTCCTCCTGAGGAGAAGAGTCAAGAACTAGATACGCAAACAAAAACAGTTAAATGAAGAAAAATGAAACGTCATCTACTGCTCTGTATTAACAGTACCACTTGCCATGCTCACTAACAAGGTTTGGCAGCAAATCAAACTTCCCCATGAAATATGCAATGGCATCAGCCCATTGTTTATGCATGACTAAAAATGATGTTTGGATGACATGAAGTAAGTCTTCAATGTCCAAAGTCAGTTGAGCGACTTGATGAAGTTCATTTTTTTGCAAACAGAAAGAGATCGATAATCTAAGGAGGCATTCTGCTGATAAAAATTCTCAAAAGTTCAAAAAATGCTTTTGGTAACACTCTGAAAGTAGCTAATGAATAAAAAGGAAAACTATTCTCAGAATCAAAATCACAAACTGAAGATGACTTTTTAGTATTCTCATGCTAAATGCAAACAGGTAGATTTGGAATAACTAAGCCTATTTTTTGGATGTGTTCGCAATTTTCATCCCGAATGACATATATCATTTTCACTTAACAAACATTTTGTCAGAAAAACAAAAAAACATCGAAGACAGTTTCTATGAAGACGGAAACTAAGCAGGCCTTAAATAGTTAGGAACAAATCCTCCTCCAGATTCCACTCTGCCATGCTCACCTGCCAATTGGAGGAAATCGAGCAACAACCTCACAAAACCGAATCGGAAAACAATCGAATCACCGCTGCCCATTAGGAGGTCGTGGAAAGAAGGCCCGAAAGGGAGCTGAACCTGAGAAGCCAAAGCGGTCTGTCGGAACTTGAAGCTGAAACGGAAGAGCATGTTGTTGGAACAGAGCTGGTACAGAGCTGTTATGGTCGGTCTGATAGTCGGAGGGAGGGGGCGGGGATTGAAATATCCATTTCTTTTTCCCTCTCTTTTACTTATTTTAAGGACGTGTATGACATTGGAATATGAATCTTTTGATTTTTTTTTTTTTTGGGCAAAGAATCCTCTTAATTAATAGGTTAAATTTCATAGTCACAACCAAATACGAAACAAAGAAACTCTCGTTCAACTCTATTCCTCTATCGATTTCATTTTTTTTTTTCCGTTCCATTTCTTTATTTCGTACATTCAATTTTACCATGTCAAATGGATCATGAGTTCTTTAGAACGTGTATGATCGTTTACTGACTAGTTCCAAAAAGTACCAGATTTTGTTACAATCTTCGTTGTTTTGGTGGAAGAAAGTTTGTAATATTTGATACGGCAAAGATTGGTCGAATCGATGGTCGGTAATCTCTTAAGAGTATCCAATGGTTTCTTCTTTGAAATTCCTTACGAAAACGATGGAATCGAGGAATTCCTTTTTACCTTATCTTCTTTTTGCTGAGCAAATGAAGATTGATGAGACTAAACCATATGCTACGAACATGTCATCATCTATCTTTTGTTCGTTCAGTTTCTGCGTTGCTTATACCTCATATCAACTTTTGTTAATTGCTCCACAAATTATCCAGAAATAAAATCGCAAAAATTCTTAAAATGAACAAACGAAAAGAAGAACTCCAAACAGAGTAGCTCAGCAACACGAAAAGGAAAAAAAAAGGAAGACGAAAAATTGAAAGAAAAAAGCAGTGCATTGAAAAAAATCGTAAATTTTCTTCATATAGTATTGGATTTTCTTACCAACATTGGCCTAATCTGTGCCCTCGCCGGTGCCTTGGCAGCGCAAGACTCTCGCCAAGACTTCATCGACGAGCAAACCGCCGCTCGTGCTGAAGTAGGGGTCGGCCCGATAACCTGGAGTTGTACGGTCGTGGCTTACGCTTAGAAGTACGCGGACGAGCCTAGAGGTGACTGCGACCTCGAGCACTCCGGACGGCCCTAGTCAAGGGCTATGGCGTCCTGAGCAGCAGAGACTTGGTGAAGATGCGGGCGGGAGAGAAGGACAACTACGACTACTGCTCGAACTCATGCGTGGGAGGCGAGTGCCTACACTACACTCAAGTCGTGTGGCGCAACTCAGTTCGTCTAGGATGCTCTAGAGTGAAGTGCGATAATGGGCGGTGGTCTACGATCCTCCCAGCAATTATGATGGCGAGTGGCCGTATTGAACGGTCTATATAAGTTCTAAATAAACTCTTATGATTCATATGATTCTACAAAACCACGCCACTCTCTATTTGAGACATACATATCGTAAGTCTGCTGTCACTAGACGACACTTCCTACCAAGAAGTTCTTACTTTTGCATCTCTCTCGGTATCATATAGAAAGTCACAGAACAAAACAAAAATTATCATAACTCAACAATCTCGGTACGCTTTCACGGTTTCTTTTTCGACTGTTTGTTTCCGATCCCTCCATACGAATCCTCTTCGCCAGAGACTCGAACACTGCGTGCTTTGTTGGAACTCCCGCTTGGCAAATACCGTGCTCATCGTCATCATCATCGCCGGTAGTATCTTCTGAGTTTGTTTCACCAGTGCTAGAAGCCAACAGATTCGGAGGTTAACAACTTGCCACTGCAGATTCTACAGCTACTACTGCTTCAGGGGTATGAAGATCCGCGATTCCCAGCATCAAGTCCTGTTTCGTTAATTGCTCTACAAATTATCCATAAATAAATTCGCAAAAGTTTCAAAATGAACCAAAAAAAAAAAAAAATCCAAGCAGAACACCGCAGCAACACAAAAAAGAAAAAAAAGATGATGACAAAAATGAAAGTGAAAGTAAAATGTTCTTTGCGTAGTCGCTTAATGAGTGTTTGGGCATTTCTTTTACGAAATCCTACTGCTTTCTACATTTTTATCTTTTGGTTCTGTTGTAGACAAAAACGATACACTTTTTGCACACTAGCATATGTTATCGCTGATTAAGAAGAAATGAAGAAAATCTATAAGATAAGTGCGGATCCAGTGGTCCGCCCATTCATGTTTCGATCTTCAAATTGCATATGGCCCATATGTACGCTTGCGTGTTGAGATCATACGATGTTCGTGACGGATCAAATCGCTACGCTTTTATCTACCAATGGGGGTGATACATGTCCATCACTCTCGATTTCCAATCAAAAAGATAAAGCCGAGATCAATTCCGGAATATTGATCTGTCTTGAATTGCTAACTAAAATCCTTCGTGGAAAGCGAATGATATGAAAAACATTTTTCAAAAAATAATCACTCATATAGTTACAAAAATGAACGAATGCAAAGGGGTCATCTGGTTTGCGTTCACTGTTCATCTCCTCTCCCAAGACAGGCGATTGTGCACTGTTCATGCCGACTGGTTTCCTGCTTGGCCTGGACGTCTCGGCCTTCCTCTTGCTCCGATTTTTGGGGGGTTTTCTTCCCCTCACCTTCCTCCATCCTCCCTGTGAGTGGATCCGCTCGTTTTCACCCCGAAGACGAGATCTCTGCTGCCCTATTCGGCTCTTCGACTATCACTTGCTGGAGCTGCTCGGCTTTGGTTCGACGGTCACCTGTAGGAGTTGCTCGCGCTTGGGCCCCCTCGGCTCTGGCTCGAGACAGCTGTGGAGGTCCCGAGCGTCTTTGCTCTGGTTTGGACGTCGCATGTTGAAGTTCCGCTCGGCTCTGGTTCGAGACCCATGGAAGCTGCTCGTGCTCGGGCCTTGATCAACTCTGGTCTAAGGCGGCTGGGGTGGTCCAGAGTGTCCCTCCTCTTCGTAGCTCGGCCTGGTATGGAGTGCCTTTTGGTAGGTATATAGAGGGTTAACTACTTGGTGATTCTACGGGGCTCGATGGCCTCTTCTTCAGCGGAACCTCAGCTAGGTGGTGATAGGGGGAAGGGGCCGAGTTCCCCTCCTCACAAGGCTGTAGACCTGCAAGCTAGCAAGTTAGGCCAGCAATCCCGACTCGTAGGAGGATCTTCCTTGACAGGGGATGGCTCGGGCCGTGGGCCGATCTCTCGGCCTCTTCGGGAAGGCCGATCTCGGGGACGAAGTCGAGTTTGGGATCTTACTAAGAGGGCCCCGAGCAAGCCAGCAAGCTCCTCAAGGCCCCCTCAAGCCCCATCGTGGGCCAATGTGGTGCGGTTGGCCGCAAAGGGCTACGAGTTATCCTATAATCCTCCTGCTACTGTTGTGGGGGAGAAGGCAGCTGTAAATCTGTCAAGAGAAGCACTGCAGGCTGCGGATCCCAAATGGAATGAATTCTTGGTAGGTTATTTTATTGGGAGGAAACTTCCTTCTCAGATGACTGAACAAACTTTGAAGAATATGTGGGGGACAAAGCTAGTAGATATGCTGGCCGATGATCAAGGCTTCTACTATTTCCATATCCCGGACCCGGTGTTCCAAAGGAAGATCCTAGAGGAGGGACCGATCACTGTTGCTTGGATTCCCCTCATTTTGCAACAATGGAAACCTCTTATGGAGTTGAAGAAGGCTAAGAAAACCTCCGTTTCGGTGTAGATAAGACTCAAGAACCTCTCCCTTGACCTGTGGTCCACATCGGCGATTAGTGCTATAGCCAGCTCCGTTGGCAAACCCCTTCATGTGGATCAAAGAACTGAGGATACGAGGATAATTTCCTTTGCCAGAGTGTGCGTGGAGATCCAGGTAAATCGACTGAGAATTTCGACGGTTGAAGTGAATGTTGATGGGGTCATTAAATCCATTGTTGTGGACTATGAATTGAGACCCCTTGAATGCTCCAAGTGTGGGGTTTTTGGACATAAATGTGATGCTGCCCCTCCCCCTATTTGGCCTCTTCCTGCTCCTATGGCAGATGCTCGGCCCCTTAACCAGCCTTCCAAGGATTCTGAAGCCCCGGAGCAGGGCTGGAAGCAGGTGATGAGCAAGAAGAAAAAGGCTCAACAACCTTTGGAGGGGACGCCACCCAGGTCAGTTAGTCCGAGCGAAGAAGAGAGGTCTTTGAAGCTCAAAACTGCGGCTGTAGAGAAGAGGCTACCTGGTACATATTTACGCAGGCCCCTTAGGGGGCCGGTGATCATTTCAGAGCAGGTTGATACTGTTCCAACTACTTCAGTTGAAGCTATCACCACTTCGGTGCCGGTAGACACTGCGGTGCCCCGAGCGGAGGTTGTAGGGAGTTTAGACATTTCTTTTTCGGAGGATGATCTCCTCTCCCTTGTTCCTTCATCGAAGGCATCTCTAGAGGATAAGAGGCCTGCTGAGATGCCGGAGCCTCCTCAGGACAAGCTGCTTGACATTGCCTTGGATCCTCCTCCTTTGACGGTTCGAGCAGCCCTGCCTTTTACTAGGCGTAGCGCCTCTAGAAGGAGGTAATGCTCTTGCCCTCTTCCTTTGTATATAGTATATATATATGTATATAGGTTGCTGGAACACTAGGGGGCTTGGTGCCCCTCTTAAGCAAGCAGAAGTGATGTACTTTATCTTGACGAACCAGTTGGCTTTGATTGGGGTAGTTGAGACTAAAATTTCTCACAACCTCTTTAATGCCATCTTTGGGAAATTGATTTCGAATTGGTGTTGGCGGGCTAATTCTGAGTACTCTAATCGGGGTAGGATTTGGGTTGGCTGGGATCCTACTGTGGTTTCCTTTGAAGTTTTATCAGTCTCGGATTAGATGATTCTTGGGAAGCTTTGCTAGGTGGAGACCGGAGTGGCCTACTATGTCTCTTTTATCTATGCCGAGCATTCTTTTTCTAATCGTCGTCCTCTTTGGGAGGATTTGGTAGCGAGAAGCTATTCTTTACAGGATGTGCCTTGGCTTGTTTTGGGAGACTTTAATGCTATAAAGGATCCCTCGGACAGACTGGGTGGCTCAGACCTTTGGTTGCCGTGCTTCGATGAATTTTGACAGTGTCTGGATCAAGCGGAGCTGGATGACCTTCGTTATGTGGGGTTTAGATACACTTGGTCAACCTCTTCAGGGCCCTCTCGAAAGATGAGAAAGATTGATAGAGTACTAGTAAACCCTTGTTGGAGCCAGGCTTTTTCCTTTTCAGAAACATCATTCCTTGCGCCTGGGATTTCTGACCACTCACCTATGGTGGTTAAAGTGGAGAACCTGATCCTCCGAAAAAGGCTGTTCAAGATCTTTGACTTCTGGATGCAACACCCGGATTTCGACTCAATTGTGAAGCAAGTTTGGGAGAATCCGAGATATGAAGTGCCTATGTTTAGGTTGGTGCGCAAACTAAAAATCTTGAAGGGTCGGCTCAATCAGTTGAATAGAGATTCCTTTGCCAACATCTCCGAAAGGACTTTTGAAGCGAGGGAAGCTTTAATGCAAACTCAAGTTGGCCTCCTTAATGACCCCACCAGCATGGTCCTTGCGGACTTGGAGAGGGTGCAGCGGCGTACTTTAGTGGAGCTTAGGTCTCAGGAAGAGTCGTTCTTCCGGCAGAACGCTCGTATAAGATGGCTCAAGGAAGGTGACTGGAACACAAAGTTCTTTCACCAATATGTCTGTAAGAGACATCTAAGAAACAGAATCCTCTCTGAGGTAGATTACTCAGGTAACCAAATCACTGAGCCTCAACTAGTCCAACAGCATTTTGTGGAGCATTTTCGTGATCTCCTTCTACCAAAGATGGAGCTGAACACCCCTCAGGTATCGGAAATTCGGGAGGTTATCCGCTCTCAGCTGAATGATGACTAGATTACCTCTCTTGCTCGCCCTGTGACTGATCTTGAGATTCGATATACTCTCTTTTCTCTTGCCAAGACTAAGGTACCAGGATCGGATGGCTTCACGGTTGAGTTCTTCAAGGAGAATTGGGATACAGTGGGTTAGTTGGTCATGAAAGCCGTGAAGGACTTTTTCACATCGTGGAGGCTTCTCAGAGAAATTAATAACACAATTTTGGTCATGGTTCCGAAGGTTCCCAATGTGACTACCGTTGATGACTACAGGTCTATTGCTTGTTGCAACATGGTCTACAAGATTATTACCAAAGTGTTGGCGAATAGGGTTGCAGCAGTGCTAAAAGACCTTGTCAATCCGTCTCAGAGTGCCTTCGTAAAGGGACGACGAATTAGGGATAATATTCTCTTGGCGCAAGAACTTTTCTCGAAGTTCCATGTCGAACCCTATTCTCCCAAGTGTGCTATCAAAGTCGACTTCAAAAAGGCGTATGATACCGTGGATTGGCGGTTTCTCGAGAGTGTACTTCTGGCTTTTCGATTTCTTGATCAATTGGTTCACCTCATCATGACCTGTGTGAGGACTCCTCGGTTTTCCATCGCGCTGAATGGGGAGCTACATGGTTTCTTCCCCAGTGGGTGAGGCTTACGTCAGGGAGACCCCATCTCCCCCTACTTATTCATGTTGGTTATGGAGGTGCTCTCTAGGATTCTTGGGAGGTGCTCGCTACAGCCGGATTTCAGATTCTACTGGAAATGGAAGTCTACTTGCCTCTCGCACTTGTTTTTCGCGGATGATGTCTTCCTATTTTGCGAGGGCCACCTGCCATTCGTGAAGCTTCTCAGGGATGGTCTCCATATGTTTTCTTCTTGGAGCGGACTCTTCCCAAACCCAAGGAAAATCGAGGTGTTCATCTCGGGAGCCTTGCCGGCCTTAAAAAATCAAATCCTCCTGGAGCTTGGCTTTGTTGAGGCTAACCTTCCAGTCCGTTATCTTGGGTTCCAATCATCACATCGAGGCCTCGGAAGGCAGATTGCGTTGAGCTTGTGAGGCGCATCACCTCTAGGGTGCAGTCCTGGACTCATCGGTTTCTTTCTTTTTGTCACGCCCCGATCCTCAGGGACGCGCCCATCCTTCAATTTGGTCGATTATTAAAGTGCGATATCCCATGACTAATTATCGCCGACCCTTTCTTTTTAATACGCATGCGGAAACAGTTATAAATCCCCAGACAATAAAACAACGGGATAGGAAAGCAGGCCATATTTTTCATATTGAAATTCACAACCACACTTTCATTAACAACACAACTCATAGTATATTTACAATACTATTCACAACATACTTGTCTCACACCTATCTACACTAAGACAGGGTTTACAAAAGGGATGGGATCTCAGTCCACATCTGGGTTGTACTCAAGATCCCTCTATGGATCATCTTTTTTCTTCAAAAGTCTTTCTTCCCTTCAGGTTCCTCCTCCTCAGCTTCTTCTCAGGGTCCTGAAATGGTTATTCAATAACCAATGAGACCACGTCTCAGCGAGTCCTACCCCTTAAGCACAGCACGAGTTAGAGGACTTACCTTGGCCTCAGATTCCATCTGTATATTAGTACAGTTCAATAGATACACAAACAATCACATCACCGATCTAAGCATCGATCAAATCGACCTAGTCGATTTCACGTCAATCGGACCATTCTAGGTCATTCATCCTATACCAAGCAATTCCTTAGATTTAGTGGCTTTACAGTCCCACCCGACCCTCTCAAGATCTAGTGGCTTTACGATCTCACCCGGCCCTTTCAAAATCTAGTGGCTTTACGGTCCCACCCGATCCTTTCAAGATCTAGTGGCTTTACGGTCCCACCCGACCCTTTCAAGATCTAGTGGCTTTACGGTCCCACCCGACCCTCTCAAGATTCAATTTAGGAATAGATCTTAAATTCACTTCTAAATTACTTTAGCACCAAATAAAGCTCAAATAAATAAACGGACTGCACCACGATAATCAGCACCAAATTCCGGTCACCGGCCATCCCGGTTGAATTTCCGGAAAAATAAATAATTAAATAACTAAATTCGAAAATTAAATAATAATTATAAAAATCCAATTTAGGCTCGTAATGCCGAATTGGACGCCGAGACGAGCCCGGGAAATTACCGAGACTCGTTCCATAAATAACATGGCATGTCTACTTGCTAATGTCTATTTCTAACCACCTAACATGCATCATTAAGTCTCTAATTTAATTGATCTAAACTAATCTAACCACCTAATTGCATTTAATTAAATCTAACCAACCTTAAGTATAATTAGCAAACTAAGAAAGCTTTAGTGAGTAAAACTCACTTGGTTAAAAGCGGAGATCGAATCACCGCGACGGCGACGCGACGGCGGCCGAAATCGAACTTCCGACAACACCGGCGGACTTGGACCGGGCCTTAAGCTTGGCCCCAACAAATCTCAGCCCAACTGAGATTTGTTCCTGCTTTTGGGCTAGACCCAAGTTGAATTGGGCCTGCTGAAATTTCTGGACTGAATTTACTTGAGCTTCAAATTGTGGGCTGGACTTCAATTGATTGCTGGAAACTGGGCCTTGAAAAAGACTAGGCTGTTGGACTCTTGCAGGCTTGAAATGGCCCTCATTTGGACCGAATCTTGCTGGGCCCGAATTGCTGAAAGTGCTGGACTGAAGACATGGCCCAAATCACTAGAGTTTGCTGGGCCGTTTGCGGGTGGTGGGCTGCGCTTTGCTCGATTCCACGAGCTGGCTTCGTGGATGAAGAGAGAGCAGCTTCAGTCTTCAATTCGGTGGCTTTCTGGACGTGTGATGATGGGGCGTGAAGACCGAAGGGAAGCAAGACTGGCAGACGGTCTTCGTGGGCTTCAATTCCGTGGAGATTGCTGACCGAAGACACTCGTGGATGCGCGGACTGAAGCTTCGTGACCGAAGACGCGTGGGCTGGCGCTGTGGACGAGATGCAGTCAACGAAGGGCTTCGGCGTGGCTTGAAGTTGACCGAGAGAAGTTGGATCGCGGACAGATGGCGCGGATGAGGGGCAGTTTCGCTGGACCGCTCGTTGCTGAATTTTGGTGGAGGCTGGCGTGAGTGGCCGACCAAACTCGGTGGAGTCGTGGCTTCAAGCGGTCGACAATCGAGAGAAGTTTTGCTGGAGACTTTGCTTCGGTGGGATCTTCGCTAGAGAAGCAACGAACGACATCAGCTTCAACTTGAGGTTTCGTAGGCTTCTTCAGGCTTGCTGCTGGCCAGATCGCTCAGTCAACAAGCGAGGCTATCGAGGAAAGCTCTGACCGAGGGGGACCAACGGTAGTGGAGGCTGGCGTGGACGATGGAGCAGCTTCGGTTTCGGTGGATGCTGAGCTTCTCGGGTAGTTTGGTGGACGCTCGGAAAATTTTCGAAGGAAGCAGCTGGGTCTTCTTCAGTTGCTGTTGGAGGTGTCGCACGCAAGAAAGGATGAAAAGGAGAGAGAAGTAGTTCACGGCAGCAAGATGGAGAGGATGAGGAAGAGGTGGGGGCCTTTTGGCTTGATATTTTACAAAATATCTTACACAAATCAATCTAGGCCATGCATATATACTTGGTCTTCAATGATCCACCATGACACCCTCTTCTAGAAGCCAAAATGGTCCAAATGTTGTGGCTAGGTGGGGGTACACGAATTTGGGGGAGATGGCTTAAATTGCACAACCATTCTCTCTTGATTCCATCTCAATTTGATTCTCACAAATTCAATTGATCATTCATTGATCGTCTCTGCATTTTTCCTCATTCAAGAATCCACCAAAAATCCAAACTGATACCAATGTTGCACACCCCATCTTGAGATTCGATTTTAACTAAGTTCGAACTAAATTTCAATTCCAATCTCTCCAAATTGAAGTCCAATTTTGATGTAGAAAAATCCCAAGAAATTTTCTATAAATCTCCGACACACACAGGCTCAACCCGAAAGTCAAATTTCCCATTAATTTAGCCAATCTGAACTTCTGCCAAATTTCCGCGACGTCCGAACCCAATTTCCGTAAAATTTCCCGAATCTCCGAAAAATCTTCTGAGACTGAGTCGATGCTCCTAAAATTTATTGTGACATGGCCAAAACTTCAATTTCTGAAATCGGACTCGAATTAGCGGTTAATTTTCATTCGGCGCGTTTTTAGCGTGACCTAGACTATCGGATAGTTTTCAGAACTTTTTAAGGCAAATGACCCATGGTCGATTTTCTTCGAGCCACTATGAACCCACTCGACTCAATGGCGACTCTTGATTGTCGTGAAAATCTCGAGGATTCAATTACGGACACATGGTACCAAAACAATAAGAAAATCAGTCTAGTGTCGGCTGACGAGAATTTTCTAATTCAGTGGTGTCACCCACGATTAGTCACATATCTCTATCGATCCAGTCTATCTCTGATTTCAAATCGATTTTTAATTGTGCCGTACTGACCTCTAAAGATGGACACGGTCAAGGAGTCGATTCATGATCGAGTTCTTAAGTTTATTGCCTTAAAATTCCTTAATAATTTCCCCAGATAGTCTAGTTATCTCGAGAGTGATCGTCTCTGAGAATAACCCTATAGACGCGTCAACGAAATGCCCGATTTATTCAGTAGAAGACAGGGTCGAAGAATCTGGATGTCACACTTTTGCTGGCCGACTTCAGCTGATTAGGTCAGTCCTCCATGCCATTCAGGCTTTTTAGGCGAGTGTCTTTATTCTTCTTGCAGTTGTACTGGACCAGATAGAGTGTATTCTCAGACAATTCCTTTGGAAGGGACCTGAGTTGGGCAGGGGGGGTGCCAAAGTCTCCTAGGAAGATGTATGCCTTCCTAAAATGGAGGGAGGTCTTGGCATCCGGAGATTGCGTGAGTGCAATAAGGTGGCCATGCTCAAACATATCTGGAATTTATTTTCAGATAAGGAGTCGTTATAGTGTAAGTGGGTCCACTCAACCTTCTTAAAAACCAAGAACTTCTGGGTAGTTAAAAAGCCAACTTGCTGCTCTTGGGCGTAGAAAAAAATTCTACAACGCAGGACAGATTGCTAGCTTCGCTTCCACTAGAGTTTAGGCAATGGCTTATCAGTGTCGCTCTGGTTCGATAATTGGCATCCTAGGGGTCCTTTGAATTTATATTTCACGGATCCCCACATCTATAGCTCCAGTCTCTCTAGGCAGGCTGTGGTTGCCGATCTCTTCTTTGAGGATGGACAAGCTATCAGATCAGAGATTGAGTCTTGGGGTTCGCCGCTTCCTTCCTTGTTTGGAACCCAAGATCAGTTTTGTTGGAGGGAGGACTCAACGGGCTTGTTCTCGGTGGCCTCGGCTTGGGAGACCTTAAGGAGGAAGAAGGCCAGAGTCAATTGGCATTGTTTCATTTGGAGTAATGCCATCCTACCTCGCTACCAACTAAATTGTGGCTCATCACCAAGAGGAGGTTACCTACACAGTCTCTTCTCATGTCTTATGGTAGGATTGATGCTACTTCCTGCCCTTTTTGCAACGAGGTGCTTGATTCAATCAATCATCTCTTTTTTGGTTGTCGCATTACCTCGAGTATTGCCTTTTTTTGGGCTACTAGATGCAATCTCCCCTAGACCAACAGGACTTGGGAGGAGACTCTCAATTGGGCCATTACCTTGCTCGGCGGCAAGGAGTTTTATAAGTGTGTTGGCCGGTTCTCCTTTGGGGCAATGTGTCACATCATCTGGTGAAACGGGAACAATATTCTTTTCAAGGAGGAGCCGTTATCTATTTCGGCCATGAAGAAGCATCTCCTCAAGGTTGTTAAGGATAAGGCCCTTACCTTTAAGAATGTTGAGGACTCTCCCAGGAACAGGTGGATGCAACGCTCGTGGGATGTGGACCCCATTATCTTCGCTTCCTCTGATCGTAGTCTGACATAGGCTTTTCGGTGGTTGCTTAGGTGTTTTTACCAGGCTTGTTTGCCGTTGGTTTTCTGTTGGTCGTTTCGTTGCTTGTCCGCGGCTTCCTTTCACTCTTAATGAGCGTGTTCATTTTGAGTGTAAGCTTTTGGAGCCATGTTGTTTGTACAATTTGACCCCTATTAATATATTGCTTACTCTTACCAAAAAAAAAAAATGAACGAATGCAAAAAATTAAAGTCGTGCATGAAAATATTTAGATATAAATTATCGTCAATAATGAGATGTATTTCATTGATCGATTATTTCAAGTAATACTAATGATAATTTTTAGGAATATATTTTTCAAATCATTCATTTTTTATAGAACAAAAAGAGTCTTAATTCACGTCAATTTACAAATAATATCATATATGGCATGACGTGTTCATGTTTGTCTAAGAATCGATATCGTTTAATTCAGGTCCATATGTTCAATGGTAATCTCGCACACTCCCCAACAACAACGAAGTGGCCTGACAAGAAGGCGGCTTGGCTCTGTTCCAGTAGAGCTGGTACAAAAGCGTAGGACTCATGGGACATCACATTGATGCGAATGTGGCGGTGGATTAGTTGTGGAATTTGTAATTTGGAAAAAGCAATGCGGTCATCCTCACTTCAGATAACCTAAAACAAAGAGGCAAAATACTGGTTAACTGACGTTTCCTTCTTGCGGAGGAAGAGAATCCGTGCGGCATCTCCTCCTCCACCGTTTATGGACAAGAAAGGTTTGGACAATTTCCGATGCTTGCACCGAATGATCTTTGGGTTATTGGAGCTTTCATAGAGCAAGAACCATGGGCTTGGCAGGGCACTCGCTTACAATGCCGCAAGAAAAGAAGGATTTAACTCAATTCCCCAGGCGGGATAATTCCCGTTATGGGGCATTCGTTTCGGAATTCAGAACCCAAATCTTCTTGAGGCCCATAAAACTATGTTTCGCAAGTTTCGTGCCCATCATTTTGTTGCTTGTACATATAAGACTCGACACAATTCTATCTTATTCGATATTTGGCGACCATCCACGTTACAAAAGATATCCATATCTCCATTTACAATACTCTGAAAGCCCAAACTTAGGTCAAGTCTAAATTCAAACCATTAATAATGACCTATAATTTCTATTATATGCTTATAGTAGAGATTGCTAACTTGTGAAATCAGAATCAAATTTTAGATTTTACCTCACCATCTCCAACCATATAATGCTAGTAATCCATATCATTGCATATGATAGGTTTGTATAAGAATCCAACATCAGGATGTTCTGCAAGATATGGCTTGTCTCAAAATGTGTGAAGCATAACTTATAATGACAAATTCCTAAATCTATCTGGTCACCCTCCAAGAATGTTCTATGTGATCCTTAAAACTCAATAATTTCCCGGAGGGGGGCCAAATGCCAAGGTAATACGTGTGCCTGCAGATGATTGAGGACAACCAGCTCAAGTTCTTTTTCAGCACCACAGGCAACTTTTGATACACGCTTGATACCCTACCATTGAACAAACTAGCAGACTAAGATTATAAAAACTAACCAAAAAGAACAAAAGTCCTACAGTGACACTGGAACTTTAAATAAAAAAAAAACCAGCTTTACCACTTCACCCAAAGAATTAGCAAGGAACTGATGGACTGCAGGACTGATCCTAGCACCACCTAGAAGACTAAAAAATTCCTCCTAAGGAGAAGAGTCAAGACCTAGATAAGCAAACAGAAACAATCAAATGAAGCACAATGGAAAGCCATCGACTCCTCTATTTTAACAGGACCACTAACCATGGTCATTAATAAGGCTTGTTAACAAATCAAACTTCTCATGAAATATGTTCATGACATCAGCCCACAGCTTGTGCATGACTCATAATGATGTCCGGATGACATGACATAAATCTTCGATGTTGGAAGCCTATTGAGCAACTTGATGAAGTTCATTTTTACTGCAGACAAAAAGAGATTGAGAATCTAAGTAGGCATTCGGTGGATAAGGATTCTCAGATATCTGTTCTCATTTTATTTGAGAATGTAAACAGTCCAAAAAATGTGTTTGGTAACACTTCGAAAACAGTTGATGAAAG
Source organism: Eucalyptus melliodora (assembly GCA_004368105.4). Lineage (NCBI taxonomy): Eukaryota > Viridiplantae > Streptophyta > Magnoliopsida > Myrtales > Myrtaceae > Eucalyptus > Eucalyptus melliodora. The sequence continues at coordinate 14,590,803 of CM023406.3, forward strand.
GAAAAATATCAATAAAATCAAAATTAAAAACTGAAGACGACTTTTTAGTGTTCACATTCCATGTGCAAATATGGAGATTTGGAATAACTACGCCTGTTTTCTTATTGTGATGGAACATGAGCAAATTCTCGTAACTCTCATCCCTTACAACATACATCATTTTCACTTAACAAATTTTCTGTGATAAAACATTGAAAATGGTTTTTATAAAAGTGGAAACAAAAATATCATAGAAAACTTAGCAGGCCTCTAATGGTTGTGTACAAAAATGACGTGTGAATCATGTGACAATGTTCAAAATTTTACTATTGTAACTCCTGCATTTTTGTCCCACCACTTTCAACATCCAAACTTCATCGATTTCTAGAGGTTTCAACTGAAAGATAGTATGATACTAAAAGGTTGGGTGAAAACCTTAAGCATGAACAAAATTATTCAGGCTTCAAAGTATGAGCCATCATGTTGTTCAGCTTATGGTGACTCTTGAAAGTCAACTTGGGCATTTAAAATTATCAAAAAGAAAGTTCTTCTATCTAGCAAAGTTTAGAGTTAATTCCAAGAAAAATGCCTCAGAATCGCTCTACGTTAACCATCAGTTTCGTTTTAAGGATGATGATCATATCCTGAGCTATGAGTTTTACTTTCTGTAAAACCAAACAGAGTTGATACCTTCGAAACAAATATCAGTACGCATAAACAATCCTAATATAACCATAATATCAAATATAATCGGTCAATCGCTACTATATATATATAACACTAGAACAAAGTTTCATGTAAAATTTGAATAACACTAAATCCTAGTGCAGTTCTTCCTCTATTGGAATATTGAAGTATCAAGCACTAAGCAATGGAAGCCATGCATTCTGTTTCCAACCGTTTGACCCCACTCTCGATTCAACAATGTCTTCAACAAGTTCTCCTGAGCATGCAACCATCAATGACAAAGATCCTTGGATAAAGCCACCTGATGATAACAATTACATCCCAGTTAGCTTGCTCTGGTGAAACATCTAACATGATATCTGGAAGAATCCAATCATAGGAATAAAATTACAGCAGGTCCATTTGAAGTTTAGCAAAAGCTTCAGCATCTTACATCTATCAAAACATTATCCAAGTTGTTTGGCATTTTAACCAAGCCATCGTTGAAGAAACGAACACACAGAATAAAGAAAAATGAGAACTTTCTGGAGACGAAGCAATTACGAGGAGTGATTGTCCACAGCCTCTGCCAATTGAAGCGATGAAGCACCCACCTTCGAGCCCTCCGGGACCATTGCCAGCAAATCCTTCTCTGGATTCCACTCCCGCCATCGTCACCTGCAAATCAGAAGAAATTGAGTAAAAACCTCACAAAACCGAATGGGAAAACAATCGAATCGACCCGCCCATTATTAGGTCACGAAAGAAGGCGGACCGGAGCCGAACCTGAGAAGCCAGAGGCTTGTCGAACTATAGCTGAAAGGGAAGCACATGCCGCGACCCTTCGTCGGTCTCCATAGCCGAAAAAGATCCGGGAGCAGCCAAAGCGTCCGGTGGCAAATGCGAACTGAGAGGGAGAGCCAATGGCGGAGGGTAGAGCCCAAAAACCCTAGAAGAAAGCCTGTTGGAAGAGAAGATCGGGAGAGTAACGAAGTACACTGGAGTCCGAGACTTTTTGCAGAGAAGATTGCGGGAGAGGAAGAACAGGCGGGAGAGAGACAATGAGGAAGGAGAGAGAGAGAGGATACGGGCCGAGCCGGGCCGGATTGGGCCATAAGTCGGGCTTAACTTCTTCTCCGGGCTCGTTCATCATACAAAAAATAATGTAAGAGATGACCCAACGGGCCGCTACGGTCTCAAACGGTCCGGACCACTTTCGATCACTCGAGAGTCGAGATTAAACCAAACGGGTTTGGTTCTGGCATTTCATCAAACGTTTGAAGTGCGTTGGCTAAAAGAGGGAAAAATCGACCACCGACTCGCGCTGGGACTCGCAATAATAATCAACAAATAGCAGCGACCCAAAACAATTCAGGACCAAAAAAAGGAATGGAGGAAGAGAGAAAAAGAAGAAGGGCGAGCTAGGGAAAAAAAAGGAACGGGCTGGCCCAATAGGGGTAAGGAAACAGGAAAAGGAGAGGCCAAGCACGTCCAACCCTGGCCCTGCCCCCTCCACTTTTTTCCCCCCTTTTTTTAATGATTAATATATATTTTATATATAAAATACTTTTTAATAAATTCTAGCACCTTACAATTTTATCGTATATAAAGCATGGCTCTATTGCCAACTGCCGACTTATGAATGCTTCCGTCAAGAAGGAACACTATTATTGTTGTCACCTCTCAAGAGCCTCCATGTTCCTTCAACTAATGGGTTAATGATAGTTGGCTTTTTTTTTTGCTCTACTGTGACTAATTTTTACTTTCCTTCTTAATTAGTCTTCCAATATATTTTGACTTTATGATACAGTAAGTTGCCTTTTCTTTAGTTTTTCCCATGCATTAGGAAACAAAAAATACAAATAAACCTTAAGAGACACTTTTTGAACTATTGGTGATCATTAAACTTAAAGTTATACAAAAGAATCTAGACTAAATTTAGCAAAAAATTTCCGGACCCACGTTGATGCTTTTGGCCTATTTCGGCGTTTACTTTATCATGCCTTAGTTATTTTAGATTGCATGCTCTCATGGACTTCACACATTGGTGTGACACTTTTATGGGATTGGAAAGTGGCAGGAAATGTGTCACGCCCCGCTCCTCGAGCACGTGCACATCCTTCACTCTTGGTCGATATTATAATGCGATATCCCAGGACTAGTATCGCCGACCCTTTCAATTCTATTAAGCACATGCGGAAGCAGTTATAAATCCCCAGACAATATAACAATGGGATAGAAAAGCATGGCCATATTTTTCATATTGAAATTTATAACCAAACTTTTATACAAAACACAAACCAATTCATAACTATTCAATTCAAGAGAAATTATCAAAAGAAGATAGACTCTTAGCCCATCCAGGCCATACTCAAGGCCCCTCTCAGGATTATCTTCTTCTTCCAAAAATCCTTCTACTCAGGTTTCATCTCGGAGTTCTCCTTCTCAGACTCCTCCTCATCAGCTCCTCATCGAGTCCTGAAATGTTTTTCCCCAAACTGGGATGAGACTACGTCTCAGCGAGTTCTACCCCACTAAGCCCAATTAGTAAACTATTATACTATAGGCTGCCTATACACGCATAGGGCAGAAGACGTACCTTGGCATCAGATCCCACCTGCAAGTCAGTACAATTCACAATAGGCACTCAAGCAATCATATCACGGATCGAAGCATCGATTAAACCATCCTAGTCGATCACAAGCCAACAAGACCACTCACGATCATTCCCATCAGTCAATCAATTCGCGACATCCAACCCGGGCAATGAATCACATCAAGTCACACTCAGATCGAATCATCGATCAATCGACCTAGTCGATTACCAGTCAATCAGACCATCTCATGGTCATTCCCAATCAATCGATCAATTCCTAACATCAGATCGAGCAATGATCAATCGACCTAATCGATTACACGTCATCACGACCCATGCTCGGTCGGCACATTCAATACTATCTATAAAGTCCTATCAAATCAGGACTGCTCACCCAAAGCTGACCATTAGATAGTGTAACTCGCTCAAAGCTGATAACAAAGTATACTGCTCACCCAAAGCTGACATATCGCCCGAAGGCCGATATAGTATACCCTATTCTCACCCAAATAATCAATTTAGGAACATATCCTAAATGTCCACCATTAAATCAATTTGGCACAATTCAAAGCTCAAATAAATAAACGAACTGCGCCACGACAATCAGCACCAGATTTCGGTCGTCGGCCATCTCAAACTTAATTTCCGAAAAATAAATAAATAAATAATTAATTTCGAAAATTAATATTTAATATTAAAAATTCCGTTTAGCTCAAAATAAGGTCCAATTAAATAAACGGACTTCACCACGGTCATCAGCATAATTTTCCGGTCACGGGCCATCCCAGTTGAATTTTCAGGAAATAAATAATTATTTAATTAATTTCGAAAATTAATTAATATTAGAAATTCAATTTAGCTCAATTTAAAGCCCGATTAAATAAACAGACTTCACCACGGTCATCAGCATAATTTTCCCGTTCCAGACCATCTCCCTTGAATTTTCGGAAAATAAATAATTATTTAATTTAATTCCGAAAATTAATATTTAAATGCCAAAAATTCCACTTAGGCCCGAATCATCAAATTGAAGCCCGATTAGGGGTCCGAAAATTCCCGAGATACTTCCAATAAATAGTAGACCACGTCTACTTGCTAATTGCGCAATCAATTTATTTAAATCACATCACAATTGACTAATAATTGCTAATTACTTCTAATCTAACAACCTAAACATAATTAATTAAAACTAAACCAACCTAAAGCATAATTAGTCAACTAATTCGAGATTAGTGAGATTACTCACCAAATCGCGCGCAAATCGGATCAATCCGACGGCGGCGACGCGAGGAACGATTCTTCCCAAAGCGGGCCTCGGGTTCGGGGCCGGGAAACGGCCCAAAACGGCCTTGAACAGGGCTGGAAACCCATTTTTCCAGCCACTGTTCTTGGCTGGACGAAGCTCATCCGGCGGCTAGGGCGGCGAGGGGAGGCCGGCGGAGGGTGCGGGGGACGCGGGGGAGGCTCGGCGGTGACCGGACGAGGTTGGGCGGTGGCCGGAGGTGGCCGGATTGTGCTGGACAGAGGCCGAACGGCCTGGACGGCGCACGGCAGCGACGAACGGCAGGACGGCGGGCGCGCGGGCGGGTGACGGTGCGGCGGCGGAACGAGCGGCGAGCGGGCGGCTGCCGCTTCTGCTCCGGCTTGCTGGTCCGCACGCGAAAAAGAAGAAGGAGAAGAAGGGCTGGTTCGGTCGCTTAGACGTGCGGAGGAAGAAGAAGAAGAAAGAGAGAGAGAGAGAGAGAGAGAGAGAGATAAGTGTTTGAACGGTCAAAGGGAGAGGGGAAAAATAAGTGGGTGACAGCCCACTATTCGGTGGAAAGGGGGGCCAATTCGCACGAAGGGGAGAGGGGGAGAGGAGAGAGAAAAGAAAAAGGAAAAGAAGAGAGGGAGAAAGGGGGAGAGAGAGAAAAACAAAATAATATCCTTGCTCTTATTTTATTTTTTTTCTTTTCTTTCCCTTTCTTAATTCTTTCGGTCTTCAATTTTTCCTCTGATAATTTCTTTATTGAAATTTCGGACCCGTCAATAAATTGACAAGCGATGAGACAGGATCCCGAAAATCTGGATGTCACAACTCTTCCCCTCTTATAAAAATTTCGTCCTCGAAATTTGAACCTTTTTCCAATCCATAAACGAAAGGTGGGGGTATTGCCGTCTCGTCGAGTCTCACTTTTTCCCACGTTAACCCTTCGGTCTTGTGGCATTGTCTGACCACTTTAACCAAGGAGATCATCTTTGTACACAAACTCTGCTCTTTCTGAACCAGCAACTGAACTGAGCTTCTCACATAAGACACGTTGTCATCCACGTCTGATCACTTTTTCTCGACTCTATAGTAAACCTTCGAACCTCAACAATTCAAAATTTCTGACAATTCTGAGCAATCTTTACTCTGACACTGATCTGACAACTGCAAACACTGATTACTGAGCTGACAACATTATTCACTTTCTTTTCACCACTGAAATTCTGTACCCTCTGCTATACACTGCTTAATAAAGAACCCTCTGAAAACTCTGCCAGATTTGTAATCTCCGATTTAGATTCAAAATATAATTCATCCCCGGCACTCCATGCCGGCGAATTATCTGATGCACACACACTTCGGTATACCCACTCCGTGGCAAGACAAAATCTTCAATTTCCGAAATCGAACTTAGATTGGCGGTTAATTTCACTCCGACATGCTTTTAGTGTGACCTAGGCTACTGGGTAGTGTTCAGAGCTTTTTAGGACAAATGACTCGTGGTCGATTTTCTTCGAGCCACAATAAACCCACTCGACCCATTGGCAACTCTCGATTGTCGTGAAAATCTCAAAGATTCAAATACGGACACAGGGCGCCAAAACGACAATAAAGTCAAATTAGTGCCAGTCGACGAGAGTTTTCCAATTTAGTGGGGTCACCCACGATTGGTCACTCATCTCAGTCGAACCGACCTATCTCTGATATTAATTCGATTTTTAACTGTGCCGTAATGATCTCTAAAGATGAGCACGGTCGAGAAGTCGATTCATGGTCGAATTCTCAGTCTATCTGCCTTAAAGTCTTTAATAGCCTACCCAGCTAGTCTAGTTATCTCGTGAGTGGCCAACTCGGAGAAAAACACTATAGCCACGTCGATGAAATGCCCAATTTATCTAATCGAAATCAGAGTTCAAAAATCTGGATATCACACACTTAAAACAAGATCTATTCGTACTGTACCAAAGTGGACCAACTCCATCTGATGATCGACCACTATCCTCAAATGGTATCAATACTAAGCTTGTCACAATGTTCCATTGTGATATATTATCATTCTCACTTGGGACTCTCAAGTGATGGTAAAATCTTCTCCCGGTTCGCATTACTGAGCTTCCACTTACTGACACCTCTGACACTTGCAACCCGCTCAGCGGTATCTATCTTCATATCAATCTACTAATCTAGCTGATGTCGATTCTGACTTACTTGTACCATCTGGTCAAAACTGCAATACTATAATGAACTTCTGACAAAATCTTTTCCCTGAGTGCTACACTGTCAAGTGTATTCAATCACTCATGGAACCTGAACTTTCCATTCTCATAAATCTTAAAGTCAAATTCTTTCTTGCCAGCATCATCTTATAAGATCTCTGAACATCTCTGCCTGTCAACTAGGCGATGATTCCAACTTGAACATTTGGCTCAATTTTGAGGGCGGCTATAAAATTCAAAAGGTAGCCTACCTCAAATTTGAAAACCAAATTTCAAACCCTTTTCAAGTAAAGTCTATACTTTAGCCAGTCTATGCACAATTGAAGACTCTCGGCTCAACACATTAATTACTTCTTTCATTCTCCCAATGTGATACCAGATAACACCATTATAATTCTGCCAAAATTCTGATTCACGATATTGTTTCATGTTCAACTTGTTGGGTCTCAACTGGCGGAACAGTGATGCAATAATCTTCTTATGTTGTATCAATACGTACCCAGTCCTTTACAAGACACATCACTAAATACTTCATGCTTTTCAAAACCAAATGAAGTGTTTAGCACAAGTACGATAATCAGTTCTTACTTAAGCTCTGGAAACTATTCTCGTACTTGTCTATGCTGATGAATTTCTCTTCTTTCTCAAGAGGTCAATCCTGCGATGATACTGATACTGAAAATTCTTTCACAAACCTTTTGTAGTAATCTGTCCAATCCCCACAGCTTTTGATCTCTGACACTGATGTCGGTCCCGGTCTATTAACAACTGATTCGATCTTGGCTAGGTCTATGAAGATTCCTTTACTTGTAACCACACGACCATTCTTAAGGGCTCTCGTGATCCTCATCACTTAATGAACACCCTAGAATGTCGCTATACCATACGATCACCATTGATCTAGATATTCTTCGAATACTCGGTTTGTCAAATCTATGACAGCGGCTAGAGCGTTCGTCAAATCAAATGGCTTTACATTATTCTCACAAGGACAAAATCAAGTGCGAAGTGTTGTTTTCAGTATAACCTCCTTCCTGGTTCTCAACTGACAATAATCTGTCCTCAAGTCGATCCTTGAAGACATTCACACTCTTTATAACAAGTCACCCAATTCGTCGATCTTTGACAATGAACACTTATCCTTGATTGTCACTTGATTGGGTCGACTATAGTTAATGCATAATTGCAACGAACCATCTTCATTTCTCTTTCCACAAAACTGATGTTCCTTAAAGCGATGCACTAATATGCATGAATTCCTTATTCATCAATCCTCACATCGGCATTTTCAATTCTACCAGTTCAGACAACAACAACTGGTAAGAAACCTTCGAGAATAGCTCCATCTTGGTGCTAGCTCGATCGCACTTTCTATCTCTTTCTCTGACGGCGATCTAACAGTTCTTGTGATAACACATCTAGAAATTCTTAGACCACTGAGATGTCCTCCATCTCTAGTTCTTCAATCAGTCCTACCCAAGACAATCGCTAAGCAACCTTGGCAACCTCCGTCTAACAAACAAGTTGCCTCCAGCCAATGAGATTAATGAAATCGAAGATTCTTTTCAACTCCCAATAACTTCGACACTTTCACATGTTAATGAACTAAACTGGCTTACTCCAAGATTGTGATTCATTATCACTAAATGCTGCTTGAGCCCACACTATTCATGCGGTGTCAAACTCACACCTTAGCAACTAGTCAAGCACAACTGTTGATAGTGATTCCCTTCTCTTTCACTTTTACTTCAACAATTTAAGTTCTACTACTTAGCACAAAACTCTGCTGCGCTACTCTGATAAAATCACCTTCGACACATTCTTTCTCGATTGGTGCAAGGTCCATTCTACTCCCATTCCTTTCGCCATCCTAGTGGCGTTCGATGAGTAGAAATGTCTATGCTACCTTAGACTTCCACTGACAGTCCTTCATCTGATGGCCATGCTCACTACCATCAAAGCATGTTCTAGTCATTCTCAAACACAGGATTAATCCATGCATACCTTCCATACTTTCGGCACTCACCTAGTGAGTCTTCTACCTCCTGTCAAGTGACAACACACACTCTTTCTGGTTGTCCCATCGGTCTGCTAGAACCGCTCTCGACTTCGATCTTTTCCTTGACCGATTTCCATTTCTGCCTGAACTGGATCTGTACCTTGACTTGGAAGCGATGGCTCGATCCCAGATCATATCCCTACTCTGGATCTCAACAGGTGTAGCAACAAAGGCGCTTGCAACACTAACGGCAGTAACGCTAGCGATAATGACAATGGCTTGATCTTGAGCTTACTAGCTCATCCAGTTCCCAAGGAACACTTGCATCAGAACGATCCTATCGAACTTAGGATCATTCGACACTGCTACACCAGTACCAACCTGCAGTGGTACTCTTACACTCAAGCTGGCCAGAGCCAACACTCTGCCACAACCACCTCGGGTACCGACATTTGTCAGTGCATTATCCCGAGTCACAGAGGACATTGTCCTCTTACTAGGAGTTCTCAGCTCCTGCTCGCTCATGGTTCAGTCTTTATACTGAAACCCGTCTTCCAAACCCACACTGGATTAGAAGATGAGCGATCCACACACAACCAACAATTTTAGCACTCAGCTAACACAGACATGCATTGGCATGAATTTAAAGGCCATCCTACTAACTATCCCATGGTCAACGCTCCTTATCACTCCAATCTTCAACCTCGCTCTGATACCACTTAAACAGGATGTCACGCCCCGCTCCTCGAGCACGTGCACATCCTTCACTCTTGGTCGATATTATAATGCGATATCCCAGGACTAGTATCGCCGACCCTTTCAATTCTATTAAGTACATGCGGAAGCAGTTATAAATCCCGGACAATATAACAATGGGATAGAAAAGCATGGCCATATTTTTCATATTGAAATTTATAACCAAACTTTTATACAAAACACAAACCAATTCATAACTATTCAATTCAAGAGAAATTATCAAAAGAAGATAGACTCTTAGCCCATCCAGGCCATACTCAAGGCCCCTCTCAGGATTATCTTCTTCTTCCAAAAATCCTTCTACTCAGGTTTCATCTCGGAGTTCTCCTTCTCAGACTCCTCCTCATCAGCTCCTCATCGAGTCCTGAAATGTTTTTCCCCAAACTGGGATGAGACTACGTCTCAGCGAGTTCTACCCCACTAAGCCCAATTAGTAAACTATTATACTATAGGCTGCCTATACACGCATAGGGCAGAAGACGTACCTTGGCATCAGATCCCACCTGCAAGTCAGTACAATTCACAATAGGTACTCAAGCAATCATATCAAGGATCGAAGCATCGATCAAACCATCCTAGTCGATCACAAGCCAACAAGACCACTCACGGTCATTCCCATCAGTCAATCAATTCGCGACATCCAACCCAGGCAATGAATCACATCAAGTCACACTCAGATCGAATCATCGATCAATCGACCTAGTCGATTACCAGTCAATCAGACCATCTCATGGTCATTCCCAATCAATCGATCAATTCCTAACATCGATCGAGCAATGATCAATCGACCTAGTCGATTACACGTCATCACGACCCATGCTCGGTCGGCACATTCAATACTATCTATAAAGTCCTATCAAATCAGGACTGCTCACCCAAAGCTGACCATTAGATAGTGTAACTCGCTCAAAGCTGATAATAAAGTATCTTTGCTCACCCAAAGCTGACATATCGCCCTCGAAGGCCGATATAGTATACCCTATTCTCACCCAATTAATCAATTTAGGAACATATCCTAAATGTCCACCATTAAATCAATTTGGCACAATTCAAAGCTCAAATAAATAAACGAACTGCGCCACGACAATCAGCACCAGATTTCGGTCGTCGGCCATCTCAAACTTAATTTCCGAAAAATAAATAAATAATTAATTAATTTCGAAAATTAATATTTAATATTAAAAATTCCGTTTAGCTCAAAATAAGGTCCAATTAAATAAACGGACTTCACCACGGTCATCAGCATAATTTTCCGGTCACGGGCCATCCCAGTTGAATTTTCAGGAAATAAATAATTATTTAATTAATTTCGAAAATTAATTAATATTAGAAATTCAATTTAGCTCAATTTAAAGCCCGATTAAATAAACAGACTTCACCACGGTCATCAGCATAATTTTCCCGTTCCAGACCATCTCCCTTGAATTTTCGGAAAATAAATAATTATTTAATTTAATTCCGAAAATTAATATTTAAATGCCAAAAATTCCACTTAGGCCCGAATCCTCAAATTGAAGCCCGATTAGGGGTCCGAAAATTCCCGAGACACTCCCAATAAATAGTAGACCATGTCTACTTGCTAATTGCGCAATCAATTTATTTAAATCACATCACAATTGACTAATAATTGCTAATTACTTCTAATCTAACAACCTAAACATAATTAATTAAAACTAAACCAACCTAAAGCATAATTAGCCAACTAATTCAGGATTAGTGAGATTACTCACCAAATCGCGCGCAAATCGGATCAATCCGACGGCGGCGACGCGAGGAACGATTCTTCCCAAAGCGGGCCTCGGGTTCGGGGCCGGGAAACGGCCCAAAACGGCCTTGAACAGGGCTGGAAACCCATTTTTCCAGCCACTGTTCTTGGCTGGACGAAGCTCATCCGGCGGCTAGGGCGGCGAGGGGAGGCCGGCGGAGGGTGCGGGGGACGCGGGGGAGGCTCGGCGGTGACCGGACGAGGTTGGGCGGTGGCCGGAGGTGGCCGGATTGTGCTGGACAGAGGCCGAACGGCCTAGACGGCGCACGGCAGCGACGAACGGCAGGACGGCGGGCGCGCGGGCGGGTGACGGTGCGGCGGCGGGACGAGCGGCGAGCGGGCGGCTGCCGCTTCTGCTCCGGCTTGCTGGTCCGCACGCGAAAAAGAAGAAGGAGAAGAAGGGCTGGTTCGGTCGCTTAGACGTGCGGAGGAAGAAGAAGAAGAAAGAGAGAGAGAGAGAGAGAGAGAGAGAGAGATAAGTGTTTGAACGGTCAAAGGGAGAGGGGAAAAATAAGTGGGTGACAGCCCACTATTCGGTGGAAAGGGGGGCCAATTCGCACGAAGGGGAGAGGGGGAGAGGAGAGAGAAAAGAAAAAGGAAAAGAAGAGAGAGAGAAAGGGGGAGAGAGAGAAAAACAAAATAATATCCTTGCTCTTATTTTATTTTTCTTTTCTTTCCCTTTCTTAATTCTTTCGGTCTTCAATTTTTCCTCTGATAATTTCTTTATTGAAATTTCGGACCCGTCAATAAATTGACAAGCGATGAGACAGGATCCCGAAAATCTGGATGTCACAAAATGCTTTTAAAGGGTATGATTCAATGAATATTAGAGCTAGTTATCAGTGTAGTCTTGTGGGTGGAAGGATGAGGGCTTCTATTAATCAACTATATCTTATATTCTATTTCGATCTTTTAATTAGAAGCAAGAGAGTGTATGTATTTACTAAGAATGTTTTCAAAAGTAATTGTGTATGCCCTTGCATGACTCGTTAAAACAACAATTTGTATGCCCTTGTAGGTCTCCCATAAATGGCAATGTTCTGCTACTCATGTGTCACCTTGATCTTAGACAATAATGTGATGAAAATTGTCCATCCTACAAAATTGAGCTGTGGATAGATGTTTATTTATTTGTATATGTCAGGCATACTTATCGTCATTTTCTAAAATTCATTACATGTTATAAATGAGTCTTTGATTGTCCATAATTTCTTGCTCAAAATGCTTCAGTCAGCCTCGCCAAATTTGGTGAGGGGGCCTCGCCGTAGCAAGGCATGGCTAACGCTCACCCTCGCCCAGGCATGGCTTGACAAGGCCGACCCTTGCCAGTTATGGCTATGGCCGGTGACTAGCAATGGCCACCGACGAAAAGAAAAGGGAAAGGAAAAGGAAAAAAAGAAAAAAGAAATCAATAAATTCAGAAAAATATTAAAATATTATTTTAAAATGTCCATCTCGGGGCTAATCGGCCGATCAGCGTCCATGTTAGCAATTTCTAGTTAATTGGTCTAATAAACTAAGTTTGTGCCAATATGAAAAAGGTTTAAGGCTAAATTGGTCCAATCAAAATGTTTAGGACTGAATTAGTACCAATGCAATATGTTTAGGACCTTTTCAATACTTTTTCCCTCAATAAGTGGTATCAAAGCTAGGCAGTCAAGGATCGACTAGACTTCGCTCGAGTCCTTATCCATCTACCAGGTCAAGGTGAGCAATGACGTGAACAAGAAGATTTTGATGGGTGGCTGTATTCTTGAGCACTTATACTTAATTGAGAAACTTGAAGAAACTCGAAGCTAACTTTACTTGAGCATCTTTGGAAGCTAGAGGATATCTTTCAAGAAGAGGGTTGTTACTGCCAATGACAAACCTTTCAAATTGAGCAAATTGAGCAAACTTCACGAAACCGAGTGGAAACCGAGTTGACTACCCATTAGCTCGTGAAAGAATGCCGACTAGGAGCCGAACTTGAGAAGCCATTGGTTTGTTGAACTAAAGCTGAAGTGGAAGCATGCGTTGCAGTCCTTCATAAACCTCCATAGCTTCCGTGAGCAATTGAAAAACGCAGCGCCAGGCCTAGAACAATTTGCAAGGAGTGTATAGAAGTGTCGATGGAAAATGTGTGCTGAAAGAGAGCTTGCGAAGGATAGAGCTCAAACCCAGATGAAGGCTCGAGGCTAGTTAGGAAAGAATAGAGCTAAAGAGCAAGTCGAAGAATGGAAGATCAAGAGAGTAAGAAAGTCCACTAGAGTCCAAAATCATGCAGAGAAAATTGCTGAAGAGGAGCAAGCGGGAGAGAAAAATAAGAGACAGACATGATTACAAAAGTGAAGGCGGACTCTTTTGATTGATGGGCAGGCTGAGTCGGGCCGGCTTGTGTCATATGTCAGATGGAACTTGATGTCCAAGCTCAGGCTCATTTATCATGAAAAAAAGTATACGATTTCGAAACGAGCAAGGTTACCAAAGTGTTGGGTTACCTTGTAACCATAATAGCCACCTTTCTTATGCATCCGTTATCAAATTGACCAAAATCATAATGAATTGGGAACCAAATAAGCAAATTTTGTTAAATTTAAATTAACGGAAATACGGTATTGAACATTTTTATATATCTTAGGGTTTAGATTAAACATTAAGTAAATCAAAAATTTACGGATGATATTGCACCCTTGACTACTGGACTATTTATGTCCTTTTTCCTTTTGTTAGAGCTAATTCTTTATTACAAAACTAAAGCAACATCAATTGAGCTTTAATATCCCACTAGAAGCATGATCTCAAATGCGCATCAATTGGGCTCCGGAGACCTTCTTCACACTAGAAACATTTTCTACTCCTATTCCAACAACCTTGTTGGGTAGTTAGGTAACAATTCACTAATAACTAATCCAATCCACAATCAATTTCTTCCCCAAAATTAAACTAACCAAAATGGACTTAATGCCAACAACAACTAGCTGTGTATTCCAGCACTATGATCTCGAAATAAATAAATATAATGCTGAAATGTTAAAAAACAAAAAAACAAGGCAACAATAATACTAAAAAAATTATGTGGAAAATCCAATGGGGGAAAAATCACAAACCGCTCAAGAACTTTCACTAATCACTAAGAATAGTAGCATCGACAATACAACAATATTTCATCATTATTGAGGCGGATAATACAAATAGAGCAAGAAACTTTAACCATGATCGTAGAAAATGAGTGACAACTTGGAGAAGGTTTTTGACGAATGAAATTGATCAACTCATAGGCCTCAGTCTCACGAACAACATTCTAAAATTGAGCCAATTTCAGTTACATTAGGCCTCCAAATATGGACCAAAAAATCGCTGCCCCCTTTTCCTCTTCTTCATGTGCTCTTCTCGAGGAGCTCCCTCTCTTCCTTACCTTCACTCCAAAAAAGGCCCCTCTTTTTTTTTTGTCTTTCTTTGATGTTATGTTCGCTAATCCCCATAAAGAGACGGCACCAGCCAACAATCCTCCATCACTCTAATAGCAAAATCAATAGGAATAAGATCTCCGTCTCACAAGACTTTGATCCGGAGACCTTCGACCTAACAATAGCTTCCCATAGTAAGAACCTCTAATTTCTTTATCAACCCCACAAACTGTAGTAGGCAAGCATCGAATATTGCTTCTACTTTAGCATGAAGATCCACACTTGAATCACAAACAGCTCTCTTTAAACTCCAATAGACCTCCATATGATGTCAACTACGATTCCCACTTAAAATACAACCGTCCGATTCGTCAACCATTATATCAAACGAGTTGGCTAGACTTTCAGTATTTTAGAAACCTCTCAAGTTAGCAAACAGTTTTAGCTCCACAAAGCTTTTGTTAGATATAATCAGGGCAATGTGGGATGACAATATGCAAACTTCCTTTCTCATTCCAAGCGTTCATTGTCAAGAGTTTGGAGAAGTTCAAGAAACAAAGAGCACCCAGTCCTTTAAAGATCTCGAAAATCTTCCATAAACTCATATTAAAGCTGCTGGACTATGAAATAAGATTCCAAGTTGGAAACTTAACTACAAACAAAAAACTAGAAATAATTTGGAAGATATGAAGAATAAAACATTGACAGTTAAGAATCAAGATCAAGAAGTCGTATCAAAGCAATTTTAGAGTCATCCTGTAGAGCCATACAAAGAAATGATTAGCATGAAAAAGTAGTTTTACTCTGCACATGTGGATCTCTCGATAATATATGTAGTTTCATATGAAAGGTATATATCCCATAGAAGGACAATGAATTGAGAATATATCTGGTAGATGCCGAAATAGACGTTAGAGGGAATAATGGCAATAAATTTTACCAAAATATCTTTTTCAAAATGGAAGAGAAAGGCATTTGGGCAGCTTCCTTGAAAATATGATGATCGAATTAATTCCTAATCAGGAACATGAGATCGGTATTTCTATATGTTGGAGAATACTCCATTGATGTTTTGAAATTGACAAAACTTATCCAAAGTCTTTTATGAAGATTTCCAGATTTTTGTGTCAAAGTTTGGAGACGGCCATACTTTAGTATCAAAGTTTGAAGACTGCCAAACTTTAGTATCAAAGTCTGTTCGACATCAGAAGTCTGCCTATTTCGACAAATTCCAGACTAAACGCAACTGAATAAAGAAGACTTATGCAAACGCAAGATTATCCTTCTTATTTCAAGGGTTCGGTTCGTACAAGTTATATATGGCCTTTTGGATGGAAATATCACCTACAAGATTGATTATCTTTATTGGAATCAATATAGATTCATCAAATCTTTTCGGATTGCAAGTAAATATAGAAATAATCTACTTATGAAAACCAAGATCCTGATTGTATGGGCGAACAGGATTAACGAGCTTTCATCACAATCTTCAAACGGCTCGAGATCTCCTTGATTGATTCTGTCCAACGGGTTTATTGGAAGAATTCATTTGGAAAGTGCCAACGGTCAAGAAGGCATGAATGAGTATTCAAGGTGGACTCTCTAGTTGTTCGATAGAGCGCGTGAAAGAAAAATTTCAAAGTCTGAAACTTTCCATTTCCTTTTTACTCCAAACACTGAGCTCAAAGTTGTATACAAAAGAGAGAGACTCATGGTAAGACTTCGTGAGAGAGCAGTAGGGACTATTCACTGTGAAATCGAGATCACAAGATTGTAAATTCTTTTTTTATTCTTAGTGGAATCCAGTCAGAAAGCTGTCAGCATGGAGAGTGGACATAGACTTGATTTAAGCCGAATCACTATAAATTCTTCTCTTTCATGAACTCCTTTATTTTGTTCGCAGTTCTATTTAATTGCTAAAGTTTGAACTCGGTCGAGTCTGTTGTTTTTTAGACTCAGTTTCAAAAGTAAAATATTTCTACCATTCTTTGCAAAAATTATCTTCACACCTATTCACTCCCCTCTAGGTATTCATACTAGCACTTACACTATACACAAGGTTAGTAAGCTAAATAGAGAGCCAAATCTAATAAGATCACCCAGCTAAAGCTTTCATGTACATTATCAAGTGATCAAACTTGAGATGAAATACATAAAACTAGATATTAGACAGAGGGTAGGTGAAAAACCATTGTTGAGGACAACCTCCAGAAAAAAACCCCTAACCTTGAATGGTTTCCTTTTCTTTTTCTCCATCTTCTCTCATTATAGTCTCACGGTTCTAGTCACTTAGGCAAAGAAATGAAAAATATCGGTAAAACTTCATGGTAATAGGCATATGGTTATAAATATCTATAGACAATCCCCATTAATAGAAGTTCTGAATCGGCCAAATGAGAAATGGTTATTTCAGCTCAAATAATTGATGAGTTGGGTAAAACCAAAAGCACAAGTTTTTAATTAAAGGATTGCAATGGTCACATAAACCAATTTTGAGCCCTGGTATACATACTCAAAATCCTATTATGCATACAAAGAGATCCAAATTTCACATTTGCTACACATATCAACTATGATTTATCCCCTAGTTCATATTTTTCCCACTAAGGTAGCATGTTTAAGAACATTTACGAATGGAAAAAGTAGATATAGCATTAATGTGAAGAATTTACAATGAAAGAGCAATAAACAACACATTCAAGTAAGAACTTCTATACACAAACGAGATTTTATTACATTTCAGCTTTCTAATTCTTTTGCTAATGCTTGCATTCCATCTGTTCACATTCCTTTGCAAGTGTCCTTCCCAAATATTCAGTGCCCCCAAATCCTCCAAACTGCAGTAATTCTCTGACTCTCTGCATTGTTTCTCTGAGACAATAATGAGGATAAGACATCTTATTGACCTAACAAGATATATTGAGGTAGAAACTATTAAAGTTGTTGGACAGTGCAATCAGATTCTTAGTTTGAAACTTAAATGCAAACAAATCATTAAAAAAACATGTAAGACATTAAGAATGAATTAAGAATCAAGATCAAGAAGTCATATCAACTTTTAAGTTGAAGGATGCGTACTCTACTCACTTGGGCATCTTCCTCCCAATTGAGACAACACAGCTACCGCATGGGACTTCTAGCCTTGTAACAGTTTTTCATTCTGCTCAATATTTATACCATGTTAGAAACTATTATGCCATAGCATGTATAACTGCTACAAGCACTAGCATATAAAAAGCAGCACACCACGTATCTATGTTAAGCAAAGAAAACTAGATTGGTAAGATAACATTCATTATATATTATGTAAAATCAAACTCTCTTCCAAGCAAAACGTAGTCCGTGAAATGGATGACGGTTAATAAATTTGTAGAAGTTTCAAAGAAAGAAATACAGCAACATCAACCAAATTCGCAGCCATCGTACTCATGACCAAATAACAACAACTCAATGACATAACAGAACTTTTCTACCCACAAGCATAATTAAAGCACACACAAATTCCATCATCTAGGAGTCACCGAAACCACAACCATTTTAATTTGACTAAACTGAACATATTTTTGATTCAATATCCGAAATAAACTATAAGTTTGATGAAAATGAGCATGTCATGATTGTTTCTATTGACCCCATCCGCTTGGAGTGTAGATCCTCACAATAAGCTCGACCTTTGTAAATACTATGCTGAAATTTGTCATTGACATTTGAAGCATTTTCAATCATCAATGACAACATCAATAGAAGGTGACAATTTCCTATCCCACATGAGATGCAATTAAGCACATCAATTAGATTCAAGTCCTGAAGTGTATATATCTATTGAATCTATAATTAATTTATGACATGGGAAATAAACAGTTCATTAAGGATGTGCATCTCTTCTCATTTGCTGACCTATTTAACAAACGGGCCATGTTCAATGATCTAATAAGATTTGTTGAGCTTATCCTGCTCAGATTAACCTACCTAACAGTCCACACCAACTTGACATTACCAACTATGACCAGTCAACATGGATTGCCATCTCTATTAGCAACTAAATGTTCATTCAACGAGCTTGCTGTTTGCATTACATCATGTAGCTTTTGACCAATTCAGAATATTTCTCAAGAGAGATTAGAGAAGAACACATTCTGATGATGAAGGATTATTGCAAAAGGAATTTCTTGTTGAGAAGTAATGAAGGTAACATTACAGCAATAGCATGGAAAACTTTCTTCTACATCATGCAGTGAAATTGTACCATCTTCAAGTCCCAAGATAGCAACCTTGCTAGCAAGACCTCGGCATAATGGTGTTATACGTTTTCCTAGAGTAGATTAGAATAATTAAGAAGCCAGTATTGACGACACACAATGAATGTGCAAAGAAGAGTGGGTTCATGAAAAACAACCAAAAAAAACAACGCAGAGAGCAAAGAAGAGTGGGTTCATGAAAAACAACCAGAAAAACAATGCTGAGAGAGAGAGAGAGAGAGAGAGAGAGCGAGAGAGAGAGAGAGAGAGTAATTTCTTCACAATAAAATTAATAGAAGAAGAGGGCAGATAGAGAATGCACAGTGATTAGGAAATGTAATCAAATTATGTGAATAGAGGTAAAGCATCATAACTGTCACACCTCGAATCCCAGGCACGCACACATCCATTGGCGGTCGACTAAAATACAACGTTCCTAGGACGCGTTGCCGACCCATTCGTTTTATGCACATACGGAAGCGAATTTAAACAAATACCCTGACAACCATCAAACACTGGGATGCTAAAATCATATGGCAACACCTTTTCACCAAACACACTTTATAAACATATCAGGTTCAACCTATAGGTTTATATACAGGAGTCTAGATCCAAAAAGAAGCTACCAACCCAACTCTACCTCGGACCCTACCTACTCAGGATCCAGGTCTACCACAACACCATATGGGATGTCGATGTCTAAAGGATCAGCTACCTCTACTTCGAACCCTTCAGCCTCGGGCCCCGAGTTCACCGTGATATCGTCCAGTATATCGATATCCGTGGGGCCAATTACCTCCTCATACTTAGTTTCGATGGTAGGCCCATCAAAACCCTCCAAATGACCCTCCTGCACCCCGTTAGGCTTGTTAGGGAACCACGCTTTGAAGCGATAAGGTACCAAGTGAGGTAAGCCTTCATCGACTCAAATAGTGGTCACCATAAGCACACGGGTTCAGGTGGTCTTGTGGATGGGAAGAAGGGTAGTCTCGGTCTTCACCTCCCGTGGACACCCAAAACAGACGTGGTGGACCTCCATCTAAGGACCTGAAAAAGGTTTAACCACGACGGGGTGAGATAAATCTCAGCGAATCTACACCCTAAACCCCAATTAGGATGAGAATTCACTTAGGGGCAGCCTAAACAAGCATCACACACAACTTACCTTGCCTCAACACCTCCCTGCACATTAGCTCATCGCACATATCATATGGATATAACAAATGTAATCAACAACTGGAACACCTAATTTTCATATATCAATCAATCACATGGGTCCCGATTATAAGGTCAAACCATTATGATACGTCACATTCCGTACCACACAATTTTGTCCCATAATCAGGCGCGGCTATCTCAATCACTTAGGCGTGTCCTAGTTATTTATAATCCCATGGCCACGGTCAACTCAACAGTTGGCGGTCATCCGGCATAACCAGGCGTTGTCCCACTCCATCAGGCATGACAACATCTACAACTAGACGATAATTCATAAAGGAGCATCGGCGCAGCCTCCACTACAATTGGCATCCGTTGACAATGGGCATCCGAACTTAATTAGACATCGTCCTGCGTGAACGCATCAGGACGGGTTCTGATAGTGACCACGCTCACATCCATACTCAGCTAAGAATATCGTGATTTGCACTCAAATGCCTCAATTTCAAATAATGGACTTGGCCAATTTTCTTCATATTAAAAATTCCCAGTAAAATAATTGTGCGTGGCCATAAATTCAAATTGAACCAATAAATACAGTACTCTCCTAATTTATAAATCCACGATTTTATATAGTACATTAAATATTTTTTGTGTCAAAAATCGACACTCAATATTTTTCTAATTAAATACCTATAAAATCAAATTTTTGCAATAATAAATCACAACAATCATCAAGCACTTAATTGCATAAATAAACAGTCAATTTCATATATAAATGCAACCACGACGATTAGTGTAAAATTCTAATAAATGGATATCCCATTATAATTTATGCTAATTATAATTAAATAATAAATTGCAATTAATTAAATAAATTGCAAATTATTTAAAATAATCCACTTGATTAATCTAATTAAGCTAACCGAATTAACCTAATTGAGCTAACTAAACTAATGTAACTAGGCTAATTACCTCAACCTAACTAAGCTAACTAATTAACCTAACTAACCACCTAACTAAGCTAGTCTAGGTAACTAACTATTCTAAATAACTTAGTTACACTAACTAAACTAACCACTAATCCTTAACTAACACTAATCCACATACTAAGTGCAATTAACTTCCTAATCCAAGATTAGGGCGTTAACTCACCCGATTAGCAAGGCGACAGGTTCACGGCGACCGCGGCGCGAAGTCGACCAAGACCCGAGCCTACTGCGTCACCAACAGAAGGTCGGATGAGGCTGAAAAACAACCCATAAGCTCACGGCTTAAGCTAGTAAACCGGTTCTGGAAGAGCTGGATCGAGGGAGTTGGACGGCTGGTCGATGTGGCTGAACATGGGGGATGGCATGGGGACGAGTGGGGCTAGCTGCTGGTTGCTGGCGAGCTGGATGGCGCGAGCAACGGACGGAGGTGGTTGAGTGTGCTCGGGGACGACGTGAGGTGGTGAGGAGGACCAGTTGGGCAATGGACAGTGAGGCTGGCTAGTCGACTAGAGCTGGAGTGGCTTTGTTTGGGCGTGCGGCTAAGGGGATGGAAGATGGAGCAATGGTAGTAAGCAAAAATAGAGGAGAAGATGAAGAAATGATGAAGAAACAAGAAGAAGGAGACTGCAGAGAGATTTCGGGCAGGGGAGGTGCACGCATGAAGGGGAAATGGAGGGGAAAGAAGAAGGCCAAGAAGTTAAGGCTTGGGCCAATAGGGGGTCATGCAAAATATCCCATGCACTTGAGTGTTCAAGCCTCCAAAGTCTTCAGCCACTTTGTCAAGAGACCAACCATTGGTGATTTTCCTTTCGAATCTTCACATTTCAAGTCATTTTAGTAAATGCCAATTAGGGTGCCCATCCAAATTTCCAAAATCCCTATTTGCCGAAATTGATTTTTCCGCAATTTTCTAGGCTCGACGGAATTGCTTCAAAAGATGAGACGAGGTCCTAAAAATAAATCGTGACACGCTCAAATGTTCAATTCCCGAAATCAAATTCAATTTTGTGGTTAAAGATCGACCGAGCGCGATTTTAGTACAATCTAACATACCGGGTAACTTTTAGGGATTTTATCGTGTTTGACCCGTGGTCAATAATTTTCGATCCACGTTTATGCATCACTGACTCGTTGGTGACTCTCAGTTGTCATATAAATCGCAAGGTTTCAATTATGGGCATCGAGTATAAAATTGACAGAAAACCAAGTTAGTGCTGTTCGACGTGAATTTCATAATCATGCGGAATCACCCGCAATTCAATTACATGATTCCGTCGAATCGACCTATATCTGATCACAATTCGATTATAATGGTGTTATATTGACCCTTGCTGATTATCACGGTTGAGCAGTCGATTTTCGATCGAATTCTCAAGTCTGCCGCATTTATATTCCTTAACGGCTTCACCTAATAGACAGGATATTTTTACCACTAAGTAGATAAGAAAAGATGGAGTAAAGAACATCCCAAGTGCCAAAACTTGGCACGGGGGGACACTTAAGTGAATGCACACTTAAGTGCCAGATTTGAAGTTAAATGGAACACTTAAGTGCCACTCCGGCCAAAATCCGGCCAAATTGCTAACGTTGCAATTTTCTGGTGAGTTTGGTCCAAAATGGCATCGTTTTGCACTTGACATGGCGAGAAAATGCAAAAACGACGCCGTTTCGTGTCTGACGTGTAAATAATAATATAAAATTTAATTTAATTAATTTAAACTTAATTTTATTTAAAATATTATAAAAATTAAAAAACTTAAAAAGGGGGGGGGGGGGGGAGGCTCGAAGGGGGCGGTTGAGGGCTAAGCCCTCACCGGAAAAGATGTAATAAGCACATGGCAACATGTTTCTGTATGCATTTTTACCAATAAGTGACAAGAAAATCACATTAGAAAAGAAGATTGGTTGGTTAAACTAATATGAGGGCACATTAGGTACTTATCTGTAATTGACCCCATCATCATTAATAAAGTAATTTGTTTGTGTATAGATCAGCTTTGTTGTCTTCTTAAGTGACTAATTTTCTGATTAGAGCCCCATGTATTAAGTCTTGCCAATTTGCCGCTATCCACATGCAGTAAAGCTATTTTTGGGAACACACACTATTGAGAAATGATGCTAAGTTACCTTGATATTCTCTGATTATTCGGACGGTTAGTATTATAATGATGTTGAGTTACAAATGATCATTAGTTCTATTATTACTGAGAATAGTGGCAGAAGTAAATTTTATGAGGCTCTACAATGGCTATAAATAGAAGGTTTAGCCAAAGGTGTCTGGTGCGATAGACACAAGTTATCTTCTTAGACAATTCCTATGAATAGTAAAGCGTCTTCCTTAGCCGTACTTCTTTTCCTAGCCTTTTCTTATTTTCTCGGTCCTCGAAACTTTTGATGACAATTTCTCCAAAATGAGCTTGTGTAAAACAGGTCATGGAATTTAATGTTTACATGGGATTTGCACTAGCAGCGGACCTATTAACGATCATTTATTTGGTTGATAATGTTATCGTCCCATCTTATAATTAATGTTAAATGTCACTATTTCTGCACTTGCATTAGGAAGAATACATTGAAGAAGTGAAGATATGGAAGAGCTATAAATAAAGCAGGGGTTAATTTTAGGGTAAATTTAGCTGAAGTTCCCAAAGAGCTATCAACGCAACAAATAATAAACATAAGAAAAGAAGTATCACAAATGCACATGTTACATTCATGCATACTTTCTTCTGGAGATTGGCAATAATTCCGAGAGAAAGAATACTACAATTAAAAATTATTGATTCCTCAATGTACATAATTGAATTAAAAGACTCCATCACGCCCTTTATTAAGGATACAAAGTTTATTCATGATGTTGTAGACAGAATCTCATTATCTTAAACCTACCATCTATTTGAGGGCTCCAAATATCTGAGATCGGAATATAGCCTATGTTCTTTACTGCCAAATTGAAACCATATATCTGGCTAGTCACGTTCCCCGCAAAATTGTATTATCTACACCGGATCGCATGCGTCACTTAACAATGACACATGGAGAGGAGCAAAGTCGATTTCAGGTAAGAGATCTCAACATTCAAATGCAGAGTTCGTTAGTCAAAGTATACTGCCCGAACCATTCAGCCCAAAGTGTAGATAATCCAAACCAAACAATTGGTTCTCTTACACATGAAAATAGTGAACATATACAGATGAAGCAAAAGCTTGGCACTATCGAGCTGGTCTCAAAGCTTACAGCAATACCATGACAATAGTTACCATCAGATAGAAGCCATAATTCAGCATCTTTTGGTCAATTCCATCCCACTCGATAGATAAATCGCTACATTTTACTCCACTTTTTTTTTTTAATCGACAAATACCCACCTAGCAGAAAAAGGCACATGGCAGGTATGGATTAAGACTTCTCCAGAAAGGGTGAAGTCGAAGAGCATCAGTCAGAAAGCCCACATGCATTGCTTCTCACACCAATGTCTGTAGCTCCAAGTATGAGAGGTCCACCCACAGCAGCAACATAAGCATAACCACCACAAACTCTTGAACATATAGTCAATCCGAATAAGAGATATCTTCTTCATACTCGTCTAGTATGTAGATCAGGGCCCACTTTCTTGCAGCTAAAACACAAGCCACACCTCTACCTCCCATTGCCAAAAAAAAAGATCAACTTGATTTCAGTCCAGTGTTCCTTGAATGTATGGCCATAACTAACATGATGTTTAGATACCTTTGTTGGGTAAAAGTAAAATTACAACACATGCATTATGCTAAAACACAGGCAGGAAGCAAACCTTGTTTGCCTAAAGAGGCTACAGCATGCATATAACTATGAATGCTCCACAGTATCTTGCTACACTAGATGCCATGATAGTATCTATCTTGCTACACTAGATGCCATGATAGTATCTATGGTCATGGACTTGTAAATAGTGGTTCTCAGTCAGTAACTCAAGACTGCTATGCACCTACCATGAGAGAATGATTATTCATTTTGTATTTGTCTGGTGACTATTAAATCATTTCGCACTTTGTCCTCTCAATTGATTTAAAATTTAGGGGAAAACTAATACTTCACTTTTTTTACTTCTTCAACTAAAAAATATTCTTCTTTGGAGCATATTTTTGCACTTCTTCAATCTATAGGGACAAACATGAAGTGGTCTGTTAAAGAGGCACAGTGTACCTATGCCAGTCACATTTGAACTTAATAGAAGGTTCTAAGTGGAAATGTAGTAAGGAGCATGGACAGGATTAATTCAATTCCAATACCCAGCCAACGAGATAAATTTGTACCGACACTGGCAAGTTTATCAAACATTGATCACTAAGTAAAGAGTATGGGCGACAATAAGTTTCCAGACATCCAAAACTGCAAATGGACATGGCAAGAAGCCCAAAGAAAAAACCTTCAGAACTATACAATTGATGGCATAGCAATGAATTGATCCTTAGCTTGATGGTATGACAGTGTCAAAATGTTCTTACCACCAATTGACAAGGGAGAACTACAGGACGGGGAATGCTGCGAAGCTTCTCATTCTCCATCTCCAGGCGTAAGATATGGTCCTAGATGTGCAATTTCACGGGATTAGTGTTTCAGAAGTGAGAATAATACAACCGAGCAAAAATATCCTAACAAAATAGAAGCAAAAAGGGCACTACTAAACCATTAGGGCCATCAAAGGCACATTTCTTAACCTACATACAAGGCTCCAGCTGTCAAGGCATGTTGGAACTTTTTGCAATTACAGTAAGGCAGAAAGTAAAACATCCTTTGAAATCGCAAGCATGTAATGACATGTGTATGCATCATGCACATAGGAGAAAAAACTAAGCTGCTGCTAATCGTGCTGATGAGAAGAGCAGATAAATAATAAATAGGAACAATAAAAGAACAAACATTTTAAAACCAGACCACTGGTTCAACCTGTCAAAGTGGTAGAACCATGCTCTTCCAGTTCGACCGACTAAACCAATTGCATGTGATGTCATCTGATAGAACACTTTGCATATATTAGATTACACACTTTCAGAACAAAAGAAGCCCAGTGAGTCGGCAGACATCGTAGCATCTTAATAGATTACACATGCTTGATGTCATCTTAATAGCATCCTGTTCAATTTTAGATTAGGCCAATATGGTCGATAAATAAATTATCCACCACGAATTGTAGCAAGAAGACACTAGAGCAAATGGTTGGCACACTTGTTAGTTACAAGAGGTTGGAGTGCCAAACCCCAACCCAATTCCAACGCTACTCCTTTGAACTTTTTTACGGCCCAGAGCTGGTCCAAACTAGTTGACAGGTTTGTTGGGTATCAGTTGACAGGTACACCTGGTTACCAGTTGAACAAGGTCAATACCACCAGTTCTTGATCAATACTATTTTTGCTGGGAAACCAGACTGGACTGGTCTGGTGTCCAGTCCAACCAGAGCCACTTCTTAAAACTCTGACATGAACAAGAGTCGACAAAAAAGCACGATATGCTACTTTTTCCCTTTTGCCATCAATGTCTTAAATAGTGAATTGACATGATTGGAATATAACTCTAGATATCATGAGTAAGAAATCAATATGCAAGCTCCAGATCCATGAGTTACCTTCAACTGGTACAAATCTCAGTTATTTGCACACGTGGTTCCTGCAATATGCACAAAAGGAAGGTCACTAGCCTGCAGGATTGTCATCTCAGCATCTCCCCAGTTTTCACCTGTGTCATTCATCTTATTTAGCAACATAATAATTTGATGTTCCTGCTTCCAACAGAACATATTAGCCATACTTGCAAATTTGGGCCACAAAATATGATATACAAAGCTTTTACCTCAGATAGAGTCTAATCCACACAACAGTGACCAAGAGGGATGCACAACAAGATCCTTCCAAAGATCTTCCCTTCTTCACATTGCTTGAATCATTCATAAGTCCACTCACTACCGCTATACAATTTGTTACATCTAAAAAAGACTCCTCATGTATTTGGAAGGAAATATAATCTGAAGCAAATTCAAAGTCATCCTGCAATACCATACAGAGTAATGATTAGCATGAAAAAGTAGTTGGACTCTGCACATGTGGATCTCTGGGTAATATTTGTAGTTTCAGATTAAAGGTATATACCCTATAGAAGGACAGTGAATTGGGAATATATTTAGTGGATGCTAAAACTAACATAAGAGGGAATTGTAGCAATAAATTCTTACAAAGTATCTTTTTCAAAATAGAAGAGAAAGGCATATGGGCGGCTTCCTTGAAAATGTGATTACCAAATAAATTTCTAATCAGGAAACATGAGATACAGTATTTCCATACACAAGGATCATAAGTTAAACACAGAGCCCAATCCGATAAAATCGCCCAACTAAAGCTTCCATGTACATTGTTAAGTAATCAAACATCAAATACGAAAAACTAGATTATTAGACAAAGGTAAGTGAAAAACCATTGTTGAGGACAACCTCCAGAAGATAACCCCTAACCCCCAAGGGTTTCCTTTTCTTTCTCTCCTTCTCTCATTATAGTCTCAAGGTTCTGGCCACTAAGACAAGGAAATGAAAAATATAGGACAACTTTATGGTAATAGGCATTTGGATAGAAATATCTACAAACCCATTAACAGAAGTCCTGAATTAGCCAAATGAGAAATGAATATTTCAGCTCAAATAATTGATGAGTCGGGTAAAACCAAAAGCACAAACTTTAAATTAAAGGATTGCAATGTTTACATAAACCAATTTTGAGCCCAGGTATCATACTCAAACTCCTGTTACACACACAGAGATCTAGAATTTCACATTTGGTGCACATATCAGCAATGAGGACCAGATTTGAAGGGGGGAAAAGCTGCTCAATAGGGAGATTCGTGGCAAAACAGATTTTCCTCAGAAATCGATTTGGAAAGTGAGAATTCCAATTAGAGTTTCTCTTTTTGCTTGGGAAGCAACCTGGGAACAAATCCTTACTTTATAAATGAGACAAAATACTGGTTAATAGGTGTTTCCTCATCAAAAGGAGGCAGAGTCCGCACGGCATCCCCTCCTTCATTGTTCTTGGAAAGAATGGTTTGGACAGTTTCCTATGCTTGTGCCATGTTATCTTGGGTTATCAGAGGTTTTATTGAGCAAGAACTTTGGGCATGGCAGGGCATTCGTTTACAGCACAACAAGTGGGATTAACTCAATTCCCCTGTTTCTTTTGGCTGATTTGGAAGGCGTGGAGCAAGAGAGCTTCTGATGGAGAGAAATCGTCTGTTCCATTTTATTGAAATTTGGCTTAAAGTCACACACTTTTGGTATAGTGCAGACTTGCGTATGGATGTAAATGCCCTGGTTGATTAGTCGATGATTGACCTGGTATTTGAGCTCCCTTTTGGCTTTGGGAGTTGTTTTGTGTATGGCTTTAGTTTTTTGGGCTCCTTTGGTATATGGGTTGCACCCCATAGGTGCCTTACAGGTGAACTATATAATCTATAAAAAGAAACTTCACACTTTTTTGAGGATTTTAAGTTATTCCAATTGCCCTTTATTCCAACACATGTTATCTCATCATATAATTTCAAGTACCAACATCAACATCTCACTTTTTTGCGAGTAACGTCACCATGACAAAAGAGTGCCGCTAGTACTGAAAGTCAAGATCGAAAAAGTTCAAAAGAAACGTTGGATCCAAAGAGCTACCAACAAACTACTAGAAAAGGATCAATACTAGGGACTAAGAGTAGTATACAAAACTGATTTGAAGAGGAAAAATGCGAGTATAATGCATTAGTAGGTCTCAAACACCTAATATGAATCTATCTGGCATGCAACTTAGTAAAACCAATTTCAATACTAGGAGTTGACATCCTCAGCATTGGTCTGCCAAAAAAGAGGTGGTATATCAAAAATCGTGATCTAAAGATAAAAATAATAATACAAAATAATCAATTCTCACATCTAAGTACTAAACAAATGATTAAGAACAGAGGCTCTCATAACCATGGTTAAGCATCACAGATTAGATCCATGTAGGCTCGATTCACTGTCATCCGAGCAACCACCAGTTAGTTTTCTGCTCATTTTCTTTGAAGATCTGAGTTTTTATTCTCATCCTTAGCTTGTTGACCATAAACATAACACAGGAAAGAAGAGTTTCACTAACTACACTGAGTTCAATGGGTGGAATTTGGCAATATAAATAAGTCTAACTTCCCCCAGGCTCTAATAGTAATATCGATGGGTACAAAGCTTTGAATATGATTATTTGGTACAAAAATTGACTCTCGCAATTGTAAGGGGATATATGCTAAGATCGAAGTGGGCAATAAACTCTTTCCTTTTAAATTGAGAACATATCTCTACACGTGCTAATTATAATGTGAATGTATAAACATTCTATATCCAAATCTCCATGTACAGTACACTCAAAGCTCAAACTTAGATTAAGTTCAAGTTCAAACCAATGATTAATGACCTACAATTTCCATTATACACTTATAGGAGACATTGCCAACTTATTGAATCAGACTCAAATCAGATTTTACTTGACCCTTTCCAGTCACTTAATATTAATAATTCATATCATTGCATACAATATGATTGTATGAAGAATCAACATCAGGATGTTCTGAAAAATATGGCATGTCTCAAGATGTGCAAAAGAATAATTTCCGGTAGCAAATTCCTATCTCTATCTGATCACCTCCAAGATTGTTCACTGAGATGCATGAAGGAAAAAGGCCAGATGCAAAGATAATAACATGCACCTGCAGATGATTGAGGACAACTAGCAGAAGTTCTTTTCCAGCACCACAAACAACTTGTGATACACACTTCATACCCTATCACTGGACAAACTAGCAGACTGAGATTATAAAAACCAACCAAAAAAGCCAAAGTCCTATAGCAGCACCAGAGCTTAAAAAATTAGCCATACCACTTCATCCGGAGAATTAACATGAAACTGATAGATTGGAAAACTCCTCCTGAGGGAAAGAGTCAAGACCTAGATAAGCAAACGAAAATAGTTAAATGAAGAAAAATGAAACGCCATCTACCGCTCTGAATTAATAGTATCACTTGCCATGGTCACTAACAAGGTTTGACAACAAATCAAACTTCCTCGCGAAATATGTTAGTGGCATCAACCCACTGCTTATGCATTACATATAATGATGCCTGGATGACATGAAGTAATCTTCAATGTTCAAAGCCTGTTAAGCAACTTGATGAAGTCCATTTTTTCTGCAGACAGAAAGAGATTGATAATCTAAGGAGGCATTCGGCTGATAAAGATTCTCAAAAGTCTGTTCTGATTTCAATTTGAGAATTAAAACAGACCAGAAAATGCGTTTGGTAACACTCCAAAAGCAGTCGACGAATAAAAGGAAAACTATTCTCAGAATCAAAATCAAAAACTGAAGATGACTTTTTTGTATTCCCATTCCAAATGCAAACATGGAGATTTGGAATAAATAAGCCTGTTTTTGGAATGTGATGTAACCCAAGCATATTCTCACAATTTTCATCCCTAATGACATATATTATTTTCACTAAACAAATATTTTGTCAACAAAACATCGAAAACAGTTTCTATGAAAATGGAAACTAAAGCTGTTTTCTAAAACTAAGCAGGCCTTAAGCAGTCGAGAACAAAAATGACACGTGACTCATGCGACAATGTTTAAAATTTTGCAACAAATTTGCCTCACAACTTTCAACATCTGAACTACATAGATTTTTAGGGACTTTTTACTGAAAGATAGACGATACTTACAGGTTGAGTAGAAATCTGAAGCATGAACAAGATAATTTAGGCTTCCAAGTATGAGGCATCATGTTGTTTGGCTGATAGCAACTCTTGAAAGTATATTCAAGCATTAAAAATTATCAGCAGGGAAGTTCTTCCATAATGTAAATTTTAAAGTTATTTCTAAGAAAACTAACTCGAAATTGCTCTACCTTAACTATCCATTTCTTTTTAAGGACGATGATAATATCCTGAGTTACTTCGCGTTTTACTTTCCTTATGACCAAACAAAATTAGATACCGCCGAAACAAATATCAGTGCACATAAACAACCATAATATAATCATAATATCAAGTACAATCACCACCACATAAACTAAACTAGAACGGAATCTAGATTTCCACTCGGAACCTTCATTCACACTAGGTTTTTTCTGTAAAACGCCAACTCCTCAGTTCAAAATCATGTTCTCAATTAAGACATTCAAGCACTTCACACACTGAATAGAAAAAAGAGAGAGCTTTCTCAATTTGAAGCAATTACCAGGAGAGATTGTCCCCAGCAATAGAGGTCCACCCACAATAGACGTTCATTCTGAATCTGAGATTTCATCTACATCCTTGTCCAAGTATGTAGACCAGGGCCAGCTTTCTTGTAGCCAAAACACAAGCCACACCTCTGCTTGCTGTAGCTAAAAATAAATAACTCAACTTGATTTCACTCCGATGTTCCTATAATATGGCCATAACTAATGTGATGTTTTGATACCTCTGTTTGGCAAAAGTAATAAGTACAGTACTTGCATCATGCTAAAACATAGGTGGAAGCAATACTTGTGTACCGAAGAGGCTATCGTATGCATGTGAACCATGAATGCTCTACAGTATCTTTCTACACTAAAGACCCTGATAGTGTCTATCATCATGAACATGTACATACTAGTTCTCAGTCAGTAACTCAAACGGCAATGAACCTACGATAAGAAGATAATTATTCTTTCTGTATATGTCTGGCCACTAAAGATTCATCTTTTTTGCACTTTGACCTCCCAATTGATCTAAATTTACAGGAAAACCTAATAGTTCAGTATTGTACTTCTTGAAATGAAAAAGATATTCTTTGGAGCATAAATTTGCACGTTTTCAACCATCGGAACAAGCATGAAATTGTCCATTAAAGAGGCATGACATACCTATGCCAGTCATATTTTAAACTTAAGAGTAGGTTGTAAAAGTGGTTAGTAACGAGCATGGACAAGATAATTCCAGCACCACCACCTAGTCAATGAAATAAATTTGTTACTAATACTGGCAAGTTTATCAAACAATGATACAGAAAGGAAAGACTATCAACAAGTTTCCAAAAATCCAAACTGCAAATGGACATGGCAAGAAGCTCAAGGAAAATAGTTTTCAGAGTATACAATTGATGGCATCACAATGAGTTGATCCTTAGCTCGATTGTATGGCGGTGTAAAAAATTTTTACCACTACCAAGGAGGAACTACAGTATGGGGAATGCAGCACCATCTCTAGGTGTAAGATAGAGTCCAAGATGTGTATTTTCACTGGGTTAGTGTTTTGGAAGTGAGAATGAGACAACCAAGCAAAAGTGTTCTCACAAAAGAAGCAAAAGTGGCACTACTAACCCATTAGGGTCATCAAATGCACATTCCTTAACAAGCATTCAAGTACAAGGCACCAACTGTCAACACAACTTTTGCAGTTATGTTAAGGCAGAAAGTATAACATCCTTTAAAATTGCAGGCATGAAATAGGATGTATATGCATATAGGAGGAAAAACTAAGCTGCCACTCCTCGCGCTAATGAGGAGAGCAGATACATAATAGGAAGAACAAAAGAATAAACGTTTTTAAAACCGGAGTAGTGGTTCAATCAGTCAAACTAGTAGAACCATGCTCTAACAATTCAACCAGTTGAACCGATTGCATGTGACGTTATCTAATAGAATACACATTTCCAGAACAAAAGAAGCCCAGTTCACTCGACAAAGCTGCTTAAGCACAAAAGATAGGGTTCCTGTTCTTAATAGAATCATTCAAATTTTTAATAAATGAATTATCCACCACAAAATGAAGCAAGAAGACACCGAAGCAGATGGTTGGCATGCCTTTTAGTTACAAGAGGTTGGAGTTCCAAACCCCAACCCAACTTCAACACCCTTCCTTAACGTTTTTGGAAGGCCTAGAATTGGTCCAGACTAGTTGACAGGTTTGCTGGGTTACCAGTTGACAAGTACACATGGTTACTTGTTCGACAGGGTGGATACCACCAGTTGTTGACCACTATTGTTTCCGCTGTGAAACCAGACTCAAAAGAAAAGCACAATATCCTAGTTTTTCCTTTTTGCCATCAATGTCTTAAATTGGGAATTGACATGTATAGGAACAAATAGAACTCAGGAGCATCCTATATTTCTCACAAGTAAGGAATCATTATGCAAACTCTAGATCCACAAGTTACCTTCAATTGGTCCAATTCCCAGTTAATTGCACAAGAGTTTCCTGAAATATGCATAAATGGAACGTCACTGGTATGCAAGATCATCATCCAGGCATCTCTCAAGTTTTCACAAGCATCATTCATCTTATTTAGCAGCATAACAATTTGAAGTTCCTGTTTCCAACGTAATATATTAGCCACATCTGCAAATAAGGGATTTAACATATGATATACCTAGCTTTTACCTTTTATAGAGCCAAATCCACACGATAGTAACCAGGAGGGATGCACAACAAGATCGATTCCAAAGGCCTTCCCTACTTCACATTGCTTGAATCATTCATAAATCACCTCAACTCTGCTATATCGTTTGTAACATCTAACAAAGACTATTTGGAAGGAGATATAATCTGTAAACCCAATTTCATGAGTTTGATTGGATGAAGCAAATTCAGAGCCATCCTGTATTTGTACTATGCACATGTAAAAAATTGTAGTTTTAGATTAAAGGTATATACCTCATAGAAGGATAGTGAAAAGGGAATGTATCTAGTGAATGCTGAAACAGACATATGAGGGAATTGTGACAATAAATTCATATCAAGATTTGTTTTTAAATAGTAAAAAAAGGCATCTTGATAGCTTCCTTGAAACTGTAATGATTAAATCATTCCCTAATCTAAACATGAGGCACTGTTTTTCCATACACAATGATCATAAGCTAAACAGAAAGCCCAATCCGACAAGATCACCCAACTTAAGTTCCAATTACATTGTCAAGTAATCAACCTGAGACCAAATACGAAACACTAGAATATTAAGAAGAGGGTAAGTGAAAATCATTGTTGACTACAAAACCCAGAAGACAACACCCCACCCCCAAAGGTTTCCCTATCTTGTTCTCCTTCTCACATTATGGTCTCATAGTTCTGGCTACTCAGGCAAGGAAATGAAAAATATTCATACAATTTTTTGGTAATAGGAAAATGGATAGAAAAGATCAACAAACTCAAATAATTGATGAGTTGGATAACACCAAAAAGCAAAGACTGGCAATGTTCACACAGTCTAATTTTGAATCCGGGCAATCATACTCAAACTCCCGTTATGCATACAATGAGATCAAGAATTTCACATTTGGTACACACATTGGCAATGAGGACCAAACTTGAAAGGGGAAAAATGATTCACTTCAAACAGTAGATATCAGCAACGTTTTGTCCCATAATTCATATTTCTCCCACAAAGGTGGCATGGGTAAGAACACTTATGCATGGCAAACTAGATATAGCATTAATGAGAAGAATCTACAATGAAAGAGCAATAAACGACACATTCAGATACGAACTTCTATGCAAGAACAAGATTCTATTGCATCTCGCATTTCTAATTCTTTTGTTAATACCTCTGTTCCATCTGTTGAAATTCCTCTGCAAGTGTCCTTCGCAAATATTCACTGTCCCCACAATCTCCAAGTTGCAGTAATTCTCTGGCACAATAATGCGTGTAAGACGTCTTGCTGACCTGACATAATAAATAAAGGCAGAAAGTGCAAGAAATTAAACTTTATCTTTAAAAAAGTGAGACCTTACAATCCAACGAGAAACAACAATCAACCCATCTATTTTAACCCTCGTTACCATCTGGATAATTGAAATAATGTTGGACCAACAAAAACCAGGGTTGACGACCAGCAAACCACCCTAACTTGAGTCAATCTTATCTAGTTGAAGTGTTGAAGTGCTCAAAGTATTTATGAGGACTGTAGCAAGATGACCTGAAATGAAGAACCAACCTACGAACCAGGAGTCATTTACCATTGCACATCATCAGTTTAGCAACTAATGTGGACATGCTGCTAGAGTGCATGACAACAATACTAGGCTTCACAGCATATCATTCTGACGTTTAAAGCATGACCAAGTTCCATTACACCATGGTATTAGAATTTTCTCACCTACAAATGTATAGCATGACCCAGTGAAGGCCTACCAAAATAGCTGCTAGAGTACATGAAAGCAAATACCAAGCTGACCATATTTCGTAGTATCTAAGGAATACTAAGCTGACCAACCTTCTCGCTTCGAAGCAATTACAAGGAGAGACTGTCCACATCCTCTGCCAATTGACATCGCCTTTGAGTCCTTCTTGACCATCACCAGCCAATACTTCTTTGGATTCCACTCCATCATCTTCACCTGCCAATCAGAAATCAAGCAAGCTTCAAAAAGTCAACTTGGAACAATCGAGTCAACTGCCCATTAGGTCACAAAAGAACACTAGGAGCCAAACCTGAGAAGCCAGTGATTTATTGACCTGAAGCTGAAATAGGAGGACGACAGATTGTGGTCCATCGCTGGTCTCCATAGCTAAAGCTTCACAAGCAGTTGAAAACGCAACATTAGCACTAGAGCAAATCGCAAGGATGCGAGCTGAAAGAGGGCTTGTGAAGGATAGAGCTCAAACCTAGAGGAACGCTCGAGCCAGTTGAAGAGTGAGAGGATGAGGAAAGTCCACTTGAATCCTAGAGTAACATGTGGGAGAGAAAATAAGGAAGATAGAGAGACTTGATCACAGGAGTGGAGGCGGACATTTTCAGCTCTGCAAAGCTTCTGTTAAATATAAGTAGGGCAATGTGGGATGACAACATGCAAACAACCTTTTACCATTCCAAGTATGCATTGAGCTCCTAATCCTTCTATGATTTCGATTAATTTTAGAAGTGCCTTGTGAAAGCTCTCTCAGATATTTCAGCATTTACATCAACCAGTGAAAAATTAACCGAATCCTGCCAATGAGTCAAATGAAATCAATCCAGCAACTAACATCAATGAACTAGTAATAATACTCTGAAGTTTACAAATCTCTGTTTGTCAAACTCAATATTCCTTTTGAGCTCTTTGGATCCAACTAATGGGGCATCTAACATCATCACCCACAGAAGCTTTGATCAAATTAACATAGTGAATTCAACTCAAGTTGCTTGCTTTTGTGGGACATAGTATGATTCTTTTCCTTATCATTACATGATATTCATGCATTAGAATTAATGCAAGGCAGTTTTCAAATGGCGTATAGGATATCGAAAAGTTTCCTCAGGAAACTTATACAGATGCCTCCTGTCTTTTACTTTTCAGCAAGTAAATGAACTAACAAGAGCTTATGCACAATATAAGGAATTTATTTTACAGTACAGATGATTATGTCAAAGGACATTGTAGTAATGTCTTGCTTAGCTCAAAAGTTCAAGTATATGATAGATGGCTTTACCAACTCTACAAACATCAAGATGCATTCTCTGGGATAATCTATTATTAGCCTTGGAGTAGGTATATTCTGGATTCAAACCAAATGAACAAGGATCCATAGTCAATAAAATTCGAATTGCAATTTTCTAGATCGATCCAAATAATTCACAATGCATTTGCTTCTTCCTTGTTTATTAATTCACTCACAGCCACACCACTAGAAGAAGAGCTTGTTCTTGCATTTAGCATTTCTAAACTGATACGGTTACTTTAATCAGCCAATGCAGACAGTTCTGTGACATAAAATGTGTGGAACTCAATGGTTGATGCCAAGGGATGCCCTGTCAACATGCTCCATTTGCACCGTAAATTAACTCTTAAGCATAACTTAGAAACATGCAGTCATGAGCTACATGGTAAGGGCAGAGCAAACTAAAACCTCAATTAGGAGGACCGCCATATAGGGTCCTTCATTTTTCATTTCTCGACCTACATAATGACCTTTGGCATGCTATCAGATACCTGTATACATCAGTTTTTATGCACTACTTCCAGCATTCCCAGAATCAATCAAACGTTGAGAATCTTTATTTTCTGCATAGGATGAAGGATCTTACCCGAAAACTAATGACAAATGATGCACTTAGAAAGCCTTTTCCATCTATTTCCCTTACTGGCATGATAAGCAAAATCTTGTTGCCAAAGCACACAACAATTTCCATGGATATCTCCCCTCAATTCCTTGAATTCAAGTAAGGAGACAATGATGACACTGTCAGCTAGGAAATAATATTGAGAAGATCATAAATCTTGAAAGATATTGGGAGCAGGAAATACAAATGAAAATTGGATAGTAGATCTCAAAAGAACAAAGGTAACTTACCTGCTCTATGTACCTTTGATAGTAAATGGGGATTACTTCCATTATATTGACTCATCCGAGTCATCCGTATCGTCTGATTCATAACCCTATCATTTCGCTATTTGTAATCTCATTTGATCGATAAATCTAAGTTCCAGATAATTCTGGAATTGTTGGAGTGACTGCATTGATTTTGAGTGCAACTTTAATATCAATGATATTTCAGTTCCTAGCTACTAAACGGATTTTGGAACCTTTATCAAGGCCTTGAATTCCAAATCACCTATCAAGGCCTTCAATTTCGGCTAAGTTGTTGCAATATTTAGCTAGTAATTCCTTCAGCCTCCCGGATTTTGGAAGGTCTAGCCTTTCCATTGAAGTGCACGTGTCGATATCTAGCCTTTCCAAATACTCCAACCTATCAAGGCCTTGAATTTCGGCTAAGTTGGTGCAACATGTAGCTACTAATTCCTTCAGCCTCCCGGATTTTGGAAGGTCTAGCATTGTGTTGGATATCTATTCAACTCCAACCTATCAAGGCCTTCAATTTCGGCTAATTTTCAAGCAATTACAACCTCCCGGATTTTGGAAGGTCTAGCCTTTTCCTCTAGCCTTTCCAAATACTCCAACCGAGTTTTGGAAGGTCCACCTGTTTGATTGAATCGCAAAATGTGATATCCAAGCTTTCCAAATATATCAATTTGTCAAGACCTCGAATTTCGAGTAGATTGTCGCATTCATAGACCACTAATGTCCTTAGATGGACAAACTGTGAAACGTCTAGCATTTCGATAGATCCACAGCTATTGACTTCCAAGGATTCGAACTTGAAGGGTGTGTTTAGGGATTGTGGTGAATCCATTTCTTCAATGTCAATCGGTTGGGAGCATTCTGAACTCTTTAATTGCGTTGATGGAAGCTCCTGGATGCACTGAATAAATTTGCAACACCAAACTCGTAGTTCCTTGAGATGGGCTAGGTGGGAAAGTGAAGGCAATTTACGACTTTGACAGGTGACGCCCAAATCTGTTAAGCCGGAAGGAAGGTCCGGCAGCGATTGGAGCCTGTTGCAGTATCTAAAATCAAGGTGTCGTAGGGAAGAAAGATTAGCCATGCTTTCTACTAGTATCCCTTTCAGATTTCTGCACCAGTCAGCACGTAACTCTCGGAGCTTTCTCAGACTCCCAATACCATTGGGTAATTCTTCTATACCACTCCAAGAAATATCTAGAATCTCTAGATTCTCCAAAGACCCTATGCTATTTGGTAATGCAGAAAGGGATTTAGTATCGGATAGATCGAGTTGCCGCAGTGCTTTTAATTTACCTATTTCTGCTGGAAGCTCCCCGAGGCAGAAACGAGGAACGGGGCGTTCGGCGCCTGCGTCGGCGCCTACCGCGAGATGAAGCGCGTGGGACGAGCCCAGCTCCAAGCGAAGGAGGCCCTCCGTGTCTTCAATGGAAGCGTCGATTCGCTTCAGTCTCTTACACCCCCTGAGGATGAGAACCTCTAACTTCTCAAAAGCTGAGAGGAAGTCAGTATTTTCCAAGGACCAACAATCTGAAAGGTCTAGATATTTAAGCTCCTTTGCCATCTACAAAAAAAAAAAAAAAGGAAACAATAATGAATGTCGATGGGTGAGTGTAGAGTCATTATGATTCAAAAGAAAGCATAAAAGGAGAGGAAAAAAAAAAGACTTTAATTCTTACCTTGAAAAAACTCCATCCTCCCCATTTCTCATTTATCTCACTTCCTTGCAATTCGAGTACAGCTAATTCCTGCATGTGAAAATTGTTTACTTCAAAACTCGTGGGACATTTTCGCCATCGAAGCCATTTTAACTCCTCCATTGAGTCCTCAAAATCTCCACTGAGATGTGCCCCTTTCATGAAAAGGAATCTTAGACTCGTCAATTTTTTGAATTGTTTTGCTTTGTAATTGTCGCCATCTCCTCATCCTATTTTGCGTGATATAAGCAAAAATATGTTGCCTTCACTCAGGTCAATCGCCTCAATCTTGTCTGTTCCCTATAAGCAAGAATCAATATAAACAAGGGGGGGGGGGGGAACCCAAAAGCAACCGAGGCATCAAGGCAACCAAAAGAGGAGCATAATGATGTAACGGGCCAGAGATTAATAACAGAGTTATTCAAAGATTGCAGGATGGATTCCCCAGGCCATTTGGATTCTTCGGTTACACGGATTGTCCGGGATTCTTGAAAATGTGGAGACTCTATCTTTGACAGCTTTTCGAAGATTTTCTTTGAGGGCGGGCAGGAATAATGTCTGATTCCGAAAGATGATATTATTTCGCTCCTTCCATATGAGGTAGCACATAGCAGCGAAAGCAAAGCGAGAAATGGAGTGATGGAAAGACGAGTCCGAGAGGTGGCTGACCACCCACTGAAGATTGTCCTTCCAGGGTCCATTTCGCCAATTCAAGTGACAATTTAGAGCCCAAAACGAGACCATCCTACCCGTGACTGAGCAACCAAAGTATAAGTGATCGATTGAGTCTGGCCTACTTGAGCAGAAGGCACAGGACCCTTCCGAGATCCTCCCATACGATAGAAGCAAGACCTGGGTTGGCAATCTATTCCGGGTGATGAGCCATAGATGGGTCTGATAGCGCGGGGGAAGAGTGGAACTCCAAATGAATCGAGACCAATTAACCAAG
The DNA here is from genome assembly GCA_004368105.4 of Eucalyptus melliodora. NCBI lineage: Eukaryota > Viridiplantae > Streptophyta > Magnoliopsida > Myrtales > Myrtaceae > Eucalyptus > Eucalyptus melliodora. Next base: position 14,630,787 of record CM023406.3, read on the forward strand.
GAGCCCCTAGCTCGAAGCATACTCCATGCAGAAGCAGTAGAGAACTGACCTGAAGAGTGGCTAATCCATACCAGACGGTCAGCATGGTTGTTAAGGGTGGGGAGTGGATCATCCCAAGTACCGATAACTGCAGCGATGTTAGACGGGATAGAGAAGGCAGCAATACCCTTAGCAACGGAAGCATTCCGAGGGATACGTGAGTCATAAATGTCACGATCGGAGAATAAGTTGTTGAATGGACCACGAGGGTGCCAGGTATCAAACCAGAATGAAGCCGATAGCCCATTACCAATGTTCCAGACAAAATACCTCTGAATCAAATCACGCAGACCAAAGAGTTTCTTCCAAGACCAAGAACAAACGGTCGGCCTAGGCGCAATCCAGAAATTAGCAAGAATCAATGTTTATTAGTACTATATCCAACTAAAGTCATTGAATGTCATTTGTTCATATTGCTATTGACGTGCATTAATGTATCCAGAAGACTAGCAATGTGAGGATATAATTTTTCTTTTTATGCCAATAAACTACAATTATAAAGGCTCACAAAGTGAAGGATGTCAACTTTCATTTCGAAATTTGGCCATACACATCCGGATCTTAAAAAAAATTATGATGTAATGGCTCGTAATAAAGTAAAAACTTTACAACTTGTAGGAACTGTAGTTTCATTATTACACTAGTTAAGACATGCATGCAAAGCATGGAATATAATCAAATTGCAAAGTGCAAAATCAAAATTTTACTTGGTCAATTTTATATTTCTATTAAGGGGACTTTTTCTATTAAGCAATGTATGGGTGAAAGGATAGATAAAAGGGAGAAAAACCTTAGAAGCAGCGAGTCGGCGAGCAAGACTTTTCACAGATTCGATGTTATTAAGGAGACCTCTAGCAAATATATATATAGTTTAAAAGGTTAGAAATAAAACTCTCTTTTTTCTTTTTTCTTTTTTAATTTCAACACATTCACAACACTTCAAAATGGAAATAACTGTTTTGACAACTCCAAAAATCAAAATGGAAGGGGGAAGATAAAGAGGCCACAAGATCCCAGCCTAACCGTTTTTGATGAAAGAAATTAATTTCTCACCATCGATTCGGATAATTGAAATAACTCAGAAAGGCTTGTTTCGAGTAACTTTTATTCTTCATCTTTTGTTTTTTTCTCAAGAGCACGCACTTTGGCCAATTTTTTTTCGTTGGTGATATATCCGTGAAACTTGTCGAGCGCCAAATTATACATGATTTTTTTTAAAAATATTTTTCTGGAATCTGAGTATTATTTGATCTTTTGACGGAAGAGCAAGATATTTACTTTTGATTTTTTATTAGTTGCGGCAAGCAATCTATCTCGCCCTTTGCTTCAGCTGTAGATTTTGACTGAAGGTATTTTGGGAGTACCTGTTAAGTAACCTGGCAGTAAAAAAAAAAAAAAAAAACCTCTATGTGAAGTGGTTTTTATTAAAGTATTGATTTAACATAATACAAGAGCATGAAAATCGTGAAACTCATCTCGAAAGAGAAACAAAGATTTTTAGCGAAGAGGGCCATTTATCAAATGAAAAAGTTATACGTGAAATACAAGATTTTACTAATTAATATATCAAACAAGAGATTTAATATGTATATATATTGCAACGTACACTTAATTTCATGTGATAGGGAAAATTAATATATGATAGAAAAACCATAAAAGGAAATTCTTTCTATGAGAGAGCAACTCCCAACTTTCTAATCACGTCAATGAAAAATTCGGGGGCAATAGTGCAGGTTCTCGGTCCTCTAGACCAAGCACTAAGTAGTGACCAACATTACTCTTAAGTGTAGAACATGGATTAAATGAGAAAAAGAAACAAAATGGTTACCTTATTTTCCTTTAGCACTTTTTGGGCTTCCTCATAGTCCCATAACCTGCTACGACACCAAGGCTCTCGTTGGTTTTCTTCACGAACTATTTCCCTACCAAGATCTCTCAATTGGTCATGCATTCTAAGCTTATGATCATCTCCAACTTTTACCAATGACATGAATATCAATACTTCAATTCCCTCCCCAGGGTAAAAGTCACAAGCATCCCACATGTAGGATGCGATTATGTTGTCAATGCCTATGAAAAGGCAAGCGATATCCAAAAAAATTTGTTTTTGTCTATAGTCCAATGCTTCATAACTTATTCTTAATTTTTCTTGCACTTTCTTAGGAGGGACTTTTTTTAACTTCTTTATCGTATCTGTCCACTGTCTTGACTCTTTTCCACACAATAATGAACCAAAAACCTCAAGGGATAAAGGAAGCCCTCCAGTGATGGATACAGCTTCATGAGTGAGGTCCTCAAATTCCTTCGGAGGAGAGTCCCTTCGAAATGCATGTTTGCTAAACAGAATCGAAGATTGATTGTAATCCATTTCCTTATGGTCATAGTCGTAGTCCACCCCAACTTCTTCAAGAACCCTCTTGTTTCTGGTGGTAATAATGATCTTGCTTCCCGAAGAAAACCAATCACGATTACTAGCCAAACTCTACAACTGAACGACATCATCCACATCATCAAGAAGAACGAGGACCTTTTTACTTTTAAATTTGGAAGAGATGAAATTAGTCCCTGCATCCGCATTACAAACTTCATCTTTCAGCTTCAATATATCGTAGATTAACTGATTTTGTAAATAATGTACAGCATTACGCTTCCACAATTCCCTTATATCAGCAATGAAGCTACGATGCTCAAATTGATTGAAGAGCTTGTTGTAGATGGCTTTAGCAAGCGTAGTCTTACCAATGCCTCCCATCCCGTGGATGCCAACAAATAGGGTGTCATGAGATTTATTATCCACAAATTCCATAACCTTCTTCACATGAACATCAATTCCGACCAAATTCTTAGAAATGTCCAACTTAAACTTTTTCTTCAATTCGTTCAACACTTTTCGGACGATCGATTTCACCAACTCTACTTCAGACCTGTCAAATGTGACATGAGTTCAAATATGTAGCAACAATAATTTTATATTGTTTATCTATAGAGAACATAATAAATCTGGGGATAGATTGAAAAACTTAAAATATCATTGCTGTCATACATCTACATATAATGATATATGCTAAGTCTAAAGTGTGGTTGCTTCAAATGGGGTGCCCCATTTCACTGTTACTCCAACATAATTTATCAAGCCAGGAAAAACTTGAGGGTATCACTTATGAATCTTAAATATTGTATATATTATGGATTTGAACCAAATTTTAAACTGGTTTTTTTATTAAAGATATTAGGAATGACGTGGATGTGACTTTAAAAATTGTTTAGAGCATTTGAATAAGCAAAAATCCTATAAGCCAGCCCAATATGAGAGTTAGCTATCAATCAATAAACAAGTCATAACTTTTGATGCAAGATGAATTCAGGTCCCATAACACCAATCGGAAAAGTTGTTCAGATTGTGATATTGTGAACTACTTGAATGCAATTGAAGGGATTTCTTCTTGTTTGCGCAATTCTACAGGCTTGCAAGTTTAACTTGTGTTGTGAATTTAGAATCATTCTAGATAGGTGCTCTTATCAGTTTTCATTGCCTCTAGGGATGATTACAAGTTGTACTTTATTTTCCTTTTGAGTATCTATGTTCTATGACTTTAATGATCTAGTATTGAGTTTATAGGGAAGTAGAAGAATAATTTTTACCCAAAAAAGAACATTGCTTCAATATATGCAGATGCATGAGATAGAAACTACTTGTTGAAGATAGAAAATGCTTTAAATTTATTTAAACAGACATATAATAAAAATAATCATTTTTTGTCATCATCTTATATAATCAATGAAACATTTCTTTTGTAAAATAATTTTAATAATAACTAATCAACTTTATCAATGATTTAATAAATGTAACTTGGGAAGATAAAGAATTATAGCAAAGCTTGGACGCTACGATGTTATGAGCTTCAAATAAAAATGCCAATAAATTGCACCATTAATCTCAAATAAATGTGTAATTAGAAAAGTTTGTGACAAAGATTAATGTAACGTACCCTATAATTAGATTGGTCAATATCATCAAAGCAATAAAACTTATTCAAGTGAATGGGGTGTAAGAGTAAAAAATCTTTTGATATAAAAGTAAATTCGTTAAAGCAAAATTTTTTACTATTACAAAAATCTTTTGATATAAGAGTACAAATTCGTTTAACACATCTTATCATTCAAGTGAACGGGATCATAACAACAAAATTTATAATTAGATTGGTCAATACCATTAAAGCAAAAAAACTAAAAAAGAAAGAATAACTTATAGAATTCATGCAACGTAGGGTCTTACTGCCAGCTAGGTCCTACAGTTTTATATTTAAAAGAAGAACGTAAAATGAAGCAGATGCGAATTAGAACAACCAACATACCCAAAAAAAGAGAGGAAGAAAAGACTTAGAACAACTGGTAAACTCCCACACATGTAAAAAGAAAATAGAGAACGTTTTGGTGATAAATTTTACCCTTGGGCTGTGTATCCTTTCAAGGTGACGACTTCATCGAATGCTTTCTTCCATTTCTCCAAAGTCGTTGGGTCAAAAGAAGACCTCTCACGTAAAAGACTCTCGCGCTTATGAAATGCCTCTCCAAACCTCCCGATTTGATATCGCACTTCAACTGGTTTCACTTTGTAGAATATAGGCAACACTATCTGCTCGTTATTATTCTTGCACTCCATTATTTGAACAAGTTCATCTAGGCACTGACTACTTTTAACATAATCCATGGAGAAAATGGGGATTAGGATCTTACTATTCCTGATGGCTTCCATAAGCACTGGTTTGATGTCCTCACCATGGCAGAGCTCATCATTGTCTCTGAAAGCATCAATTCCGGCATCAAGGAGCCCTTTATAGAGGTGATCGGTGAAGCCAGATTGAGTATCTGGGCCTCTAGAACTCAAGAACACCTCATAGCATTTTCCAGGCAATGAACTAGATGCACTGTTGTTAGTCTTTGTTGAAGACGAACTAGATCCACCGGAATTAATTTCTATCAGAGATAAAGACGAACTAGATGCGTCGTTATAAGACGAACTAGATGCATCGTTATAAGTTTTTGTCGGAGATGAACTAGAACCACCGAATTTAGAATTTGTCAGAGACAAACTAGTTGCACAATTGTTAGTTTCAGTTGGCAGCAAACTAGATCCACTAGAATTAGTTTCTGCCGGAGACAGAGACAAACTAGATGCACCGCTGTCAGTTTCTATCGGAGACAAGCTAGATCCACTGGATTTAGTTTCTGTCGGCAACGAACTACATCCACCAGTAGTTTCCGTCAGAGACGAACTCGATGCACCGTTGTTAGTTTCCGCTGGAGACAAACTAGATCTGCCAGAATTATTTTCTGTCAGCGCAGTCAACGAACCAAATGCGCCAGTATCAGCATTTTTAGCATTGCTATGCACACTCGCTTTCTTCTTATTGATAAAATAGAACGCGAGCCCGGGAAGAAGGATCAGTGCCACAAGCTCGATGAAAGAATGCCCAAAAATGAGACGATGCATCTTGCCTTTGGTCTGACTCTGGCCTTTGATTTTCGCTTTCAAGTTTGACACAGAAAAAAATTGGAAGCCTCTCAGGAAACAGGAAATGCGTTCTTGTTGCTCATTCTCTTGTGGTTTGATTTATATAATCAAACCAAGTGGGCAACCAGAATTGCGCAAATAAGTCAAGTTTGTCAAGCTACACATAAATTAACAATTCATTCACCGGGAACCGCAGCCACGTGCTTGGTGTAAGGACTTGGGCCCCACTGTGTGATATTGTCCGCTTTGGGTCACCCGCCCTGGCGCGGACGAACCGCCATCCCAGCTACGGTCTTTTCCCTTACGGTTTTAAAACGCGTCACACAATTAAAGGGACCCAAGCCTTATAAACAAGGCCCAGGACTCCCCCCTAAGCGATGTGGAACAGGAGAAATGCCCTTAGGCTCGCCCACGTACTGCCGAGGCGATCTTAGTCCGTCCCTCCGTACTGCCTCGGGTTTTGGGTTGTTACATTCTCCCCCCCCCTTAAGGCACAGCGTCCTCGTTGTGCCCCACACGCTGCGGGAGTCGGCTCTGATACCATTTGTAAGGACCTGGGCCCCACCGTGTGATATTGTCCGCTTTGGGTCACCCGCCCTGGCGCGGTCGTTACACTTGGAGTCGTTGCCTTCACGTGGCTGAAATGGCAATGCTCGAGGGAATCCGAATATTAAAAATAGATAGGGGCTCTTCAAGTTTCAATACACATAAATAAAACGGCGAATTTGTTGGGGAGATGAAAAGTGGAGAGAGAGGCTTGGGACGAGAGCGTGACATGGATTTGTGGGAAAAGATGGAAAGTGGGGCGAGAGAAAGAGAAAAAAAATGCAGAGATTCGTCCGGTCCAATACTTTCCTGCCAGTGCTCCGAATAGATAAATACATACAAAGCGTTAAGACAGTGGTATTGGGCATGCCTAGTCCAGTGCTTGCGCCGTTGGACTTTCCTCTTCTTTTGTTAATTTATTTTCCATCAGAAAAGTTATTTTTTAAAATAAATTTAAGCTCTATCCCATTTAGGAATTTAACCCCTTTCACCTTGAGCTTGTTAAAAATATTCCTGTCAAATTGATAAACTTCATTTCAAGACTGAAATGTTCAACTATTACTTATGCTAAAAAATTATATTATTACGCGTGTCAAGAATTATAAAAAATTATCAACGTGTTATATATATATATATCATTTTGTGCTCAAGCCTAATGAGAAGAATTTCTTTTTTGCTTTGTTCTGCCTTAATTTCTCCATCAAATCTCATAGGTAAATCAAAATGCCTTCTTGCTTTTGTTTTAATTTATTATAAATAAATATATATATTTCTTTGTAGGTTTGATTTATCTAATAAATTAGTTGGCGCGCACCAATAATTCAAACTTGCCAAGCTAGATAAGTAATTCATTGACTAGGACCACTAACTATGCGTTTATGGTCGTTGCCTTAACGCGGTGGAAGTTTCAATGCACGGAAGAATCCAAGCCAATCCCACCGAGAAGAAAGAAAACATGTGACCGAGTTTCAATGCAGAAGCAATAAAAAGAAAAAGAAAACCAAAAATAAAAGACAATTGCTGTTATGTTATCCCGAGACAACTGATCACAATTGGTAAATACATGCAAAACGTCCCGACAGTGATTGCACGGTTGAATTTTCCTTTTCTTGTGTTAATTTATCTTTCAGTAGAAAATTTATTTTTGTTGAATATATTTAAACTCTTGATCTCACTTAAGAATTTACCCCTCCCACTTTGAGCCTATTAAGTATTATCGTATCAAACCTATAAATTTCGTTTCTCTGCTGAAATGTTGCATTATTAACAATCTCTTATCATAAAATCGATTGTATAGATAAAGTCGTCAAAAGATTACATGCTCAGAGAAAGCGAAGAAGAAAACCCTAATGGCTTGATATCTCGATTCCATAGGGGAAGCAGGTGAGGGCCCTATAGGTCCTTCGATGCTTTCTGAAACAACTTTTGGTGATACGTAATTTTTTACACATGTCTGTCTTTATTTTGTTAGTTATTATCTAAATATATAATGGGACATTAACAGCCACTTGCCATACATTAGGACAACAAACATACGGATGCATTGACCACTTATATATTTTATTATATCTTGGACTAACCAAAGAGCCGCCCATGTTGAATAAGAATCAATTAGAGGGTAAATATTTCTATAGCCTTTACTACACTTCTTTTAAGATGGAGACTTTGAACACATCAATGCTCAATATTTTTTACTTTCCTCTTGTTTAATTTCTTTTCCTGATAAGACGGCAATTCTTTCTAGCTCCTTTCTTAACCTTTGCACATTACTTCCCTTCTCGCTCCAAATCCTTGATTTTCTACTTGTTGTCATCGCTTCCCTTACATTCACTATTTCCCCTTCCATGCCTGCAGAACCCTAAACCCACGCCCTTGGTCATTCTCAGAGACCGACGAGCCACCCCCCTCAAAATCACCCGTTAGTTGGTGAGAGAAGGATGTGTGAGGCCCCAACTGGTCACCCCCCATGATGTCAAAATTACACTTCGAATTTAATCTATATATATAAATGCTTTTATAATCAACAAATCACTATGATACTACTACTATGTTTGGGATTAGCCATTGAAATTACTACAACTCGTATCCCGTTACAAGAAAAGTGTCGTCAATTACTTGACTTAAGATAATGTCCACTCGAGGCCTCCCCATGGATGCGGGGAAATACTTGGACTGTTGATTAATGATTAGGGCTCCAACTAACCTTTGAAGCGTTCTGGTCAATGATCAAAGGGCAATTATATCATGTAGGGCTAAAAGAAAAAAGAAAAAAAAAAAAAAGAGAAGAAGATATCATCATGGATTACAAAATCAAAAGGCGAAAAAAGGAAAAAAAAAAAAAAAAAAAGACAAAGAAAGAAAGGAGCGAATTGTGCCGTTTTAAAACGAAAAGGAAGCTCGTCCACGGCGTAAAAGCCAAACCTCCATTCAACATTTGTACCTATTATTGCTAGAAAGATATTTCAAAGTAATTACGATTCGTATATAATTATATCGAGTATATATTAGCGAGCATGCGTATTATATAACAAATGTGAATGAAGCTTGCCCACAAATATTCATTTGCTAATCGAGTAAAATCCAAACGAAAGGGAGCCATCGAACATGGAGGGGGAGTGAGGTGACTAAAAAAGCTCTTTCTGCTTAAGAGAGCATCGATCTCCAATGATTTATCCTCTCTTCTTTTTAAATTAAGTTAATCATGTCGCTTGAGGCGTTAGGTCAGGTCCATTAAGCATTTAAACATGGTCTCTAGCTAGCTTAATGTGAAATAAGAGCTTTCGACTAGCGCTGTTATTGTGCACATAGACGCGTAAAAGTAATTGCTATTTATAAAATCAACTTCCCGTACAATTATTGTGCTAACCTTACACTTACGACGTGGACATTACATCATTACTTGATCCAAAAAAAATAAATAAAAGAGAAGAAATTACATCATTATACTAATTGTTGATCGATAGATATCATGTCTATATAACACCTAAATATTCTTTAACGATACTTTTTTTTTTCCAACAAGCAACTTCAAAGTTAAAAGGGGTTTTGTTGCCTTTACGAGCTGTTCGACATCAACTTGCAGCTGCAACACCTTCGGAGTTACGACACTTTCACGGTGCAACAACTTATATCGACTTTGAAGATATACTTGATAACTCTCTGAAACTACAAAGACCAGACCTAGTCTCACTATTGCACGTTTACTTTTCTCCGCCGAAGTTATTTTCCCTGATATATCATGTGTTCGCGAACAAACGACGTGGCATGAAGACTGCGTCCCCTCGCATGTCAAACAGCAAATACATACTGTTTTGTTATTAATCAATAAATTTGTGGGACAAAAAACTTACTAATTAATAAATTGCCATTTCTCACAAATTTAATTTTTGGTCAGACTATTTCTCACAAATTACCCAAAAAAAAAATGAAGAAAAAAAAGCAATTGGCTACGTGCTGCCACCAATGTGAATGATCGAAACCCAACGCGCTTGTGAGTTATTTTAAATTTCAAATACTTGCTCCCCCGACCGAAAATTTCCATCAACGAATTTTGGAGAAAGAATTGGAAATCAACAATAACATATATGATATAATATGATTACATGCCCTCGTTCTAAGAAATCCAGCTTTACAATGATTACTAATTCGGGAAATCGTCCTATGCTCGCACTACACTTATTTATAATAACACTATAAAATAGAAAATGTTTTTATCCTATGCTTGTTAGAATCAAATTTTGTGTCTCAACTATTTTCAATCAAGCAAACCTATTGAAAATATTCTCACTTTAAAGGTCACCCTGTCATTAATATATTATCTCAATTTGTAATTGCAAATGCATAAAATTGTAATTCGCAGTAATTGAAATGATTGTCAAATAATTGCAAATGCATACTAGTTATGACTGACTCAACTTATTTATCGAGGATCTTAAAATTAGTTTCTTTTCTTTACAGAAAACGGTGGAAAAACAAGAAAATAATTTTTCATAATCAATGATTTATCGAAATTTAGAATTGATTGCCCTTCTGTTGAGAAGCTTCAATGTGAATTTATGGTATACCGACTTGGACCAAAAAGACGAAAGAAAAAAAAAAGCGAATAAATACCTACTTTCCTAAATTATGTTGGATTAATAAATTAATTCAGATCTATTCACTATGAGCCCAACCGAAGCCGCGGCCCAGGTCACAGGAAAGCGCGTGGAATCTTCGTCTTGCAGACGTAATCGGACAACGGTGCCAGCCGGCAGCCCAGCCCAGGTGTACTACCGTCGAATTACACGTGTCGGCACCAGGAGCCTCCACCTGGTCGTCTCTGTAATGCGACGAGCGGATCGCATGCAACGAGAGAGAGAGAGGGGATGGACGGTGGTGATGATGGGACCCACCTGATACAAAGGCTTGTGATTATCGCCCGCCTCTGGTCCACCTTTGAAAAGTCAACTTGCTCTTTTTTTTTTTTTGAACGCGCCTTTTTTTGGGTCGGAATTTCTTGAACACGCAAGAATACTAAAGAATCTTGTTAATTAACATGTTTTTAAAATATATAATGACTAATGGAAAGAGCAACAATAGAGACTGAAAATTGGGGCCGACCAATCATAATGAGCGTATTTAGCGAAAAGTTATTATATGAATGAATATATATATATATACTAAGTTTAAATCTGAATCTAAAAATTATGGATTTTAAGTAGGTTTTACAAGAGATTTAGCGGTGCAGAAACTATTCAGTACATTTAAGAAGTTCATTGATTAATACATCATATATGATACTTATTAGTTGCTTCAATAATCCTTTTTCCAAGGAGGATGGTTCGATTTCATAGCCAATTGCTTAAAGTATATGCTAAAACACTCGGTTAACAAGGTTCCATATACATGGAAGTGATGAAAAAGAAACACAAAAGCAATTGGAGCGTTATGGGGAGTGAAAAATCGGCTGTGTTTATTTCAATTTGCACCATTTAATATGAATAACTGAAAATATTTTTAGAGGAAAGCTTTTCTAAAAAAATTTGGACATGCATGGAGTCTCGATTCACCATCCAATGGACCTTAGCTCTTCGGCTTTTGAAATTTCTTGGATCGATTCCTTATTTATATTTTGACCTATGGGTTTGCTTCATGCCATGGGTTCTAAACATGCAAAATAACAGCCTAGAGGAATTAAGATATTTCTTCTAATTATGCAGAGGAATAGCAACAGTAAAAAAAAATCACAATTTTTGTATTTTCAAAGGGTTATAAACGTATTATGACAGCCTACATATTCATTAAAAAATTAATTTTAAACTGGCTGAGTAATGACTCGCTTATTTAAATAATCTAATATTAAAACGACGATATTGTTATTTATGGGTTTTGGAATCTTTTCCCCCATTTCCCTATTAATTTTCTTCAATCCATACACCCTCAGAATTGGAAAAATCTTCCAGTTTGAACCTCACCGAAATTCTTTCTTTATAAAAAGATGACCAAGTTTTTTTTTTTTTTTGGGTAAGTGTAATTTTTTTTTTTGGTAAGTAAAAAAAAAAAGACCAAGTTAGTGACTTGAATTTAGGAGAATATTATTTAAACAGAATTGAGATGAACCTTGTGGGGGTTTAAGGTGTAGATATTTTTCTTACCAGGAGGCGCTAATGCTTTGCGTGCATCTCCCAAGTCCATCATACTAATACGTCGAAAAAAAGTCAACCATTGGAATGAGCATTGTCCTTGATTGCGTTAATTCTATGCTTTCGCGTCAGTTGCTCTGTCCCCCGCAAAGAAGAAAACAAATGTCAATTTTGGAATTACTTGAATTGGGTATGGGAACAAAAATGCACATTTCTTGTTAGACTCTGATTATTGCAATTGTGCTTGTATCTATTCTAATTATCTCCTTGGAGAGTTATTGTTACTTTCTGTAACATGTTAATTGAAGAGTGTATAAGAGTATTAGCAGTATTTGGTTATTGATGTTGAGATTTATTACCTTTGTAGATTTATTACCTTTGAATACAAGCAATACGTGTTACATGATAACTACTTAAAAGATTATTATTGGATTCCAGCTTTGTTGGTCTAAGAGAGTCGATGTAAGCTTAATATAAGCTGAATCACGTGAGACAATTTTTGTCTCTTAACTTAAATTTATGTTTTGTTTATAGAAGCATAAAATCTACAACATCATCAAACTGGTGTTGCATCTCTCAGTCTGCTCCGGTATCTATCAAAACTTAACTAGAGCTATCTAATGAAAGGATTATTAAGTGTTGTGAATCAACCTCTTCACCTCGCTTTAAGTTTCATTATTAGCCTCAACATTATTTAGTTATTGCGATGGGCTATTTTTTTTATTAATAGGAAATCGAATTTTAAAACGATAGAGTATTATAACATGGAATTCAGTTTTCTGCTTTTCATTTTTGGCTTCTATTTTTTTTTTTTTTAATGTCCTTATTGCTATGGGATTTGGATTCCTAACACGGGACACTTTCTGGTGCGTGCTTAGAGCGAATATGATTTCTAATTAATAAATGTCCGCAGGACACTCTGGTGCGTGCTTGAGCAAATGTCCTTTTGATTGCGGTATGTTCGATGTGTTTACAAAGTTGGCAAATTGACTTTAGAATAATGTAAATCGGAGTGCCTTTCTTACAGCTCAATTCGACGGGGATTAACGTAAACGAAGTTCCTGTCTAATTTGTCGGTTGCTGAAGGAGTCTCTTTTTTTTTTTTTGGTCGGCTTAGGACTAGTTGAAATAGCTGCTATTGAATTGTTTTAGCGATATCTAGAGACGGTGGCAATTTTAAGCGGGAAAATTGCTAACAGAAGTATCTTACCCACACTTTTTAGCATCTAGTCATTTTGCGAAACATTTAAGCCAAGATTCTTCTATTCAACTAAATTTATTCACGGTTAAGTTATATGATATATGTGTGGATATATATATATATATTTGTACCCGTATCATATCTGAAGGAATATTTGACCACTATTATGAAGAAACCTTTCTAATCAGTGAAATCTTTTTGATGTCTTTGTAGAGATTTCAACCCCTTGATTAAAATAATGTTATGCCACTTTCTATTAAAATAAAAAAAAAAGGAAAGAAAACTGACAAGAAATATTCACATGCGCCAGGTGCTAATGTCCAGGAGTCAATCAATGCCAAAAACATATTCGACCCAAACGCAAGATGACAAAACCATAGCAGTCAGATTGGATTTTGTTCATAGATATCTATAGCACGCTTAATATTCAAATAAGGAAAATTTATTCTCAAACTTCCATCTGATTTTTTTTCGAAAATCAACACTTATAAACTAATACAAAAAAAAAGGCCAATAATTGATGGCAAGCATTAGTCAAGGCGTCTTTTGTCTTTCTTATAAAGAGAAGACTGATGACATTTGCTTTACGGCCATATAAATTCCATCTAGGTCACATCTTCCACCTAAAACACTTATGAAAAATCTCCCCCAAAAACATGAGCAAAACTTCTGCCGACTTTTTATAATAAAAGTCACATAAAACCAAAGTTTACCAGCCATCTATCTAACAAGAATCCAATTAGAATCATTTGTGGTTGTTGTCATCTAAAATTAGACCTGCCACTGAAAATTTTGGATTTTTTTAATAAATATCTGCAGCACGCTTAATATTCAAATAAAGAAAGTTTATTATTTTCAATCCTCAATCTGATTTTTTTTAATCAACAGTTATAAATTAATACCAAAAAAAAGGCCAAGATTAGATGGCAAGCATTAGTCAAGGCATCTTCTTTCTTTATTATAAAGAGAAGACGTCACTGATGACGTATGATTTATGATCATATTAATCCCATCCCTATCATATGTTCCGCCAAAAACACCGTTGAAAAATCTGCCCCTAAAATAAGAGCAATAATTTCACCAACTTGTGATAATAAAAGTCGCATAAAACCAAAGTATACCAGCCATCTATCTAGTAGGAACCCAATTAGAATCATCTGTAGTTGCTGTCATATGAAATTGGACCATCCATCAATAATTTAGATCTTTTTAGTAAACATCTGTAGCACGCTAAAAATTCAAATTAAGAAAGTTCATTACTTTCAATCTTCAATCTGATTTTTTTGAAAGTGAATACTTATAAATTAATACAAAAAAAAAAGGCCAAGAATAGATGGCAAGCATTAGTCAAGGCGTCTTCTTTCTTTCTTATAAGGAGAAGACATCACTGATGACATATGATGTACAGGCATATGAATCTCATCCCTATCACATCTTCCACCAAAGTCACGCTTAAAAAATCTCCTGCTAAAATAAGAGCAAAAAAATTTCACCGACTTCTCATAATAAAAGTCGCATGGAACCAAAGTTGACCAGCCATCTATCTAGTTGGAACCCAATAATAATAATAATAATAATAATAATAATAATAATAATAATAATAATAATAATAATAAATGATATTTCGACGGCTTAATAGTTGTTGTCTTCTGAGATTGGACTGTCTGTCGAATAATTTGCACCATCTTCACCAAAAACTTGGTAGTCATGTTGCATGGTTTTGTTGGCTGCATCAGGTTTAGTGGATGGTTTGATTGTCTTATACTAAATTCTATGAATGGGAATCCAATTACAATATTATGTACGCACTCTTTGTGTCCTCGCAGTCAAATGGGTTATTTGACAAAAGAAAATTAGTTTGTAGCAATATCTCATGTCTAGAAATAATAACATTTGTCGAACGTGAAGCATCTTTATCATTAGTTACTAGTAATATCCAGATTGGGCTATATGTCGGACTTAACCTGTTCTCCGTATTATGAGAAAACCTTTGTGATTTCGAAACGGGCCTCCAAGGGCTCAACGGGGCCGGGCTGGGCCGGCGACTATATTACCTTGTCAAACGACGCCCATAAGTGCCCCCTTTGGGCACATGTAGGAGTGGTGTATTAATTATTGAAATGTAATTGGGAAAAAGCAATGTGATATCATCCTCATTCACTTTAAATTAGAAAAGTATGTTAAGGAGCTATTTGAATTGGCATCTTACAATCGGCTGCTTAAGTGTCGAGAAGACGGACTAGCTCCACCTCGATCGAGCCATTTGCCATCACCACACAAGCTTCGAACACTCGGCCGGATTAGTTGACCAAGTCATTTGTCATTACCACCTGAAATCCACCCCTTTTTGTGCACCATTTCTTTTTTAACTTGGGATGATTGAATATCAAACTCAATTGTATATGATCATTCTCTAGTCAAGCGGCGAATGTCAATGTTTGATCCGGCCATTCCTCATATCTGCAATGCAAAGGAATTCAGCCTACTGCAGAACTTCACGTGCTTGGCTCCGCATCTAGAGAGCGTGGAGATTGCTGGGTTCCCAGCTCATTCTTTCGACGATGATGGATGTTAGCTCACCTTGTCAATCCTGCTTTTACCAAGAGATGCATAGTCATTAACGTCAAGAGCAATGGAAGATGCCAATCGAAATCTCTCAAGCCTTTACCACAGCTGGTTCTACCATACTGAATTGCTTTTGAAAAAGCTTGGTTGTCTTTAACTATTGTTAAGATCAAGGTCTAGCTACCAGCATCAAAGAGTTAAAACAACTTAAGAAGAACCCCAGTGAGACTGTCCTGGGTGAGGAATGTACTGGATCCTAGTTCCTATTAAGTCTACTAGTCCTTCACATGGGGTTCCTCTGCTCAGATCACAAAGATAAGAAGTCAAATGAGCACCATTTTGAAGTTTTTACCAAAATAAAAGTTATATTGTAACCTGCAATGAACTATGAAGAAATTTGAAGCCAACTTTATTTCCCAAGCATCCTCGGAAGCTAGAGAATATCTTTACAAAAGAAGACTGCACCAATGACATCAAACCTTTCAAAAACTGGAAGGAGAGCCTCCGAATTTAGTGTTATTATTGCTGGACTGAGTCTTGGCTTCCAGTAGTGCGAATTTTTGGACTTCTATTGAAAAACTGACTAGGGCTTGCTCATGTTGAAAAACTGAGTAGATCTGGTCAATTGACGAATCAAATCAATAAATTGAGTGTTTTTCCCCCTCAAATTGAGCCACGCCGATCAATTTGGAATTTTGAAGAAGGCCTAGTCTATACATGAACTATGCTCTCTCTCTCTCTCTCCCTCCTTTGCAATCATTAACAAACATATATCGTTTGCCTTGAGATTGGTTTTTTGCTTGATATTAGGAGGCATATAATCCATCTAACATTGTTTATTTTGATTGTGGTTGATATGAGGTTTGATGCCATTAAAAATCCCAAACTGTTACCTCATGTCACATTTATTTCGACTATTATTAAATTGAACTTGCATATAAAGTACTGAGATATAGCTTTAAATGATATGAACAAACAAGAGGATTAGGTTACTGTAAGCCACTACCGAAAGCGGTAATCTAATAGATTATCAGTACAAAGGCAAAAGGGCTATCATCAAGTACTTGCATTTTATCGAGGTTTAGTTTGTGAGATACAACATCAATTTGGACATGAAAGATTGAAGAGTGGATGTATCATAATGACCTATAAGGATATTCAATGTGCTGAACATTCAATATCCAATGCTAATTATACACGAAAAGATATATTCTATTAATTGTGATTGTGCAAAATGAGCCTCATTTAATATATTTTATCCAATTCGCCATATAGTAGCAAAAGTAAGTTTTATAAGCTCTAAACGGCCATAAATAGTAAGTTTACCCAAAGGTGTTTGGTGTGATAGACAAATTGTCTTCTAGACATTTCCTATCAATAGTAAAGCTTCTCTAGTAATATTTGTTTTACTAGCCTTCTCTTGTTTTCTCGATCCTCAAAAACTTTTAATTGCAATTTCTCCAAGACGAGCTTGCGTAAAATGGCTCATGGAATTAAAAATTTACATGAGGTTTGCCCCGACAGTGGACCTCATAACAATCATTTGTTTTGTTGGTAATATTATTATCTCATCTTATTATTAATGTTTGACATCAGTGTTTCTGCACTTGCATCAAGTAAAAATATATATTATTTTCTGGGAAGAGAGGGCGAAGAATACATTGAAAACGAGAATATTTGGAAGGGCAATAAATAAAGGAGGATTTAATTTTATAGTAAACTCAGCTAAAGTTCACAAAAAGCTATCATTATGACAGATAATAAACATAAGAAAAGAAATATCTCGTGCGCACATGTTACATTCATACGTTCTCTTTCCTCGAGATTGGCAATAATTCCAGGAGAAAGAATAATACAATTAAACAATTTTAGATTCATGAATGTTTGTACATCATTAAGTTAAAAGGCTACACGATACTCTTTATTAAGGGTACGGAATCCATTAACGATATTGCAAACATAATCTCATGACCTTAAACCCACCATTTATATGAGGATTCCAAATCTCTAAGTTTGGAATATAGCCTATGATCTTTATTACCACCTTAAAACCATATATTTGGCTAGTCATGTTCCACACAAGAATGTATTTTATACATCAAATCGGATGCATCACTTAACAATGACATATGGAGAAGCAAGTCAATCTCGGGTGAGAGATTTCAACGTTCAAATGGAGAGTTTGTCAGTCAAGTACACTGCCTGAACCATTCAACCCAAAGTATAGATAATGCAAACCAAATATTTGGTTCTTACACATGAAAATAATGAACATATACAGATGAAGCCAAAGCTTGGTACTATCAAGCAGGTCTCAAGGCTTACGGCAATACAATGAAGGCGGTTACCACCAGATAGAAGCCATGACTCGCCATCTTTCGGTCAATTCTTCTAAATCAATAGATAAATTGTTACCTTTTACTCCACTTTTTCCTTCAACAAATGCCCGCCTAGCAGAAGAGGCACATGGCAGGTATAGGTTAGGACTTCTCGAAGAAGGGTGGAGTCAAAAAGCTGGGAACAAATCCTTACCTAAGAAATGAGGCAAGCTACTGGTTATGAGGTATTTCCTCAACAAAAGGAGGCAGAGTCCGTGTGGCATCTCTCCTTCATTGTTCCTAGACAAGAATGGTTTGGACAATTTCCTATACTTGCACCATGTTATCTTCGGTTCTCAGAGGTTTTATTAAGCAAGAACTTTGGGCATGGCAGGGCAATTGTTTAGAGCATAACAAGTAGGATTAACTCAATTCCCATGTCTTTTGGCTGATTTGGAAGGAGTGGAACAAGAGAGCTTCTGATGGAGAGAAATGAACCATTCTATTATATTGAAATTTGGCTTAAAGTTGCACACTTTTGGTATAGTGCAAACTTGCATATGGATGTAAATGCCTTGGTTGATTAGTCAATGATTTATTTGGCATTCCAATTACCCTTTATTCCTACACTTGTTATCTAATCATATAGTTTCAAGTACCAACATCAACATCTCATATATGATTTTGTACTAATTAGTATAACCATCATCCACGTGGGAAAAAACACTATTAACTCATAGTTGTAATTCCTTATGCAAATAACACCATTGTGACAAAAAGGTGCCGCTACTACCAAAAGTCAAGATCAAAAAAGTTCAAGAGAAACTTTGGTCCGAAGAGCTACCAACACACTGCCAAGAAAGGAACAATATAGGGACTAAGAGTAGTATACAAAACTGATTTGAAGAGGAAAAATGCGAGTATAATGCATAAGTAGGTCACAAACATCAAACATGAATCTATTTGGCATGCAACTTGGTAAAACCAATTTTAATACTAGGACTTAACATCCTCAGCATTATTCTGCCAAAAAAGAGGTGGTATATCAAAAATCGTGATCTAAAGATATGATAAAAAAGTAAAATATAAAATAATCAATTCTCACATCTTAAGTACCAAACAAATGATTGCGAACAGAGGCTCTCATAACCATGGTTAAGCATCACAAATTAAATCCATCTAGGCTCGATTCACTGTCATCCTAGCACCCACCAGTTAGTTTTCTAAGCATTTTCTTCAGATAATTGAGTTTTCAATCTTAGCCTTGGCTTGTTGACAGTATATATAACACAGGAAAGAAGAGTTTCACTACATTGAGTTCAATGAGTGGAATTTGGTAATATAAATAAGTCTAACTTCCCCAAGGCTCTAACTGTGACATCCAGATTTTCGGGTTCTAATTCCGACTTGATAAATAGGGCCATTTTCGTTCAGTTGAAGTCGGGGATTGTGAAATTGAGGAGTATGAGGGATTCTAGGATAAAGAAAATAATCAATTTGATAAGTGAGACATCAATTGATTTTATGAGAGTCATTTGAGAGAAATTCAAGAGGGATATTCGATGCAAAAATGCAACAGGAGAATCAAGAACTCTAATATGAAATTCTTTTGGGAATCTATGAGCTTATTCAAAAGAAATTGAAATAAGAATTTTCTATTTGAGGAAATTCTTTTCTTTTGAATTTATTCTCATTTCCCCTTTCCCTATTTGGCCACACACCTTTTCACCCTTTCTTTTTCTTTCCTTCTTTCTTTCTTTCTTTCTCTCTCTCTCTCTCTCTCTCTCTCTCTCTCTCTCTCTCCCTCTCTTTTTCTTTTCCCTCATGCGCAGCCCCCCTAACCAGACACCATGCTGTCTTCAACTTTGCTTCTCTTTTTTCCTTTTCTACTTTTTGACTTTTCAACACTTATCTTCTCTCTCTTGTCCTCTTCTCACTCTCTGAAACCTCACTCCCTCGAAGCTCTCTCTCCCTCACCTTTCGAAGAAGACAAAAAACAGAAGCAGAATAGCAGTGCCAAGAGAGGGAGATCGGAATAGCTCGCCATCGCATCGGAGCTGCTGCGTTGCCGCCCGCGCGTCACTCGTGCGCCACTACCATCGTGTGTCTTTGCCCCCTTCCCGACGCCATCCCTACTGCAACCGCGTTCTAGCAGCTCCCCCGAACAGCTTAGGCCATCGCCGGAGCTCCCTCCAACGCCGTTCATCGTCGCTTGGACCCGTGGCCGACCCCTGCTGCCTCCGCCACCTTTGTCTCGCCATTTTAGCCACCAAAGCTGCTTCAACCAGCCAAGAACAACAGCAAACAGAGAGTGCAAAATGGGTATGGCAGCAACTATTTGACCCGTTTTGGCCATCTTTCCGAGCCCGGATGCTCGGCCCGTTTTGAGGAAAGTCAATCATCGCGTCGAGCCCGTCGTTTTGAGTAAGTGTTACTCACTAATGCCTTCTTAGTGTGCTAATTATACTTAAATGTTGATTAGTATTAATTAAGTGTAATTAGGTGATTAGATTAGAATTGATTAGTGATTATTAGTTAAGTGCTTTGCATATTAGTTGTGTGATTAGTGTAATTAGATAGGGAATTCCTATAGTATTTTTTGGATGCTTCTTGGGATTTTTCCCGTCCCTCATCGGGTGTTAATTAAGCAAAGCGAACCTAGGTGGAATTTTTAGGAATTAAATATTAATTTTAAAAATTAATTAATTAATTAATTATTTTCCGGAAATTCAACTAGGATGGCCAGTGACTGGGATTTTATGCTGATGATCGTGGTGTAGACCATTTATTTAATTGAATTTTATATCGTGCCAAATTGAATTTATTGTATTTATTTATTTAATTTTCGAAATTAATTATTTAATTATTTATTTTCCGGAAATTCAACTAGGATGGTCGGTGACCGGAATTTCATGCTGATTGTCGTGGAGTAGTCCGTTTATTTATTTGAGCTTTAATTCGTGTCGAATTGATTTAATTATGAATTTTTAGGATTTATTCCTATTGGGTTGATTGTTAATTATTTGATTGATAAATCGTTGGGTATAGGCATGTGGGCCCGGGCATCATAAAAGGGCACATGGGCTCGGTAATTTGATGCATCACTTTGGTGAACTAGTACCTAAGAGAAGGCACGTGGGCCCAGAGACTTAAGTATGGCATCATAGAAGAGACACGTTGGCTCGATGATTTGATGCATCACTTTGGCTGACTTGGCGCCTAAAAGAAGGCACGTGGGCCCGGGCATTGTAGAAAGGGCACGTGGGCTTGGTTATTTGATGCATCACTTTGGCTGACTTGGTGCCTAAGAGAAGGCACGTGGGCCCGGGTATTGTAAAAAGGGCACGTGGGCTCGATGATTTGATACATCACTTTAGTGAACTAGTACCTAAGAGAAGGCACGTGGGCCCAGAGACTTAAGTATGGCATCATAGAAGAGACATGTGGGCTTGGTGATTTGATGCATCACTTTGGTGAACTAGTGCCTAAGAGAATGCACGTGTGCTCGACATCTTGATATGCATTGTGGGAATTGCATGGTCTGTTTGATATGCAATCGACTAAGTCGATTAATCATTGATTTGATCTAATGTTGTGAACTGATTGATTGAATGGGAATGACCATGAATGGTCTTGTTGGCGTGTGATCAACTAGATCGATTTGATCGATGCTTCGATCTGTGATGTGATTGCTTGGGTGCCTATTTAATATGTGCTAATATGCAGGTGGCATCTGAGGCCAAGGTAAGTCTTCTGATTCATGTTGTGCATAGGCAGCCCTAAGGTGTATTAGTTTACTAATCGGGTCTTAGGGGATAGAACTTGCTGAGACATAGTCTCATCTCGGTTGTGGGATTATATTTCAGGCCCCTAGGTTTTCCGAAGACGAGCCGACATTTGAAGTCAAAGATGAGCAAGAAGAAGGAAATGCAGAGCTTGAAGAAATTGAGCCTAGTGACGAAAGACCTGAGGAGGATTGGGATGATGATCCCAAGCATGGTCCTATCCTCTTTTGTGAACCCTGTACATGTGTAGTTGTAAATTTCAATAAGTAAAATTATGGCCTACTTTTCTATAATATTATTTTATTGTCTGGGGATTTATAACTACTTCTGCATGTGCATATATAAATGAAAGGGTTGGCGATACATGGTCTTGGGATATTGCATTTTAAATTCGACTAAAAGTAAGGGATGTGCGCGTGCCTGAGAATCAGGGCGTGACAACCTCTTTTTGTGGTATCAGAGCAATGGTTAGATATTGGAGTGATAATGTGCGATGATCTATGGGATAGTAGTAGGAAAGGCCTTTAAATTTATGACCGGCGTATGTCTTTGATGGCTGATTGGTAGAATTGTTTGTTGTGTGTGAATCGCTTGCTTTTAATCTTGTGGTTTCGAAAGGTAAAGTGTTGACTCTAGCTAGGTCGAGCGTAAGAGTGCCATCGCAGGTCAGTACCAGTGTGGTAGCATTGAATGATCATAAGTCCGATAAGATCGATCTGATGTAAGTATTCCTTGGGATCTTGATGAGTTAGTAAGATCAGAATCAAGCTATTGTTGTTGCTATCTTTACTGAGGTCCAACCTGGAAGGTTGATCAGGGAATAGATTTCAATATCTGAGTCAAGATTCAGCGCAAGCAGACTTGGGAATCGGTCAGGGAAAAGACTGATGTTGAAGGAAGAGTATTCTACTTCACCCAATAGGAAGGATGGAATAGTCAGGTCAGCATTCAGAGAAATGGAACATGTTGTTCCAGGAGAGATGGTATAAATCAGTCTCTTGTATTTTGAGGACAGGAAATTGTGGTAAGTGTCGCCAGCACAGATAGTGATTTATGGGGTATTCGCATAAGTAGATGGAATTTTGACAACGGTTACTGCTGTCACCGTCGATAGGACAGATCAAAAGAAGTGTGCCATAGAACGCACTATAGAATTTTAGTTGTTTGTTAAGGTCGTAGGAAAAGAACCACTTACTAGAGTTGTACTTGATTGGCTATTGGTGTATGACTTATTCGTCAAGTGTGGAAAGAATTGCTCATGGAGCATCTTGTGGTAATAGATCATGGCCATGGAGTAATTCAACTTAGTCCATGAGACATGAAGGTGTCGAGTTTATTGGGGGTCGAAATGAATCTTCGATTTCTTTAATCTCGTCGATTGAAGATAACTCACTTGTTTGATGGAGATTGCCGAGGTTACTTGGTGATGGTTATAGTTAAGACAGATTGGAGAATTGAAGATAGAAGACATCTCAGTGGCCTAAGAATTTCTAGATGTGTTGTCATAAGAATTGTCAAATCGTTACCAGAGAAAGAGATAGAAATTACGATTGAGCTAGCATCCAGAACAGAACCATTCTCTAAAGTTTTTTACCGTTTGTTGTTGTCTAAATCAATAGAACCAATGGTACAAATGTGAGGATTGATGAATAATGAAGTCATGCATATTAGTGCATTGCCTAGGAGAAACATCAGCCTCATAGTGAGAAAGAAAGAAAGATGGTTCGTTGCAGTTATGCATCAACCATGGTCAACTCAATTAGGTGATAATCAATGATAAGTGTTCATTACCGAAGATCAATGAATGGTGTGATTTGTTATAAAGAGTGTTGATGTCTTCAAGGATCAACTTGAGGACATGTTATAGTCAGTTGAGAACCATGAAGGAGGTTATACTGAAGATAACATTTTGCACTTAATTTAGCCCTTGTGAGAATAATGTAAAGTCATTTGATTTGACGAACGCTCCAGCCGCTGTCATAGATTTGACGAACCAAGTGTTCAAAGATTATCTAGATCAATGGTGATCGTGTGGTGTAGAGACATTCTAGGGTATTCATTAAGTGTTGAGGATCATGAGAGCCCCTAAGAATGATTATGTGATTACGGGTAAAGGAATCTTCATGGACCCAGCCAAGATCGAATTAGTTGTTAATGGACTGAAACCGACATCAATGTTAGAGATCAGAAGCCTTGAGGATTGGACAGATTACTACAGAAGGTTCATGAAAGAATTTTCAGCATCACTATCATCATGGACTTAACCTCTTAAGAAAGAAGAGAAATTCGTCGGCATAGACAAGTAAGAGGCTAGTTTCCAGAGTTTAATGATGTATCTTGCAGAGGACTGGATACGCATTGATGCAACATAAGAAGATTGTGCATACACATCCCGCCAGTTGAGATCTCAGGAGTTAAATTACCAACGCATGACTTGGGACTCATAGCATCAAAAATTTGCTTTAAAGATTTAAAGTCATCAATGAGATGAAGAAAGATTCCAGATCCTCATCGACTATTAAAGTCTCAAGTGTTATTCTCTCAGAAGGAGTTGAATATGAGATGGTGTCGTGAATCAGAATTTTGGCAGAATTATAATGGTGTTATCTAGTGTTACCCTAGGAGAACAAAAGAAGCCACTGATGCGTTGAGTCGAGAGTCTACAATGGTGCCCAGACTGACTAAAGTATAGACTTACTTAAAAAAGAAAAAAAGGGTTTGAAATTCGGTCTTCAAATTTGAGGTAGGCTACCTTTTGAAATTTATAGCCACTCTCAAAATTAAACCAAATGTTCAAGTTGGAATCGGGACCTAGTGGATAGACAGAGATGTTTAGAAAATCTTATCAGAGGACACTGGCAAGAAAGAATCTGACTTCGAGATTTCTGAGAATGGAACGTTCGGGTTCCATGAGTGATTGAGTACACTAGATAGTGTAGCACTCACGGAGAAGATTTTGTCAAAAGTTCACTATAGTATCACAGTTTTGACCAGATGGTGCAAGTAAGTCAGAACCGACGTCGGCTAGATTGGTAAGCTAATGTGAAGATAGATACCGCCGGGTAGTTTTCGAAGGATGATGATAATATCCTGAGTTAATACGAGTTTTACTTTCCTTATGACCAAACAAAGTTAGATACCGCTGAAACAAATGTGAGTGCACATGAACAACCTTAATATAATCGTAATATCAAGTCCAATCACCACCACATAAACTAGAACAGAATCTAGAATTCCACTCGCATCACCTTCGTTCACTCTTGGTTTTTCCTTTAAAATGCCAACTCCTCAGTTCGACATCATGTTCTCGTTTAAGACTTCCAAGCACATCACACGCTGAATAGAAAGAGGAGAGAACTTTCTCGATTCGAAGCAATTACCTTCGAGTCCCATGAATCCTTGGTTGGATTCCACTCCCACCATCACCTGCCAATCGGAAGAAATCGAGCCAAAACGTCACAGAACCGAATCGGAAAACAATCGAATCGCCGCCGCCCGTTAGGAGGTCCTAGACAGAACGCCCGAATGGGAGCTGAACAAGAGAAGCCAAAGCGGTTCGTCGGAACTTGAAGCTGAATCGGAAGCATGCGCCGGCTACCCCTCCTTCGCCGGTCGCAAAAATACGTCATCATCTATCTTACTTTCATTCATTTTTTTTTTTTTTAACATTGCTTATACCTGATATGATCATTTGACTAATTGCTCTACAGATTATCTAGAAATAAAATCGCAAATATTCTCAAAATGAACAAAAGAAAAGAAAAAAAAAAAACTCCAGCACAGAACAGCACATCAACACGAAAAAGAAAATGAAAAAATGAAAGAGAAAATTTGTAATAAACACAAAATCCTCGCATAGTCGCTTAATAAGCGTTTAGGCATTTCTCTTACGAAATCCTATTGCTTTTTACAATTTTATTTTTTTTGTTGGTTGTGAACAAGAACTTTGATTATGCGGGTTATGCTTTTGTAGAGAAAAATGATGCAATCTTGCACGCTAACATGCGTCATCGCTTATTTAAAAAAAGAAGAGGGAAATTTATAAGTTCAGCAAGGATCGAGTAGTCTATCCATTCATATAGCCCATGCTTGTATGTTGAGATCATACGAAATTTGCAACAGATCAAATTGTTATGCTTTTATCTACCGGCGAGTGGGATACACGTCTATCACTCTCGATTTCTGATTGAAAAGGTAAAGCCAAAGATCAATTCTAAAATAGTGATCTGTATTGACTTGCTAGCCGCAATCCTTGCAAAAAGAACAGGATTTGAAAAAATATTTTTCAAAAATTAATCACTTAAACGGGTATAAAAACACAAGTGCGAAAAATTCTCGTTCTACACGAAAATGTTTGAATAATTGAGACATATTTCATTAATCGATTATTTCTAACAATACAAGTGATAATTTTTAAGAAGGTATTTTCTAAATCACTTTTTATTTTTTATTTTTTGTAGAACAAAAAATATCTTGATTTACGTCATTTTACAAATAACGTCATATGTGGCATTATGCTCAGGATTGTCTGAGAAACGGTATCATTTAATTTGGGTCCATATGTTCATCGGTAATCTCGTTGCACGCCCCCCAGCAGAATGAAGTGGCTTCACTCTGTTCCAACAGAGCTGGTACAGAAGCATCGGAGGGCTCATGGGACATCACATTGATGCGAATGTAATTTGTCAAAAAGGAATGTGATAATCCATCCTCATTTACTTTTGAATTAAAAAACATATGCTAATGAATTCAAATCAACATTTCACGAGAGCGAACATTCACGCTTGCTCGAATGTCAAGATGACTGGCCATGCTTGAACCTGACCAAGCTATTTGCCATCACCACCCAAGCTCCAAACATTCAGCCGGATAGAAATACTCTTAACTGCATCATTTGCCATCATCGCCCGAAACCGAATCCCTTCCCGAACACCATTTTTTATTTATTTTCCAATTTGTGATGATTGGGTATTGAATTCAAACATACACAATCATTCTCTAGCGTAGTGGCAAACATCATTTGTGTTATGCTTAATCCTCATCATCACTTCGGATGGATCACTAAAGTCTAGTTACCAATATATGTGCAGGCCATGTCTGATCCAGCCACCCTCATGTCTACAATGCAGAGGAATTTTGCCCTCTGCAGAACTCTGCACTTGAAAGAAGAAGAAGGTGACGGATGTAAGCTCGCCTTGCCAATGCTGCTTTTACCAGGGATGCACTCCTGCTGGAGAAGGTCATAAACGTCAAGAGCAATGGAAGACACCAATCGAAATCTCTCGTGTCCTTGCCACGATTGGTTCTACCCTAGATGTAATCTTTCCGGTAAAGTCTCACCACAAGCTGCTCAATAGGGAGATTGTTAGTGGTAGAACGGATTTTCCATGAGAAGCCATTTGGAAAGTGAAGGTCTGATTAGAGTTTCTCTTTTTGATTGGGAAGCAACTTGGGAACGAATCCTCGCTTCAGATAACCTAAAACGAAGAGGCCAAAACACTGGCTATGAGGCGTTTCCTCCGGAAGGAGGCAGAATCCCCGTGGCATCTCCTCCTTCACCGTTCATGGACATTGCATATTTTTATTAAGCGCAAATGAACTCACAGTTGTATGACCAAATAGCAAAAAAGAACTCACAGTTGCAATTCCTTTTATGAGTAAGTTTATAGTGACAAAAGGGTGCCTTTACAGCCTAAACTCAAGATCTAAAAAGTTCAAGAGAAACTTTGGATCCAAAGGGATACCAACACATTCCCAAAACAGAACAATACTATGGATACAAAGACTAGCATACAAAACTCGTTCGTGGTAAAATCCAAGTATTTAGGCAAGTAGATCATCGACAACTAATACAGATCTATATTGCATGACTTAGTAAACCATTTTCATTTACTAGGACTGAACATCTTTAACATTACTCTGCCAAAAAATGGTCATTAGCTTAAAATTGGAAAAATAGTTGGTAAAAAAAAAAAAAAATTAACGAATTCCCACATCTAAGTACGTTAACAAATTGTTGCGGACAGAAGCTCTCATAACCAAGGTTAAGCATCACAAATGAGATCAATGTTGGCTCAATTCACTATCATTTGAGCACCCGCCAGTTACTTTATCTGTTTAACATCAGGATGCTCTGAAAGATACGGCAGGTCTCAAGATGTGCAAAACATAACTTACTATAACTGTTCTGTGTGATACTTAATAATTTGTCAAAGAGAAAGGCCAAATGCAAAGGTAATAAGGTGCACCTGTAGATGATCGAGGACAACCAGCTGAAGTTCTTTTCCAGCACAACAACTAACTATTGATACACGCTTCATACCCTATCATTGAACAAACCAGCTGACTAAGATTATAAAACCAACAAAAAGAACCGAAGTCCAAAAGTGACATTGGAGCTTCAAAAACCAGTCGTACCACTTCACCCAGAGAATTAACAAGAAACTGATGGACTGCAAGATTGGTCCTAGCACCACCTAGAAGACTCAAAAATTCCTCCTGAGGAGAAGAGTCAAGACCTAGAAAAGCAAACAGAAACAGTCAATTGAAGAACAACGGAAAGCCATCTACTGCTCTGTATTAACAAGACCACTAACCATGTTCATTAATAAAGCTTCATAACAAATCAAACTTCTCATGAAATATGTCCATGGCATCAGCCCATTGCTTGTGCATGACCAATGATGATGTCCGGACGACATGAAGTAACTCTTCAATGTTGGAAGCCTGTTGAGCAACTTGATGCTGTTCATTTTTACTGCAGACAGGAAGAGATTGAGAATCTAAGGAGGCATTCGACTGATAAAGATTCTTAGAAATATGTTCTCATTTTATTTGGTAACTTCATTTTTACAACAGGGATTAAACCTACCGACTCCAAGTGGGCATCAAGCATTTCTACATCTGACATAACTAGTCTATCTAGCTTAAACGACATCTGCTCCAATTCGAGTCCTTTATCTTCATGAACACTTTGGTGTACTGAAAAGGGCAACAAGATAGCAATATAGCAGTAGGCTACACTTTTGGTTGGTCTAGATGATTGTCAATTATGTTATGGAAATCTCCCAAGGCACCAATCTTGTCTAGAAGTTAATAGGAATCTAGAGTGCATGTAAATTAAAATCTCTTCATTCAACTAATATCAGCTTGGGACTCTTTACTTGCAACTATGTCGTCTCCAAATTTTCCCTCCCATTACCATCATTCACTCTTCATTTTAGTGTAAAACACTAACTCATTAGTTTGATGTCATGTTCTCATTTAGAATTTCAAGCACTTCACCTCTATATTCACCAACACTCCATCGAATGCAATTTGAACTCGATTGGCAATTGAAGTAGTTTATTTAGGGAAAAGCATCGTAGCACATTTAAGGGAAAGCAAAGGGGGATAAGGCCAATGACTCAAAGGGCGCACACCAAGCCATCGCTAAAGAAATGAACACACTGAATAACCAAAAAGGAGGACTTTCTCGAGTCGAAGCAATTACAAAGGAGTGATTGTCTGTGAAATCCCAGATTTTCAATCCTCTTTTCCATTGAATAAATTGGGCATTTCATTGACGCGCCTATATGACTGTTCTCAGAGCTGATTACTCTCAAGATAACTAGACTATTTGGGAAAGCCATTAAAGAATTTTAAGGCAATAGACTTGAGAATTCGACCAGGAATCGGCCATTTGACCGTGTCCATCTTTAGAGGCCATTACGGCACAGTTAAAAATCGATTTGAGATCAGAGATAAGTCAGTTCGACTGAGATGTGGGGCTAATTGTTAGTGATTCTACTAAATTGGAAAGTTCTCGTCAGCCGACACTAAACTGATTTTCATATTGTTTTGGTACCCTGTGTTCGTATTTGAATCCTCAAGATTTTCACGACAGCCGAGAGTTGCCATGTGTCGAGTGGGTTCATTATGGCTTGAAGAAAATTTACCACGAGTCATTTGCACTAAAAATTTATGAAAGTTACACGATAACTAAGGTCACGCTAAAATCGTGCCGAACTGAAATTAACCGCAAATTTGAGTCCAATTTCAGAAATTGAAAGTTCTGTCATTTCACAATTAATTCTAGGAGCGATGACTCAATCTTAGAAGATTTTTCTGCAAACCGAGACTTTTTGGGAAAAAGTCGAGATAGGGTTCTTTTTGTCTAGAAAATGTCAATGATCATTTTTTTTATCACGAAATTGGGAAACAAGTGGGACTAATTGGTGAGGAAAAGTACCAATTGGATTGGTGAGGTATCGATTGAATCTATAAAGACCGAGATGAATTGATTTGAAGAGAAATTGAAAGGGAATTGAAGCTATTCCACCCAAATTCGTGTGCCCCCTCTAGCTTACAACAATTGGACCATTTCAATTGGTTTCTAGAAGGATTTGGTGGCTCATTTTCAGCCAATAATGCAGTTGGTGGTAGAGGTTGGTCAAGGGACCATTAAATGAGGATAAGACTTGGCGGCCCCCCTTATTCCCTCCCTCTCTCCTCCATCTCTTCCTCCCCTCAAGACCGGTCGGTAGCCCCATTTCTTCCGCCATCTTGCCATTTCAAACCTAGCAGCCAAGGAGAAGCCACTAGAGACCAGCCGAAGCCCGTTTGATCGCTATCCGCTGCTCCCGCCCTGCACACGTGTCGCCGTTGCCCCGCGCCTTACTACGCATCCTCGTCGCTCCAACCGCCTGTTTCGCCGTCCAGCCTTGCCGTCCAGCACCGTGAGGCTCGGC
Source organism: Eucalyptus melliodora (assembly GCA_004368105.4). Lineage (NCBI taxonomy): Eukaryota > Viridiplantae > Streptophyta > Magnoliopsida > Myrtales > Myrtaceae > Eucalyptus > Eucalyptus melliodora. Next base: position 14,661,106 of record CM023406.3, read on the forward strand.
CAGAACCATTTGGCCCGCCTCTGACCTCTGTGAGTCCCCACTTAAGCCCGGTTTGGTCCCTTCAACCTTCCTCAGCTCGTTATCACCTTAAAATGAGCTTGTTTCCCTCTTTTTCCAGCCAAGAGCATAAGCTCAAAATGTGGGTCTCATGGTTGCTGTTAGGCCCATTTTAGGTGCTTTCCCGGCCTTGAAAGCTAAGCCCGATTTGGAGAGAAGTGAGTCCCGTCACGTTCCCGTCGACTTGCACCGACCTGATCGCCACATAAGTGAGTTTAACTCACTAATCCTCGCTTAGTAGATTAATGACGCTTAAGGGTTGATTAGTTTAGGTTAAGTATGGATTATGTGGTTAGTTAGATTAGATTAGTGAATTTAATTATTTATCGCTGCATGTTAGATGGATAGTTAGTGCAATTAATGCCTAGATGAGCTCTAGTATTTATCTATAGCGACTCGAAAATTTTCTGGATTCGTTTTAGCGTTCAATTAGGCTTTTCCAGGCCTAAGTTGATTTATTGGCATTTATTTAATATTTTCCGTAATTAATTTCCAAAAATTAGGCCGGAATAGCCGGTGATCGGAATTTCATGCCGATTACTGTGGTATGATTTGTTTATTTATTTGAACTCAAATTGGTGCTGATTGTGTATAAATTGTATTTTTGGAATTTTTTCTTAAATTCATTTAATTTCAGTAATTGATTGGAAAATAACCAAGCGTCGGTTTACAACACCAAAAATATTTTGGTGAACCATAGAAAATGGTGGGATTTATGGAAAAGAAATTATTATATTTTGGCTAAGGCCAACCGTATACCCACACACAAGTATTTTGGTCGGGTATGACAAAAGTTGAGAAATCAGTGGTTGACTAAAGTAGTATACTATATATGCTCGATGACTTGATATGTCATCTTAGAGAAGGAACAGTGTACTATATATGCTCGGTGACTCGATATGTCATCTTAGAGAAGGAACAATATACTATATATGCTCGGTGACTCGATATGTCATCTTAGAGAAGGAACAATATACTATATATGCTCGGTGACTCGATATGTCATCTTAGAGAAGGAACAGTATCCTATATCAGCTCGATGACTTGATAGGTCATCTTAGAGAAGGAACGATATACTATTATTTAGTCCTTGAGGCAAGCTACTATCTATTCTTCAGCTGAGAGTAAGCTGTCCGCAAGGTGGTCGGACTTTATAGATAGTATTGATTTGACCAGGTGATGGTCTGATAATATGAAATCGACTAAGTCGATTGATCGATGATTTGATTTGTGGTGATTGATTGTGTGTCTAATTGAATTGAATTGACTTGTAGGAAGGAAATGAGGCCTAGGTAAGTTCTTTGACTCGTGATTGTGCCTAGGCAGCCCTTAGGGCGTATTTGCTTCCTAGTCGGGTCTTAAGGGGTGGAACTTGCTAAGACGTTGTCTCACCTCGTTGTGGGATAACATTTCAGGTTCATAGATGGCAACATCTCCAGCTCCTCCCGAGTGGTTTGGTCAACCCAAGAAATTCACAGAAATAGGTTATCACATTCCGATACACCACCACCTCGAAGGATTGGAATATGTACTGGTGAAATCCACTATCTGGGTTGATGAGGGCCTACCCCACAAGGTGCCCCATGAATACCGGACATGGTATTGCCACTACAGTGATGGAAGAAGGGTGGGTCTGGTGCCAGAATCCGATGTACCTTTGTACGTTTTAGAGGTTGCGTTCAGGAAGGGGACAGTAGATCCTAGGGTGGATTGGTGGTAGATGCGAAGGATCCCAAGCTCGAAGGCCATTTTGACTCTTTGGTGCACTTAGCCGTGGGCTCTAGCTGGAGCAAGGAAGAAGGAGAGATCGCCGAGGAGGAGGAGGACCCGAAGGAGGAGCTAGAGGAGGATTCAGAGGAAGATTGAAACCCCACCCCTGTTTGCAAGACTTGTGTACCGAACTAGCTTGAGTAGAACCAGACTTGTTAGTTTGCATATATATATATATAATTCAATTGTTGTATATGTATATAAGCGTGTGGTTGTTTCAGGTTCCAAGTTTATAGTCTTACTTTCCTATCCCATTGTTTTATTGTCTGAGGCTTATTTATATGCTTCCGCTTGTGTATTAAAATGAATGGGTCGGCGATGCATCCTAAGATGTCACTATTTAATTGACTGGGTGAGGGATGGGCACGCGCTTGAGGATCGGGACTTGACATTGTCCATAGCCTCTACCCAATTGAAGCGATGAAGCACCACCTTCGAGTCCTCCACGACCATCGCCAGTAAATCCTTCTTCGGATTCCAATTTGCCATCTTCACTTGCCAATCGGAAGAAATCGAACCAAAACCTCACCTAAAACCGAATGGGAAGACAATTGAATCGACCCGCCCATTATTAGGTCATGAAAGAAGGCGGACCAGAGCCAAGCTTGAGAAGCCCGAGGTTTGTTGAATTGAAGCTAAAAGGGAAGCATGTGCTGCCACCCTTCACCGGTCTCCAGAGCTGAAAAAGATTCGAGAGCAGCCAAAACGTCTAGTGGCAAAATGCGAACTGAGAGGGAGAGCCAATGGCGGAGGGTAGATACTGAAGACCCTAGAAGAATTCCTGTTGGAAGAGAAGATTGAGAGAGTAACCAAGTGCATTGGAGCCTGAGAATTTTGCAGAGATGATTGCGGGAGGGGAAGAACATGCGGGAGAGAGACAATGAGGAAGAAGAGAGAGAGAGGATATGGGCCAAGCCGGGCCAGATTGGGCCATAAGTCGGGCTTAACTTCTTCTCGGGGCTTGTTAATCATACAAAAAATCACGTAAGAGATGACCCAACGGACCGCTACGGCCTCAAACGGTCCGGACGACTTTCGATAACTCAAGAGTTGAAATTAAACCAAACGGGTTTTGGTTCAGGCATTTCATTGAACGTTTGAAGCACGCTGGCTAAAAGAGGGAAAAATCGACTACCAACTTGTGCTGGGACTCGCAATAATAATCAACAAGAAGGAGTGATCCAAAACAACGGCACGCAAACGAATGGGGCCGATGCTCGCGCAAACTGGTCAATGAGGAAGCCTGGTCCGGTGAGCCCGAAACAGGGCAAGGTAGGGGCACAAACAGGGGTGTCAGCTGAGAGTCCCTACCTGGCTCAGTGACAGCGAATGGAGGCCGATTGCGATGGATCGAACCACATTCAGTCACCTTGCACGCCTCCGAGCTGGGATCCTCGAAAAAACGGCTCGTCCCGTGAAAAATTGGCAAAAAAAAAAAACAAAAAACAAAAAGAAACCTGACCTACTGGAAACTTGGGCACGGGGAACGGGAGCCGCGGGCTCGAGAGCGCGGCCAGGAGTCGTTGGACGGGGTTTGGGCTTTACTAGACTGCCAAAGGGCTCCTCGCTCTCAAACTCTCTCTCTCTCTCTCTCTCTCTCTCTCTCTCTCTCTCTCTCTCTCTCTCTCTCTCTCTTGTTGCTCTCACGGTCTCTCCACCCTTTCTCTCCATCCCTCTCTCACTCTATTTCTCTCCAAAAACCCTCCCTTTTAAGCTCTCTAGCCGGTGCGCATGGCTTCCTACCACGCGAGCCATCGTTGCTGGTCTGCCTCCAACCACCAACTTCGGTGAGACGCTCGCCGTGTCCTTGCGTTGCGAACCTCCGTTCACTCTTCAACCGGTTCAGGACGAAAAAAAGTTTAGGGAAAAAAAGGAACGGGCTGGCTGTGGCACCTCGAACCCTTCCCAGGTCGCCATAGGCACCAAACGTTTACCTTAGATTCATCTTTCTTTTTCAGAAAAAAACGTTGTAAATCATACACATTTTTTTTTAAACGGTCCCAGCGCGACTCATTAGCAGAAGCAAAATAAAACATCATCATCTCCCCCTCCAACAACTATGATACAAATACACACCACTAATCACATAAAAGGCTTCCTTTATTTACATATATTTTTAAGATGGGATTTCACGTGAGCCAGACTCGGCCACGTCCGGCCTAAAACCCCAAAAAGAACCCCGACCCTCTACAACCCGCGTGCACAATCCCCATCATCGGTGTCGGCTAACTATCCCCAAAAAACCAGCTCCTACTGCGTTACGCACGGGCCCTCCGGTCCAACCACCAATCGTTCGGTGAGACGCTCGCCGTGTCCTCGCGTTGTGAACCTCCGTTCACTCTTCAACCGGTTCAGGATGAAAAAAAGTAAGGCTGGAAGAGAGCATCATCATCACAATCATAATACAAATGCACATCAAGAATGTATCATCATCATCATCATGCCATATCATATATGCATATCATCATCATACACATGTCATCATGCCATAGGTGATCGTCATCATATCATAACATATATGCATGTCATCATGCCATAGGTGATCATGATCATATCACATCATACATCATCATCATCATCATGCCATATCATATATGCCATAGGTGATCGTCATCATATCATAACATATATGCATGGTGATCATCATCATATCACATCATACATCATCATCATCATCATCATGCCATATCATATATGCATATCATCATCATACACATGTCATCATGCCATATCATATATGCATATCATCATCATACACATGTTATCATGCCATAGGTGATCGTCATCATATCATAACATATATGCATGTCATCATGCCATAGGTGATCATCATCATATCACATCATACATCATCATCATCATCATCATGCCATATCATATATGCATATCATCATCATACACATGTCATCATGCCATAGGTGATCGTCATCATATCATAACATATATGCATGTCATCATGCCATAGGTGATCATCATCATATCATATATGCATGTCATCATGCCATAGGTGATCGTATCATATCATATCATGCATGTCTCAATTTCTACTTTTAACTTTCAATTTGATCACCACATCACCCTTCCTCGGATCACCACTTTCATCTCGTATTTACACTCGCACCCTATCGCGAGAAAAACCTCCGGCAGGCTCATTCCGGGCATCTCGCATCCCAGCGGCATCACGAGGCATCCCCTTGGGCAAAGACCTCCGAGGCTTCCGGCATTTACTCGGCATCGCGAGGCATCCCCCTAGGCACAAACCTCCGGGACTTCCCCCAATGTATCTTTATACTCCATTATCATTCGCCACAACAATTCCTCATTTAACATTATTCATGTTCTTTTCCAATTTAGCATTTGATGCAATGGCAACCAAAAATCATGTTTTTCACAAGCATCTCAATTCATTTAATTCAAGACCACATTATACATGCAACATGGTACAATTATTCATAAAATAAAATTTATGGAATTTATGCCAATTAAAATAATCCATCTATCATGCCCTTTTTTACATTTTTTTAAATTCCAGCTTGTGCCACTTTCAAAAATATTAAATTTAAATATCTATGTAATTCTCAAAAATCATAAAAATTAGGGCAAGTAATAAACAAGACAATAGGTAGTGATTTCATGCAAAATACATGGCCAAATAGAATTCCACACAAATCCATAATTCTCACAAAACAGCATGTAATTTTCGGATAAAATCAGAATGCACAGTTTCCGAAATAATTTGATTAAAATATCCATACGACCTCCAAAAATTACGAAATTTTACCGAGTTATAGCCAAGACACTAAAGTACATTTTTCATGCGGACTTCCAAGCCAAATTCTTTTTAGATTATTTTCTACAGTCACACGAAGCTTCTGGATCTAACACCAAATCGTCCGGTGCATGCTTCTCCGAAATACTGAGTTTTCACCTACCTATCCTTCTTCATTTCCTATTAAATTTGGATATGTTTTACATAACAATGTTATATACAAGTTTCATGAGAGATCTAAGTCAAATATCCAGAGTATAGTCGTCATTTAGGTCCATGAAGTCTCGGGTGTCCTGTACCACGTCTCCAGAATTTCCGTCTTCAAGATCTAGTCGATTTACTAGGTTATACTTGTTCATTGTGCTTCAAATTTGAGTATGTTGTAGTTTAATATGTCCCCTACAACTTTCATGAAGAAATAGAAGAGATATTCTTAGCACAAATCAACATGCAACCACGAATCCATCAAAAGGTCAGTGAAATCGTTCCAGATCTGAGGTCTCCGTAAAATGAGAGTTTAACCCCTTAAATCTCCATCATTTTTCACCAAATTTTAGTATGTTGTAGTTTAAGATGTCAGCTACAACTTTTATGAGGAGATCAAAGCCAAAATCGAACTCTAAACATGCATGCAAGCTTTCACAAAGTTCTGACTCAAACTGTTCATGCGAAAACAGCAACATCACACAAGAATGAGTCATCCAAGCTTCGGTTTCCCTCTCCTAATCGCCCAAAATTCGACTTTTCTACAACATACATGTAACACAAACACATGCAAGAGCAGCAAGAGGATCCCAACTTGCCTCTAGACCGAACGGACGACGGCACACGGCGGCGAACACGGCGGCACACGGCGGCGAACGTCGACGACTCCTTCTTCCTCTCGGCTTCTCCTCTCTCGGCCACTCTCTCTCTCTCTCTCTCTCTCGGTTTCTCTCCCTTGGCCGAACAAAGCAACCGGCCATTCTCTCTCCTTTCCTTCCCTTTTATCCCCCCATTTCCTAATCATTAGTAATCATTGTTTTGCCTTTCAATTGGCCAATGCATGAGCTCCTTCTTGCCACTTGGCAAAGCTCATGCATGGGCTTGGGCTTTCTTCTCTTGGGCCTCCTCTTGGGCCGGTCGACAGCCCCCTTTCGTGGGCCTAATTGGGTCGACTAGCTTGGCCCATCAAGGCTTTGGCCAATGGGTCTAAGGTCCATCCTAATAAAAATTTAAATTTTCCTTTTTATAATTTCTTCCAAAAAATTTTAAATTTTAAATTTCACATGGCCAAAGTCTTGTGACATTTTATTTAAAGGAATTTAATTCATAAGATACATGGCCAAGCATTATTATCATTAATCTATCAAATTTAAAATCTCATAAACACAAGCACAAATCACCTAATCTTAAAAGAGACTAATGGCTAAAGCATTAAACCATAGGTAATTTCATTACCTAATTAGAGGCTTTAACACACCTTATAACTTGACTTTGAATTTTGGGATGCCACACTGGCCTAATAGGGGGAAGGAAACAGGAAAACGAGGAGGGCCAGGTAGGCTCAACCCTAGCCTGACCCCGCTCCATTCTTTTTTTTTTTTTTCCTTTTTTCCCTTTTTCCCTTTTTTTAAGATTAATTAAAAAATACTTTAAATAAATTCTAGCACCTTACAATTTTATTGCATGTAAAGCATGGTTCTAATACCAATTGCCGACTTACGAATGCTTCCATTAGGAAGGTACATTGAGAGCCTCCATGTTCCTTCGATTAATGGGTTAATGACAGTTGGCCTTTTTGCTTTGCTATGGCTGATATTACTTTCCTTCCTAATTAATCTTCCAATATATTTTGACTTTATGCTATGGTAAATTGTCTTTTCTTTAGTTTTTCCCATGCATTAGGAAAAATAAAATACGAATAAACCTTAAGAGACACTTTTTGAACAATTTGTGATCATGTTAAAGTTATACAAAAGAATCCAAACTAAACGAAGCAAAAAATTACTAGACCCACGTTGATGCTTTTGGCCTATTTCGGCGTTTAGTTCCTCATGCCTAAATTATGTTAGATTGCATGCTCTTATGGACTTCACGCATTGGTGCAACACTTTTATGGGATTTGAAAGTGGAAGGAATGCCTAAGACTCTATTGGAATGCTTTTAAATGGATAATTCAATGGAAATTAGGACTAGTTATCAGTGCAGTCTTGTAGGTAGAAAAATGATTTATTAATCAATTATATTTTATATTCTATTTAGATTATTTAATTACAAATAAGAGAGTATATGTACTTACTAAGAATGTTTCCGAAAGTAACTGTGTAACTTGTTCTCCTTAAAGTAGAGCAACAGTTAAAACAACAATTTGTATGCCCTTGCAAGACTCACATAAATGACAATTTTTCACTACTTATGTGTCACATTGATCTTAGACAATAATGCAATGAAAATTGTCTTTCCTAGAAAACTGAGCTGTAGGTAGATTTTTATTTATTTTTATAAGTTGGGCATGCTTATCGTCACTTTCTAAAATTTATTACGTGTTATAAATGAGTTTGTGATTGTTCATAGTTTCTTGCTCAAAATCCTTCAGTCAGCCTTGCTAGATTTGGTGAGAGATAGCCCTTGTCCTCGCCCAAGCATGGTCTGGTGAGGCCAATTCTTGTCGGCCATAGCTATAGCCAGTGGCTGGCGATGGCCACTTGCCTCAAGTCTTTGCCCATATGCTAGGTCGAGGTGAGTGATAACGTGATCAAGAAGATTTTGATGGGAGGCTCTGTTCTTGAGTACTTACATTTAATCGAGAAGCTTGAAAGAGCATGAAATTGACTGATGTTGGCTAGTTGAAGCTAACAATACGCTATTAAAGATTCTTGCTCATTTAATTGTCATAGCAAGTAACATGGTGTTTTCCGTGGTAAGAAGGTTAGAATAGTTGAAGTCTTGTGGTGATTTTTCTTGTTAGTCAAAATAGCAGCACTCATGAAAATTGAAAACTAAAGAGGATTATAATGAATGTCAGGCGAATTAGTGTTGCAACTACCATCACCAAGAGAAGCCAATCAAAACAAGCACCATTTATATTATTTTACCAAAATGAAAGTTATATTTTAACTTGCGATGAACTCCGAAGAAACTTGAAGCTGACTTGACTTGAGCATCTTCAAAAGCCAGAGTATGTCTTTCAAAAGAGGATTGTAATGCCGACATCAAACCTTTCAAATTGAGCAAACTTCACAAAATTGAGCCGGAACAACCGAGTCAACTGCCCATTAGCTCACAAAAGAATGACGACTGGGAGCTGAACCTGAGAAGCCATCGATTTATAGAACTGAAGCTAAAATGGAAGCATGCGTCGCAGTCCTTCATCAACCTCCATAACTAAAAAGCTCCACAAGCAGCCGAAAAACGCAACACCAAGGTTGGAACAAATTGTGAGGAGTGTACAGAATTGATGGAAAATGCGAGCCGAGAGAGAGCTTGTCAAGGATAGAGCTCGAAAAACCCAGAGCTAGGCTCGAGGCTAGTGAGGAAAGGATAGAGCTTAAGAGTGAGATGAAGAATGGAAGAGCGAGAGAGAGAGAGTAAAAAAGTCCACTGGAGTCCGAAATCGTGTGGAGAAAATTACAAAAGAGGAACAGGCGAGGGAGAAAATAAGAGACAGAAACATGATTATAGGAGGAGGAAGGCGGACTCATTTGATTGATGGGCTAGCTGAGACGGGCTAGATCATGCCATATCCCGGATGGAACTTGTTGTTTGGGCTCATTCATCTTGAAGCATGTGATTTTGGAGCGGCCAGGTTACCAAAATGTTGGGCTTACTTATAACCATAGTAGCCACCTTTATTATACATCCATTATCAAATTGAGCTCTCGTTATCAAATTGATCAAAATCATAACAGATTGGAAACCACATTAGCAAATTTCATTAAATTTGAATTGACGGAAGGACGATATCAAACTTTTTTTATATATCTTAGGGATTAGATTTAACATTAAACATATTAAAATTTTATGAATGACATTGCACCTTTGGCTAAAGTTCATAGACTATTTGCTGTCTTTTTTCCTTTTGTTAGAGTTGAATCTTTGTTACAAAGCTAAAGCAACATCAATCAAGCTTCGATATCCCAATAGAAGCACAGTGTGACATCCTGAATTTCGACCCCATCTTGATCATATGAAATGGGTTTTTCGTCGACGTGCCTATGGTCATTTTTCTGAGTTGACTCATGAGTTAATTAACCTATTAGGTGAAGCTATTAAGGAATATAATCACGGCAGACTTGAGAATTCGATCGGAAATTGATTGTTTGACCGTGATAATTGGCAAGGGCCATTACGACACCGTTATAATAATTTGTGATCGGATATAGGTCGATTCGACGAAATCATGTAATTGAATTGCGGGTGATTCTGCATAATTACGACATTCGCGTCAAATGGCACCAACCCAGTTTTCTGTCGATTTTATACTCGATGCCCGTAATTGAAATCTTGTGATTTTTACAACAATTGAGAGTCGCCTACGAGTCGAAAATGCATAAACGTGGATTGAAAATTATCGACCATGGGTCAAATGCACTAAAATCTCTAAAAGCTACCCGATAGGTTAGGTCGCGCTAAAATTGTGCCCGATCGATTTTAACCACAAAATTGAATTCAATTTCGGGAATCGAACGTTCGAGCGTCTCATGATTTATTTTTAGAACCTCGTCTCATCTTTTGGAAAAATTCCGTCGAACATGGAATTTTGCGGAAAAATCAATTCGACAAAAAGAAAATGGAAGAAATTCGGATGGGCACTTTTATTTGGATTTTTGGCCACCAATTTGAATTGTTTTGTGAAGAAATTGAGGGAATTTAGCCATTGGATGTTGCTTGGACTTCTTGGCTGAAGACTTTAGGGGCAAAGACACTCAAGTGCATGGGATATTTTGCATGGCCCCCTATTGGCCAAAGCCTTGACTTCTCATGCCACCCTCTCTTCCATCTCTTCTTCCTTCCCCCTACCTTGCGTGTGTATAGCCTTTCCCCTAGCCAAACTTCCTGTTTCCTCTTGTTCTATTCTTCCTTCTCCATTCTCTTCTTCATGCCCCTTTTTCTAACGTGCAGACCCCTCAAGTGCCTTAATTTTGCCCAAAGGGACACTTAAGTGTCATAACTTATGAAATGTACACTTAAGTGCCAAAATCGGAGCAAAATGGATCACTTGAGTGCCAATCCAACCAAAATCCGGCCAAATTGCATACGTGGCATTTTCTAGCGATTTTTGGCGACTTCTTTTACTGATGTGGCAAATCTTTTTTTTTATTTAAAAAAAGCTGACATGGACGACAAAAACGACGTCGTCCATCCACATTGAGTGCACAGAACTAAATGACGTCGTTTAGGTCATTGTGCGATGACCTAAACGGCGTTCCTCCCTGTCCGCGTTGATAGTCGATCTCAGGCCCTTCTCTCTGTCGCCGTTCACACCCAGAGCTGGTCATCGGTCGCCATTGTCAGTCGCCGCTGTTGGTTGCCGTCGTTGCTCATCACTCACCATTGTTGGTCGTCGTCACCGCTCACCATCGTCGCTCGTCCAGGTTCGACTCCTTCTCCCCCTCCCCTGTGATGAAATTAGGGCTCGATTATTTGATTAAGGCTCGATTATTTAATTAGGGCTCGCTCGATTATTTAATTAGGGCTGGTTGACCTAAACACCGTTCCTCGCCGTCCGCGTTCACAGTAGATCACAGGCTCTTCTCTCCGTCGCCGTTCACGCCCAAAGCTGGTCATCGGTCGCCGTTGTTGGTCGCCGTCGCCGCTCACCGCTCACCATCCTTGGTCGTTGTCATCGCTCACCATCGTCGGTCGTCCAGGTTTGGCCCCTTCTCCCCCTCCCCTGTGATGAAATTAAGGCTCAATTATTTAATTAGGGCTTGCTTGATTATTTAATTAGGGCTCAATTATTTTATTACAGCTCCGATGGAATTTGTGTTGATACATTTCAACTGAAACTTGCTGACATTACACAAAGAGACCAGATTTCTTATTATTTTGGTGAATTTGTCTTTCAAGCCAATGTTAGAGTATGTGATTGTTAGATCACTATCTATGTATCTCCTTAAGAGCATTTTAGTAAAGCAGGTGACCAATGCCATTCTGAGAAGAAAACTAAGTTCTTGAACCACCCTGCTTGTGAGAGTATATAGGGTATGTCCTTGAACCACTCTGTTTGTGAAGTTGTATAGGGTATGTCCTTGAACCACCCTACTGTGGTTGCTGTATAGAGTATGTTTATCAATCCAAAACCCTACTGTGATTGCTGTATAGGGTATGTTTATCAATCCAAAATCCTAAATAAGAACATAATCCTGCTGTGATTTGATTAAGTTAATGTCAGAGTATGTTATGCTTTGATTTGCTTAAGTTGATGTACATTCTCTCACATCGCATGTTTAGTGCAGTAGACATGCTTGGGTTGTGATTACTGTGGGGACCTCTGTTTTTTGTTAATATTTTAAGGGAAGGGAAGGCAAATAATTAAAGTGTTAACCTCTTTTTTGGCTGTCATGTAGGGGCATATTGTCAGTGTGGGGACCTCTATTTACTAAAGTCCATGAAAGTGGGGGGATTCCCATGTGCAATTGTCTAGTGGTCCCAAAAACTAGTGATTATTTTTTTTTTTTGTTCTTGGTGCAGTAATGGCGCATGACAAGGATTATGTCGCTGTTATAGTTTGCTACAATGGGGAATTTGTGATTGAGGAGGATAAGTGGGAGTATGAGGGTGGAAATGAGGGCACCATCTTTGTGGATATAAAGAAGGCATCTTATATAGGATTTCTTAGGGATATAAATACTTATTTGCCTTGTAAAGTTCAGAAGCTGCTGTATTGTATTCCTGGGAAAGACTTAAGAGATGGTTTGAGATGCTTAGAAGATTATAATGGTCTTAAGGATGTTCTATACCATTATCTTCATGGTGAAGAGGTAAAAATATTTGTTGAGTACAATAGTGAAAGTGAGGATGAAGATGATGATGGAGAGAGCGCCGAAGTAGGACAAGAAGGAGATGGTATTCAAGGTAGTACTGACGTCAGGGTCGAAGGAGGGTAGGATAGATATGATGGACATGAGAGAAGTGCAGATGCAGTTCACCAAAGTGATGATGACATAGGTGATGTCACAATCTCTGGATTAGATTGGGAAGTAGCTGAATCAACTGATGATGATGATGGAGGGTTGCCTGCTGAAAATTTTATAAGTGATGACGACAACGAGAAGTTTGTACAGTCAAGAGTACAACGAAGGGATTTTTTGACAGCTAAGTTTGCAGCTTTGCAAGTATCCGAGGAAGTTCCAAACAGACCCGAAGGCCTTACAGATGCTGGTGCTGCTGGTGAGGAGACTGACTATGAAGAAAGCATCAAGAATGCTATTTCCTAAGATGAGCTTGAAGAAAATGAAGGACCTGTGCATAGAAGGAAAAGGAAAAGTAAGTTTCCTTCTTATGATCCATCCGTTGCCTCTCCTACTTTGTCGGTAGGCATGAAATTTCATGATGCTAAACAATTTAGGGAAGCTATATTGAAGATCTCTATTGCTGCACAAAGGAACATTGACTTCATTAGAAATACTAAAACCTTTGTAAGAGCTAGGTGTTCGCAGCAAAATTGTCCATGGAAGATCTATGGCACATTTGTTAGGGGAACTAGATCTTTCCAGATTAGAGCCTACCAAGAGGAACATACTTGTTCCATTAATTTTGAGAATAAAAGGGTAACAAGTGCATGGTTATCGAAGCACTTCTTTGAATTGATTAAGCTGATACCTCAGATGAATACTACTCAATTCAAGATGCTGGTGAAGGAGTAGGTAGGCATCAATATATCCAGGAATTAATGTAAGAGATCAAAGCAAAAGGTGATGAAGATACTCATTGATCAGTACAACGGTGAATATGGACAGTTGTGGGACTATGCTTGGGAGTGTAGGCTGCAAAATCCTAGAAGTAGAGTGTATATCGAGGTCGTGGAGAGACCACTTCCTGATATTGGGACGAAGTTCGATAAATTCTATGTTTGTTTCGATGCATGCAAACGAGGTTTTTTATCTGGTTGTAGACGGATTATAGGATTGGACGGGTGTTTTTTAAAGGGCTTGTGCAAGGGAGAATTGCTGGCCACAATTGGAAGAGATGCAAACAACCAAATGTTTTCCCTGGCTTAGGCTGTTGTGAAGGTAGAGAAAAAGGATAATTGGTCCTGGTTCCTAAAAAATTTGATGACTGATTTGGAGATAACAAATGGGGCAAGGTGGGCGTTCATGAGCAACCAACAAAAGGTAATGTTTGCTTTTTAAAAAATTTGGTCACTTGTTTGCTTTTTGATATCAACATGTCATTTGCTTACATTTTTTTATATTTTCAATTATTGCAGAGACTTGTTCTAGCAATAGCTGAGCTGTTGCCTTATGCTGAACATTGAATGTGTGTGCGACACATATATGCAAATTGAGCAAAGACCTATAAAGGGGACAAGTTGCAATCGCAATTTTGGCAGCTAGCAAAGAGCACGGATATAGCTGACTTTAGGATGGCCAAAGAAGAGATGCTTCAATTGACAAAGGATGGTAATGATGCACTGTTCCAAACAGACCCGAAGCATTGGTGTAGGGCGTTCTTCAACAAGGAATTCAAGTGCGATAACATTGATAACAACATTTGCGAAGCATTCAATGGGAGGATAATATATGCTAGATGTAAACTAATTATCTCGATGCTTTAAGACATATGGGTTTTGGTCATGACTCGGCTGCACAGACAAAGAGATGACACTGCAAAGTGGACTAAGCAATATGGTCATAGGATTGCTAAGAAATTGGATGACAACTTGGCTGCAAGTAGGTATTGTCATCCCATTTGGAATGAGAATGAAGGATATGAGATAATGAAGGGTTCCGATAAGTATGTTGTCCATTTAGGTATGATGAAGTGTTCATGTAGAACATGGCAACTCAGTGGAATTCCTTATGCACATGCCATATGTGCAATTCAATTGAAGGGCCACAACATAGAAGACTACCTTGATGATTGGTACAAGAAACCGAAATATCTTGCTTCGTATCAATTCATGTTGCAGCCAATTAGAAGTAGCAAATTCTAGGAGCCAACAGATCGCAAAGCACCTCAACCTTTGCCACTAAAGAAGATAATGGGAAGACCAAAGAAAAAAAGAAAAATGACGGAGGGAGAGGACTCATGTCACCGTAGGATGAATATGATGGGTGTACCGATAAAGTGCTCTTTGCCACATAGCAGGGCACAATATTAAGGGTTGTCAATTAAAGAAGTAGTAGGAACAATTGAGGCTAGCCGAAGGGCCTAGTGAAGGGACAGTTAGAGAAGGAGAAACAGAAAGGCAAAGTGAGTCGACTGTTCTTTAGTCGACGACAATAAACCCAGTAAGTCATGACAATTGTGTTTATGTTACTTTATGGTTTGTTATGAATATGTACATAGATATAAGTGACATGTATGTAATGTTTTTGTCTTTGTCAAGTCATGGTGACACGTCAAGAATTGGCCGAAGCCCCTGCTATACTTGAAAATGAAGGGCCTATTCAAAGAACCGAAGGTGGAAGACAGCCAGTTGCAGGATTGGCTAAAACAACTAGAGGGCCAGTTAAGTTGACTGTTCTTCAGCAGCAACAGAGAAAAAAATACCCGGTTAGTTAAATGATTTGAGTTTACTTTTCATTTACATTCTAATATGGCCTGATGTTATATTTATGATGTCCTTTACCTTTTTCTTAGGTTCGAAGAAGACAAGCTAGAGCTCAGCTACTAATAAAGGGCCCAACTGAAGAGCCACCACAAGATCCATCACCAAGGTCATCACAAAGGCCACTAGAAGGGTCATCACAAGGGCCACCACCAAAGCCTACCAAAGGTGTCATTGAAGCTAAAGGCGTAACTAGAAAAACAACCAGAAGAAAGCCAAATCAAGAGCCACCTATAAGAAGGCCATCTACAAGACGCCTAGCTGAAGAATTAGCTGAAAAAGCCCCTTTTGTAGCTGAACAACCACAAGAGCCGAAGAAATCACATGCGAGAAGAAGAGGCAATCAATCACAAGTACCTGAAAGTGACGCTCCTCTTCGAACAAGAGGGGCTCTTGGGAAGAGGCTAAAACAATATGGTTATGGCCTTTATATAGATGACCGTTCTGGAACAGTTATTCTTAATGTAAGTTTTATAGGCTGCATTTAATTTAATTTATAGTGCAAACTTTTGTTGATAATTGAGTTTTCTTTTTGAAGCCTGGGAGAAGTTCAGAGGTTCTTATCTCTCAAGGCCAAACTCAAGAATCAACGGCTGCGCCAACAAAGAAGAAGACATTGCCTGCGCCAACAAGAAATAAGAGTAAGAAGAACACAGTTGCAGGTCCATCCAAATCAGTTCAGCCTACAACAGTTGCAGCTCCTTCTGAATCAGTTCAGCCTAGAACGATTGCAGCTCCATTAGACTCAACGCATCCCAAGATAGCTGAAGAAGAAGTCTCACGTCCAATTAGAAAAAGTGAAGGGATTATGAATCAAGTGTGAAGTTCATCAAAACGAGTACGAACAGGAGGCATTGTGCATATTGATTGATGAAATGGGATGTGATATGGTTTGTGAGGCTGATAAGTCAGTTGTAAACATCTGTGGATGTTTTTATTTTATTTTATTTTTTATTTTTATAATAGTTTGTCATTGAGTTAGTTGAGTTTGTGAGACTTCATTTGTCATTGAGTTTGTGAGACAGATGTTCAAAATCAATGGAACAACCGTTGTTGCTTATCATTTTTTTGGCATGCCTTTTTTTTTTTAAATTTTGTTTTTTCTTTTACTTATTGCTACTTCTGGTGGTGGATATGTGGTGGTGACTGGGGTGCTCGTGTGGCTGGTGGTGGCTGGTGGTGAAAAGCCCGGTGGTGCTGGGTTGGATTGGAGGTTTTTGTTGCACCTGGTGCAAGATGTATGTGCAATATGCACAGCTTACACTAGGTAGTACTGGTGCAAGTTGGTGTAAGACACCTTACACTTGCAACTTATGCAGCAACATACCACCAGCATAGTGGTGGCTGGTGGTGGCTCAAGTGGATGCTTGGGATGCCTGGTGGTGATGATGACTGGAGATGATGGCCAGTGGTGGGCGGTGGTGGTGGCTAGTAGTAGCCGATGTGTAAAAAAAAAAAATGCCACTTAACTGATCACATTCTAAAAAACCTAGCACTTAAGTGATCATTTTAATAATAACTTGACACTTAAATGACTCTTTATCTATCACGACTGGCACTTAAGTGATCACTAGATACAACTTATAGCACTCGAGTAATCACTCGTGTCTGTTCTATGTATATGGTGGTTTGCAGCAAAACAGAAAAGCTGCTGGTCTACACATTTGCTGTTGGTTTACATTCAATTCAAGTAAAATAGTCACCACAACACATCGACCTAATATACATTCCATCATCATTGATTTATATTTGAGAATAAGCAAAAACTGTCGAAATCATTCATTCATTCATTCAAAACAAGTACATTTCCCCACACATTTACAACTATGGTAGTTGGAGAAACTTCTTCTCATCTTCCTGTCCTTTACATTTCATCATAAAGTAGGATAGACAAAGAAACAACAACACGATAAATGCTTGGTAACACTTCTGTTCAATTTTCATTTTTGAAACTTCGTTCTTCAAATGGTTAATAGAAGATGCTTGAGCTTGAGTTTGCATTGAGTCAACATCGTTCAAGTCGTCCACAAGCGTAGATGAGGTTGATGACATCCATCAAGTAGGTCCAATATCACCTCTGTGGCTCGGTGAGAGAATTTCGCATTGAACCATTTGAAGTATTTGCACTTCGAGCCTTCTCTATATCGAGCACATCCATAGAATCTTCTCTTGGGATTCGTTTGTGTCCACGATGTTCTTCTTGGACTTGGTAACCCACAAAAACAGAAACGCTTGCCTTCTCCTTCGCTTCGGTGGGAGAAATTTCAGCCGCTACTGAAAGTCTTGCTCTCCATTTTCAATATTTGGTGGTAGAATTTGGGGCAAATCGAATTAGGGTGCAGGATTAGGGCTCTAGCACTTCAATAGCATTTTGCCCGATTTAGGGTTTAGATTTAGGGCAAATGGGGAAGACGACGGCGTTTTTGCTTATTTAAGGGGTCTATTTTGGGCGAACACTCGAAATGACGACGTTTGGGGTGCATTCGAGCTAACTCAGCTCTCTGGAGAGACACATCGGTGAGAGATATTAATATTTTAATGCCACGTATGATTTCCAGCTAGCTTCGCCGGAGATGACACTCAAGTGTCCCACTTTTCTTAAAATGTGGCACTTAAGTGTACCTTTCGTAAGTTATGGCACTTAAGTGTCCTTTTAGGCAAAGTTATGGTACTTGAAGCGTTCTTTTGCCCCATTTTTCTTCAAGCCTTCACCTCTGGTCCAGCAAAGCCGCCTGTTCCAACTCAGCCGCTTGACCACCATAGCTGGTCCCCGAACCACCAGCCCGCACCGCCTTGAGCTGCAAGTCCAGCCGGTTCACCCAGCTCCAGTCCTCATCGTACCACACAACCACCACTGAAGCTAGCCAGCTTCGTCCGACCGCCAACCAAGTCGTGGGCTTGTAGGTTGTTTTCAACATCATCTGAGCCTCTGTTGATGGCGCCGTCACGGGATCTCATTGCCTTCGCGCCGTTGTCGCCGTGGACCCGTCGCCGCCCTAATATGGTAAGTTAGCTCCCTAATCTCAAATTAGGAAGTTAATTGCACTTAATGGTTAGTTTAGTTTTAATTAGGATTAGTGTTAATTAGATAGTTAGATGAACTAACAAGTTAAGGTTAGTTTAGTTAGAATGGTTAGTTAGTTAGGTTAGTTTGGTTAGGGGTTAGTTTAGCTAGGTTACTACCCTAGGTTAGTTAGTTAACTAGGGTTAGTTTGGTTAATCGTGGTTAGTTAACCGTGGTTAGTTTAATTACCTATGGTTCAGTTAATTAATTTAGAGTTATTTTATTTAATTGGTTATAATTAGTGTAAATTGTGACGGGATGGCCGTTTTTATTAGAATTTTATGTTGATCGTCATGGTTGAATCTATATGTGAAATTGATTGCTTGTTTATGCAATTGAGTGCTCGGTGGTGATTATTGGCTATTATTGCAAAATTTTGATTTTATGGTATTTAATTAGAAAAATATTGGGTGTCGGTTTTTGACGCCAAAAATATTTTATGTACTATATAAAATCGTGGATTTTAAATTGGGAGCGTTTGATGTTTATTGGCTCGATTTAAAGGTGTGACCATGCACAATTATTTTACCAGGAATTTTTAATACGAAGAAAATTGGCCAAGTCTATTATTTGAAATAGAAGTATTTGAGTACAAAAGCATGGTATTCTTGACCAAGTATGGATGTGCGTGTGGTCATTAAGTGGAACCCATCCTAATGCGTATGATTACGCGGCACGATGCTCCTCAATGGAATGCCGTCTAGGTGGAGAATGCTAGATGTTGCCGTTCACGGATGGATTTCTAAACGAAGCTCCTCAGTGGAATGCCATCTAGGTGGAGGATGCTAGACATTACCGTGCTTGACGGAGTGGGATGATGCCCGGTTATACCAGATAATCGTCGACTGTTGAGTTGGCCGTGGCCAATGGGTCGTAAATAACTGAGACATGCCTCAATGGTTGAGATAATTGCACCTCGTTATGGGACAAAATTGTGTAGCACGGAATGGGACGTGTTATAACAGTTTGGCTTTATAATTGGGACCCATGTGATTGTTTGAAAGATAAATTGAGGTGTTCCAGTTATTAAATACGTTTGCCGTATGCATATGATGTATGTGGTGCACTAATGTGCAGGGATGTACCGAGGTGAGGTAAGTTGTTTGTGACGCCTATTTAGGGTGCCTCTAGGTGAATTTGCTTCCTAATCGAGGTTTAAGGTTTTGACTCGCTGAGATTTTATCTCACCCCGTCGTGGTTTAATATTTTCAGGTCCCTAATATGGAGAACTCAGAGCTCGAGGCAAAAGGGTCCGGAATATAGGTGGCCTGGTAGTTTCATTTTGAAACAGGACTTATATGTATAGACTAGTAGGACCAACTTGATATGTATATAAAGTGTGGTTTGTCTTTCCACTATCCCTGTGTTGGTTGGTTGTCTAGGTGTTTATTTAATTTACTTCAGCATGTGCTTAATTGAAAGATAAAAAGAAAGGATTGGCGACGCGTCTTGGGAACGTCGCATTTTAATCGACCATCAAGGGATGTGCGCATACCCGGGATTCGGGGCATGACACATAGTCTCAAATGCACATCAATTGGGCTCTAGTGACCTTGCTTTTTCACACCAGAAACATTTTCTACTTTGGTTCCAACAACAACCTTGTTGGGGAGAATTGGGTAACAATTCACTAAGGACTAACCCAATCCATGATCAATTTCTTCCCAAAACTAAATTGACCAAAATGGACTTAACCTTAGCAACAAGCAGTAGTGTTTTCCAACAATACAACCTCAAAATAAGTAAATATAATGTTGTAATGTTAAAGAAACAAGGCAACTATAATGCCAAGATTTTTATATGGAAAACTTAATGTGGGAAAAACCCATGGACTGCTCAAAAACTTCTACTAATCACCATGAATAATAACATCAACATTGCAACAGTATTTCATCGTTAGGGAGATGGATTTATACAAATAGAGCAAGAAACCTTAATCGCAAGTGGAAAAAATACGAGACAATTTAGAGAATATTTTCAATGAACGAAACTAATCTGAGCCAATTTTGACAACGTTTGGCCTTCGATCTTAGACTTGGAAAGTCGCTTTCCCTTTTTTTCTTCTAGCGTGTTCTTGGGGAATGTCTCTCTCTCCTCTCTCTCTCTCTCCCTTTCCCTTTTTCTTCTTCTCGTGTGTTCTTCTTGGGGAACTCTCTCTCCCTCTCTCTCTCTCTCTCTCTCTCTCTCTCTCTCTCTCTCTCCACTCCACGACCAGCTCCTTTCTTTCGTTTTTTCTTTTGACTTGTTGACCTTTTTTCTTTTTCTTTTATGTTATGTTAGCTGAACCCCAAAGGTCGACCTAGCCAACAATCCTCCATCAATAGAAATAAGATCTCAGTCATGCAAAACTTTGATTCCAAGACCTTCGACTTGACAGGCCTCCCATAGTAAGAACCTCTAAGTTCTTTATCAACCCCACAAACTTTGGAAGGCAAGCATTGAATTGCTCCTACTTTAACATGCAGATCAAAACCCGAATCACAAAGGACTCTCTTTAAATAAAGACTCCAATAGACTTGCATACAGGTGTCAACTATGATACTAACTTAAAATACAACCGTCTAATTTGTCGGCCATTATATCAAATGAGTTGGCTAAACTTTCAGTATTTTAGAAACCTCTTAAGTTAACGGATAGTTTCAGCTCTGCAAAGCTTCTGTAAAATATAATCATGGCAATGTGGGATGACAATATGCAAGCATCCTTTCCATTCCAAGGATGCATTGTCAGAGTTTGGAGAAGTTCAAGGCACATCGAGGCCCCAGTCCTTTGATGATCTCGAAAGTCTTCCATAAACCCATATTAAAGCCGCTGGACTTTGAAATAAGGTTTCAAGTCTCAAACTTAACTACAAACAAAAAATTAGAACTAACATGTAAGATATGAAGAGTAAAATATCATCTGTCAAGGATCAAGATCAAGATTAAAGGTATATACTCCATCTGTAGGAAAAAGTAGTTCTACTCAGCATATGTGGACATTTGGATGATGTATGTAGTTTTAGATTAAAGGTATATACCCCATAGAAGGACAATGAATTGGGAATGTATCTTGTGGATGTTGAAACTGACGTAAGAGGGAATGGTGGTAATAAATTCTTACAAAGTATCTTTTTTGAAATAGAAGAGAAAGGCATATGAGCAGCTTCCTTGAAAATGTGATGATCAAATTAGGTTTTAATCAGGAAACATGAGATCGGTATTTCTATACACAAGGATAACAAGCTAAACAAAGAGTCCAGTTCGATAAGATCGCCCAACTAAAGCTTTCATGTACATTGTCATGTGATCAAATTTGAGATCAAATACGAAAAACTATATTATTAGACAGAGGATAAATGAAAAACCATTGTTGAGGACAACCTCCATAAGACAACCCCAAACCCCCAATGGTGTCCTTTTCTTTCTCTCATTATAGTCTCAAGGTCTGTCACACAGGCAAAGAAATGAAAAATATAGGTACAACTTTATGGTAATAGGCATATGGATAGAAATATCTACATACAAACCGCACTAACAGTAAGTCCTAAATTAGCCATACAAGAAATGGTCATTTCAGCTCAAATAATTGAAGAGCTGGGTAAAACCAAAAGCAAAAGCTTTTTATTAGATGATTGCAATGTTTACAAAAACCACTTTTGAGTGCGGATAATCAAATTCAAACTCCTGTTATGCTTACAAAGAGATCCATAATTTCACATTTGGTACACATATCGGCAATGATGACCAGACTTAGGGGGGAAGAAGCAATCACTTTAAACAACGTATAACAGCAATGATTTATCCCATAGTTCATATTTTTCCCACTGAGGTAGCATTTGTAAGAACATTTACGGATGGAAAAAGTAGATATAGGGTTAGTGTGACGAATCTACAATGAAAGAGCAATACACACACATTCAAGTAAGAACTTCTATACACAAACAAGATTCTATTACATTTCAACTTTCTAATTCTTTTGCTGATACTTGTGTTCCATCTATTGAAATTCCTTCGCAAGTATCCTTCACAAATATTCGGTGTCCCAAAATCCTGAAAACTGCAGTAATTATCTGACTCTCTGCATTGTTTCTTTGATACAATATAGTGGTTAAGACATCTTACCAATCGAACAAGATATATAAGGTAGAAAATACTAAAGCTGTTGGACTGTGAAATAAGATTCTTAGTGTTGACACTTAAATTTTGGCGATTCGGTCATTTATTTATTGCATAGAAAATTAGAGGTTAATTTTATCCCTGAAAAAAAATATTAATTGCATAGCATATAGATTTAGGTGCATTTATTTTTAATTTGCATTTTTAGCATTTATTTATTAGACCGGTGGCGGATGGGTTCAAATTAATGGTTTTGAGCTTTAACTTGGCAGATCGGGCTAAGTTCACGAAGTGAGCAAATTGGCTCAAGCTTGTTTTTTCTTTTTTTTATTAGATTATCTCATGAAAATAGAGATTTGACATTTTTCCGGGATATGTTCGGATAGGGCAAGTGTGAGCAAATATTGCATTCGGAAAAGCAAATATTACATTTGGAAAAGAAATCTTTGTGGATATCGATTTGGAAAAAATTAAAACCATAGTCCTTGGCCTATAAATAGGTTGTTTGCGTAGGGTTTCGAGGGGGCACATTGAACATACGGCCGCACAAGATGGGTTTTTCTCTCGGGTTTTTAGGTCAAAGATTCTAAACAAAAGAGAGAAAAAAAAATTCCTTTCTTCGTTTCTGGGGTTTTCGAGGGGCTTTTTCTAGTGTTCTAGGTCATAAATTGAACAGAAGGAAGAGAAAAACCTTGCTTTTGGGGGTTTTTCTTCCTTTTTCCTTCGTTCTTTCGAAGAAGGGAACACAAAAAAATGAAAGAGGAAAAGGCTGCTAGGGGGAAGGAAAGTCAGAATAGAGAAGACAGCAGGGAGAGAGACAGTGGTGAGAGAAAAAGTGAAGAGACGTGTGCAGCAGAAGGAGAAAAAATAAAAAAGGAGAAGAAGAACGTCGTCTTCTTTGCTGCTTCTACCCGACCTCCCCTGGCGTATGCGAGCTCTTCAGCCGCCTCCATACATCGCTGCTGCACCCGCGCTGCTGTGCTCACAGACCACCGCCGAGGTGCCAAATCGCTCCTGTCACCGACACCCCTCGCTGTGGCTTCACCGCTCCACTCGTGCACCTCCGCCTCGCCTGCACCCTGCGAGATCCCGTGACCCGCCTGTTGCTCCGCCTCTGCTCTGTCTTGCCGGAGTCGGTCCCGAGCCAGATTTGTAGCCCTTCGCCCGCGACACCCCTCTCTGTCGCGCCTCGGCATTGACAGCCCATCGGTCAACGCTGCTCCACCTCGCCTGCCGTCTCCCAGGTCGACCTGCGAGCAACCTGTGACGTTAACAGCCCTCACCTGTTGCACCATCGCCGTGAGCCCCCTTATTGCCGAGTCGAGCTTCCTTGCTGCCCGGCCAACCGAGCCCTTCGCTCGAGTGACGAGCCGTTGCCCCTGATCCGAGCTTGCTGCTGTCCTCGCTGTGCCATCAGCTACTACTCGAGCGATCCCCTGTTTTGTTGCAGGTCTACCTTCGTCGGACCTCACCAGAGCTCTGACCACCGGGACCTCCGACTGGTGGTGACCAGCAACACCATAGCCGTTGCCCTTGCCCTGTCCGTAGCCGTGTCGAGCTTCCTTCGTAGTTCAATCTATCGATTGGATTTTTGCGAGAAATCCAAATTTAGGTAGAAATTTGTTTTATTTTATTTATTTAGGTAAATTTACTTAATCTTATTTTATTTTTGATGTTTTATTTCTTTGTTTGAAATAGTTCTCAATGCAAGATTGAAATTCCCGATCTATAGCTTAGATTCGCAACTGATTTTTTTATTCCACCTATAAGGCTTTAGATGGAATAATTAATCATGCTAGAGTAAAATTGATCTCTTGATCTTTAAGATTTAAGATCAATTTATCAATTTTATTAGCGAAATAATCAAGTTTGAATTTCAATTCGGATGGAAGATAACATTTTTGATGAGCATGGATGATTTAGTGTTTATCTCTTAATTGTTCTATTTATCCCGAAAATACAAAAAAATTGCATTTGCATTTCATGTAGATTAGAATTAATTGCATGATAGGTTAGTTATTTTTTTAAAATGCATGTTTAGAAGGTATTTAGAATAAGATAACATTTAACTTTAGTTTTCACTTTAGTGAGATTTTTATTTTTAGTGATTTTAATTATGAATTTTCATAAAATATACAAAAAAATCATGCACATGTTATGTAGGATTAGGTTCATGAAATGCCCGTCATTTAGTGATTGTTGCTAGGTTCATTTAGTTAGAAATTACTCGTCATTAGAATTAGGTTATTTGGTTAATTTAGATTGCATATTTAATTGTTGTATTTCTTTAATTTCAAATTTCAAAGAAAAAAGATTTTGCCTTTTGGTCTTTCTCGGTTTACTGTTCATCTTTCTCTCAATTTGGGCGATCAAGTTACTATGGACAAGCGTCTGGTCTTCAAGCTACTATGGCTTCCACGACCGACGGTTGGCCCCGATTTTTGGAGGGAGTCTTCGGTTCCTCTCTCCTCAGATCTTGACCGTAGCTTTTGGCCTGGTAATCCCTGATCCGTTGATAATGCTGACTCTCGATTAGGGTTCCTGGTTCGCCTGGGTTTCTCGTTTCTGGTTTTCTTCGAGTATGGCTTCTTCGTCTGCGCTGACTCGTCCTTTGGGCCCAGCTAAGGGGAAAACCCAAGCTAATGCCCCCCGAAGCCGTAGCCGTCCTAGGTTTGCCTCTCGTGGTCCCTCGACAGCTCGGCCTGCTACTGTAGCTCGGAATCCTTCGAAGGCTCCTCAAGCCCGCTCTTGGGCGAATGTGGCCAGGCTCTCAGCCAAGGCTACGAGCTAAGCTATGTTCCTCCCACCTCTGTGGGGAAGAAAGCTGTTGTTCATCTTTCTGAGGAGGTGAAACACGCTACTGACCCGAAGTGGAATAACTTCTTAGTCGGCTATTATGTGGGCAAACATATCTCCTTCAAGTTAACAGAAACTACGTTGAAGCAAGCCTAGGGAGATCATCTAACTGAAGTATTAGCAAACGATGATGGCTTTTACTTCTTTATTGTGCCGGATCCTGATTTCCGCAGGAAAATTCTTGATGAAGGGCCAATGACTGTGGCTAGGGTCCCGATGGTTTTCAAGCAATGGCATCACTCTTTGGTACTCAAAAAAGAGTTGCAATCCTCTGTTCCTGTATGGATCCGCTTGAAAAACATTCCTTACCCGTATTGGTCAGCTCCTGGGATCAGCGAAATCGCCAGTGGAGTCGATAGGCCTCTCTATGTGGACCCCCTAACCGAGCAGATGAGAAGACTCTCCTTTGCTCGTGTCTGTGTAGAGATTTCAGCTAAGCTCGAAAGGTGTGACTCTATGGAGGTATTTATTGATGATGAATCCTTTATTGTCCCCATCATTTATGAATGGAGACCCGATTCTTGCCCAAAAGGCTGCACGTTTGGTCATAATTGTGTGGACCGTCAAGGTGATGCACCTACTGCTGAAGGAACTCGTGACCCGGTTGCTAACCCTGTTTCGGCCCCTCGTGAGTCACCTACTCCAGTTGCTGTTGGTGGTGATCAACTAGGCTGGAAACAAGTCACTCACAAAAAGAAAAAATAGCAGATGAGGCCTAAAGAAGACCCTGTCTCTCTTACACCTCCTGTTGCAGCTCTGAAGCAAAAGAATCCTATTGAATCCCAGGCTATTCAGACTGTTAAGATTCAAGATGTCCCAAAGTCAAGTTCTTCTGGTCAGTCTTCAATGGCCCTCATAATCTCTCATCCTGTTGATGCTCAGCCAACGACTCTCTCCTCTGATGAGGTCAGATGAGGAGGCCAGTGGGGTGAGCAGCAGCTCTAATGAAAAGGAAGCTACTCCAGTTGTTCCTGTCAAGCAGAACCCCCGGATTGATAGCCAAGCTGAATTGACAGCTCGACCTATCCAAAAGGAAGCTCCGACTCCTCCTGTGACCTCCACCCCTCCGAGTAAGTCTAATCAGGGACGGGTCGCAGGAAGCCCCCGAAGAGGCGGTCATTTCATGTCCATTTCCCCTCTTTTTTATGCATATAGGAGTATGGAATATAAAGGGTTTATGTAACCCTATGCGACAAGCTGAAGTCAGAAATTTTGTGCAGTCTAACAACTTATGCTGTGTTGGTATTGTTGAGACTAAGTGCTCCCGTGTTTTGTGACTCAATTTTTGCCCTGTTACTGCCGGGCTAGGTGTGGGTGAACAATTTTGATCTTGCCCCTTCAAGTAGGATCTTATTGGGTTGGAATCCTCTTGAGGTATCCTTCTGCCTTAACTCTGCTTCGACTCAAGCTGTTCACGGGCAGATTTCTCTTTTGGTGTCAGGAAAATCTTTCTATCTTTCGGTTATTTATGCGGAGCATACTTTTGTGGCTCGGCATCCTTTGTGGGCTGATCTTCTTCGTATGAGCTCGTTTTTTGCTGGCTCACCTTGGATCCTTCCTGGTGACTTCAACGCCATCCGAGACCCCTTGGATAGAGTGGGCGGTTGTGGGCGGTTCTAATGCTTGGCTTCCTTCTTTTGACGAACTCGGAGACTGTCTATGCAAAGCTGGCTTGGAGGATCTTTGTTACACTGGTCTTAGATACTCTTGGGCTTCATCTTTAGGTCCTCACCGTAAACAGAGAAAGATTGACAGGGTGCTCATCAATGCGTGGTGGAGTGGGGAATTTTCGTTCTCTGAGGCTTCTTTCTTGGCACCTGTCATCTCGGATCATACCCCAATGGTTATAAAAATTATGCCAATTCCCAGATCTTGTAAGCCTTTCAAGTTTTTTATGTTCTGGTCTACTCACCCAACTTACTCTAATTTGGTTAGTGAAGTTTGGGATACGAATTCTTCTGATGCTCCAACGTTTACTCTATGCTCTAAGATTCGGCTCCTTAAGTATAGATTAAAACAGCTGAATAAGGATTCGTTCTCTGACCTGTCTGTTAGAACTTCTGAGGCTAGGCAAGCTCTGCGAGTTACCCAGGAAGCTCTTCAGCTGGATCCTTTTAATGCCCTTCTTGCTGAAACCGAAAATGATCAAATGCAGGTTTTTGCTAATCTTCGTTTGCAGGAGGAATCCTTTTATGGACAAAAGTCTAGGATTCGGTGGCTTAAAGATAGGGACCTTAATAAAAAGTTCTTTCACCACTCGGTGAATAGAAGACATCTCCATAACAAGGATCATTTCGATCTCGGATGGTGAGCATACCACTTCAGTTCCTGCTGAAGTTCAAGGTATCCTGGTTGATCATTTTCGGAATCTGCTTGCTGCTTCCCCCTGCTGTTCAGCCTTCAATGGAGGAAGTTAGGGCGGTTCTCAATCACACTCTTGATGCGGATCGGGTGTAGTTCATCCCGTCTCCTATATTTGACATGGAAGTCCGAGACACTTTGTTCTCCCTTGCAGTGGGTAAAGCCCCCGGGCCTAATGGGTTCATTGTGGAATTTTTAAAGCATTCTTGGGATATCGTTGGTGCCTCGGTGATAATGGCGGTGAAGGATTTCTTTGTAACAGGTAAGCTGTTAAGAGAAATCAATACTACCATCTTGGCTTTGGTCCCTAAAATTCCAAATGCTTCAAACATTAACGACTTTCGGCCGATTGCTTGTTGTAACACCATTTACAACTGTATTACCAAGCTTATTGCCAACCGCATCTCTCGGGTTTTTCCTTCTATTATCAGTCTACCTCAAAATGCTTTTGTTAAAGGTAGGCACATCAGTGACAATATACTTCTTGCCCAGGAGCTTTTCTGTGGCTTTCATCACGACCCATACCGCCTTAAGTGTGTCCTTAAAGTTGATTTTAGGAAGGCTTATGATACGGTCGATTGGGATTTTGTTGAAACTTGCCTGCTTGCCTTCGATTTTCCCTTGGAGTTTATCATTTGTATCATGGTTTGCATTTGAACTCCTAAATTCTCTATTGCTGTGAATGGAGAACTTCATGGTTTCTTTGAGAGTGGAAGAGGTATTCGACAAGGGGATCCGATGTCGCCCTACATCTTCACCCTCATGATGGAAGTTTTTACTGGAATCTTGGATATCCAAACTAGCCATCTTGAGTTCGGCTTCTTTTGGCGCTGTAAGTCCTCTAGGCTCTCTCATCTGTTCTTTGCCGATGATGTCCTTATCTTTGTGGAAGCCGACTTGGCCTCTGTTAATCTGTTAAAGGCAGGGATTGAAAAGTTTTCTAACTAGAGTGGCCTTGTTCCTAATCTGAGGAAAAGTGAATTATTTATTTCTGGAGGCACCTCTGATCTCCGGTCTGAAATTCTAGATAAAATGGGCTTTCAACTTGGCTCTCTACCTTTCCGTTACCTTGGGGTCCTTGTTATCTTGGCTAGGTTGAGGAAAGCTGATTGTGTTGCACTTGTTAATGCTATCACTGCTCGGATCCAATCTTGGACCCATAGATTCCTCTCATTTGCAGGTCGCCTTCAACTTGTTAAGTCAGTGCTGCACTCTATCCAAGTATTTTGGGCGAGCGTGTTCTTCCTCCCTTGCTCGGTGATTGATCGAATTGAACAAATCTTTTGCCAGTTCTTATGGAAAGGCCCGTTGATGGGTTCTGGTGGTGCCAAAGTGTCTTGGAGTGATATTTGCCTCCCTAGAGAGGAAGGGGGCCTCGGCATTAGAACTCTAAGGGAGAATAATATTGCCTGCATGCTAAAGCATATTTGGATTCTCTTTTTAGACAAAGAATCCCTGTGGTGCAAGTGGATCCATTCCACGTTTTTAAAGCGCAAGAGTTTCTGGATTGTCCCTTGTCCCACCTTTTGCTTCTGGGCTTGGAGAAAATTGCTTGGTCTGCGTGACCATTTTCAACAACATTTCAAATGGATAATCGGAGATGGACATTCTACATCCTTTTGGTTTGACCCTTGGCACCCTCAAGGTCCTCTAAATCGGGTCTTCTCAAATCATGATATATATCGGTCAGGTATTCCTTGTCTTGCTGCGGTTGCTGATGGTTTCTCTTCGTCGCTTGGTTGGTATATCTTGAATATCCTAGCTGGTTGGTGGGATCCCATCCCTATCCTTAATGCGGAAAAGGATAAGTTTCAATGGATTCGGCACCGTTCTAGGCGGTTCTCAATTGCCTCGGCTTGGGACCTTTTTCGTCCTAGGGGTAATCCTATTTGGTGGTCTTCTTTTATTCGGAATTTTGCTTTGCCGTCGAGATACCGGACCCACCTTTGGCTTACCTCATGCAATAGGCTTCCTACTTAGGTGCTGCTTATCTCTTATGGTAGAATTGCTCATACCACATGCCCTTTCTGTTCTTGCAGACTTGACTCGGTAGATCATCTCTTCTTTGCTTGCCATATTTCGGGTAGCCTTGCCTCTTTCTGGGCTGCTAAATTTAACTTGGTTTGGAGTAACAAATCTTGGCTTGAAAATCTTCCGTGGGCATCTGATCGGTTCAAGGACAGGAGTTTCCATCACTTTGGGCCGGTTTAGCTTTGCTGCTTTAACGTATATAATTTGGAAGGAGCGGAACATCCTTTTTCGCAACCAACCCATTTTCCGCCCGGCGATGAAGCTTCATCTTCAAAAGGCTATTAAGGACAAGGCTTTGTCTCTTAATCATGTGGAAGACTATCCTAGGAACGGAAGACTTCAAAGGAGCTAGGACCTTCCAACTTCTATTTTTGGTTGATGGAGGGTCTGTAGTTTTCTTTGTTTGTCTTGTGTCCCTGTTTATTTGGTTTATTATTTCCTTGGGAACCATAGTACCCTTACACTCTTCATTGGCATTGTCTTTGTGATTGTCTGCATCCGTTGGTGCCAGGCCTCCCTTTTGTTTTTTCTTTTCAAAATCAATATATTACTTACCTTTACCAAAAAAAAAAATTTAAAGGAAAATACACAATTTTTTAGAATAAATCCATTTCATGTTTCAAGATAGACCACATGTTTATTTATGTCATATTGTTTAGGTCATATTGTCATGTCATATCATTTCATGTTAGATTAGAAGCATTGCATATAGATTAAATTCTCATTAAATAAGTTAAAACAAAAAATTGAGTGATTGCGTGTTAATTAGAAATCATATCTAGGATTGTTGATGTGATTTCTGATCTAACATTGCAGATGCTTTCGTTGCTATGAGGTAAGTCTTGCAATTTATTCACTGTTTTTCTTGGATGTTAAATTGGTGGTTTGCGCACCCGCATGATCACCTCACGTGTTAGGGAAGTGAATTAAAATTAATTCAAGCTGCTTGCCAAACATTTTTTCAAAATAAAAGAGAAAGGTATCGAAAGGGCGTTAGAGAAATCTAGCATAATCAAGTCCCCGAACTCACAATCTCTGGTTTGTAGAAGTAAAGTAAATTTCCCATTACTTTATTTAGGTTTCTAATCGATTCAACGAAAAATAGATTAGTGACAACTTCTAGTTGAAAATTAATTACATGTTAAGAATTTGAACCTAAGTTGCGAATTGGTATGGACTTGGGAGAGCCTGAACGAAGTTTAGGATTAATAATCCATTTGCCAAACCCTAGGTGGTTCACTCGAAATTTTGGTCGCGACACTTAGTTTGGAACCTAATTGTAAACAAAACATCAGAAAAAAACATGTAAGATATGAAGAATGAAATATTATTTGTTAAGAATCAAGATTAATAAGTCATATCAGCCTTTAAATTGAAAGATGCATATTCTGTTCACTTGGGCATCTTCCTCCTAGTTGAGACACAGCATAGCTATCGCATGGGACTTCAAGCCTCATAACAGTTTTTCATTCTGCTTAATATATATATATACACCATGCTAGAAACTACTATACCACAACATGTATAACTGCTACAAACACTAGCATATAAAAGCATCACATCACATATACACAATTAAGTAAAGAAAGTTGGATTGGTAAGATAACATTCATTATGTATTATGTAAAAACAAACTCTCTTCCAAGCAAACCGTAGTCCATGAATCGGATGAGCAAACAACTATAGCTTAATGACAACCAGTTATTTATGAACATTTCCACCCACAACCATAATTAAAGCACATACAAATTTTATCACTTAAACCACAACTTTTTTAATTTATTGAACTGAACATACTTGAGTTTCAATATTCAAATTAAACTATTAATTTGATGAAAATGACCACATCACAATGACTGTTTCTCTTGACACCATCGGCTGAGAGTGTAGATCCTCACAATAAGCTCAACCTCTACAAATGCTATGTTGAAATTTGTCATTGACATTTGAAGCATTTTCAATCATTAATGACAACATCAGCAACAAGGAAACAATTTCCTATCCTACATGAGAATGCAATTAACCCCATTAATTAGATTCAAGTGTATATATCTATGGAATTTATTATTAATGTATACATGTGAAACAAACAATTCATTTAGACCATACATCTCTCATCATCTGCTGACCTATTTAACAAATGGGTCATGTTGAGTGATCTAATAAGATTTGTTAAGCTTATCCTGCTTAGATTGACCTATCTAACAATCCATGTTAACTTAACATTGGCAGACATGACCAGTAGACACGGATTGTTATCTCTGTTAGCAGTTAAATTTCATTCAGCAAGCTTGGTGTTTGCATTGCATCATGCATCTTTTGAGCAATTCAAAATATTTCTCAAGAGAGATAAGAGAAGAACACACTTTGATGATTAATGATTCTTGCGGAAGGAATTTCTTGTTGAGAAGTAATGAGGTAATGTTTAGCAATAGCGTGGAAAACTTACTTCTACCTCATGCGGTGAAATTGTACCATCTTTGTGACATCCTGAATTTCGATCCCATTTCGATAATATAAAATGGGCATTTCGTCAATGCACCTATGGTTATTTTACTCTAAGTTGGCCACTCACGAGTAACTAATTTATTAGGTAAAGCCGTTAACGGATATAAACGTGATAAACTTGAGAATTTGATCGGAAATCGATTGTTCAATTGTAATAATTGACAATGGTCAATACGACACCATTATAATCGAATTGTAATCGGATATAGGTCGATTCGACGGAATCACGTAATTGAATTGCGGGTGATTTCGTGTGATTGCAAAATTCGCGTCGAACGGCACTAACCCGATTTTCTATCGAAATTATACTCGGGACATGTAATTGAAACCTTGTGATTTTTACGATAACTGAGAGTCAACTATGAGTCGGAGATGCACAAACGTGAATCGAAAATTATCGACCATGGGTCAAATGTGCTAAAATCCCTAAAAGCTACCCGATAAATTAGATCGTACTAAAATCATGTTCGGTTGATTTTAACCACAAATTGAATTCGGTTTCGGGAATCGAATGTTCAAACATGTCAAGAGCGATGCAGCTTCAGGATCTCCTGCGCCATTGAACCTCGGTGGGTTCGAGTTTATGAATTGATCTCCCAATGACCATGTTCCCAAGTGGAACCTCAATAAGTGCAACTGCGACTACGGTCCCGACGGCGGCGACAACGACAGCAATAACAACTACATCGATGGCGGCTTGATTTTGGGCTTGTTGCCCCATCACATCTCTCATGACCTCAAGCGCCTACATGATCCATTCGATCCTGGGATCACCAAGGGCTGCTAACACAACACCTACAAGAGAAGGTGCTACTCCATTAGCGCTAGCCTTAGCCTATGCTCCACCACGGCCACCTCAAGTACCAACCCTAGCCGGCATACTACCCCAAGTAACCAGACCCATGGTCCTCTTTCTAGGAGTCCTCTCCTAATCACTCATCTACAAAATCCTTATAGATACATGTTTTCCAATTCCAATACCATATTAGAATTTGAGTATTCCACACCAAACAATTTATCACTCAACTATCAAACACATGCATCAGCATAAGAAAAGCCCTTCCTACTAACTATCCCATGACCCCTTGCATCTTATCACTCCATGCACAGACCTGCTTTGATACCACTTAAACGAGGATGTCACACGCCGATTCTCAAGCGCGCACACATCCCTCCCTTCGGTCAATATAAATGCGACGTTTCTAGGACGTGTTGCCAACCCATTCATTATTAACACACATGCGGAAGCAAAATAATAATCTTGACAACAAATAGCATGGGATAGGAAAGCAAGACAATATTTTACAAAAGCCAACTTTTATAACCAATGGGTTTAGTTACAAGACAAGTTTGGTCAAAGGGCTATAACAGGTCGGCTCTAAAAAAGAAGCTGTCCTCCGACATACTAATCAGACACATACGGCGATCCTTCAGACTCCACCTCCACAAACTCCGGGGCTTCGGTCCTCCACAACCATCATCTATGAACCTGATTAAGTCCACGACAGGTTGAGAAAATGTCTTAGCAAGTTCAACCTCTAAACCCTTACTAGGAAGAAAATACACCCTGGGGTGGCATAGCCACATAAAATAGAGGACTTACCTCGCCTCAATTCCCTCCTGCATGTTAGCACAATTCATATCTCATGTACGTGCAATCATCATTTAACAATTGGAACGCATCATACTAAATCTCAATCAATCACTCATTGCAACTATTAATCACGACCCCGTGTTACGGCTTACTAAGTGTTTAGCAGTAAATCACAGCCTAATGGGCACGGCCTTTTTCCAAGTTCGGCGTTAAATCTTGGCCCGAGGGGCACGACCTATTCAATATTTGGCGGTAAATCACGACCCCATGGGCACAGCCATACTTTGGGTTAGGCGGTCTTCTAGTGTAATCAGGTTAATCACGGCCCAATGGGCACGGCCTATTTCCAACTTCGGCGGTAAATGGCCCGATGGGCACAGTCATACTTCGACGGTTAATCTCGGCCCAATGGGCACATCCATACTTTGGCGGTTAATCTTGACCTTATGGGCACGACCTATTCCAAGCTATGCAGTTTTTTGGCGTAGTCAGGTGTCATAACCAAATGCTCACGATTCATAATCACCATACAATTTTACAACTCATCAATCAATTGTACAATCCAACCGTCAATTGCATAATCTAATCAATTCACAATTACCACACAATTGCACAAAACCTCACTCAATTGATCAATCCAGCAATCAATTGCACATTCTAGCCATACCACAGCAATCAGCTCAAAATTCTATCGAACAGCTCTCCTGACATAATTTCTAGAAATATAAATTAATTAATAACTAAATAAATTCCGAAAATTAATTTAGTTTAAATAATAAATAATATAATTTAAATAATTAAATTAAATTAATTAAAATTCTAATCATGATTAACACTAATCTAATTACACAATTAGACTAATTAATCCATCCACTAATCTAATCATGCATATAATCTAATCAACATTTAATTAGACTAATCTAACAACCTAAACATACTTAACATAATTTAGACACCCCTTAAACATCATTAACTCCCTAAGTGGAGATTAGTGAGTAAACTCATCGATTTAGTGTTCTAGTGAGTCCACGGCAACAGCGATGCCAAGGTGGGCGATAAACCTCCGAGTGGCAACACTAAGCGAGATCAGGAAGGGCTCGGAAACGGGCCACGAAGTCCCAAAGCCTTGCTAGTTTTCTACTTTTGTTCTTGGCTAACTCAAAGGGCTAAACCGGTGGCTGGTTTGGGGTCGAAATAGCGGGGAACGGCTAATCGGAGTTTTGGCGAGCAGGTGGCTGGCAACCAGCGAAACCTGCGGGTCAAAGGGGACTTGCTGGTGGTTGAAATGGTGGAGGATGGGTTGGAATGGAAGAAAAATGGAGAAAATCACGAAACAGTGAACTCAGGCAAGGCTCCAAGCGGTCCGGCGAGCGGCACCTTCTCACCAGTGGACGGGTCGGATAGCGGCTCTATTCGGGGCACGGCCGGGTTCGTTCGTACGGACTAGGTCTCTTGGTCATGGTGGTACATAAAGCGTAAGCTAATTGGTCCGAGAATGCAACTTTTAACTCGGGTTTTTGGAGAAAGGTTTGTTGGAACAAAAACTGGCAGAGAAGGAAAATAGGGGAGGAAAGGCTACGAATTTGCTTGGGCTAAAGAGGGGAGAGAGAGAGAGAAGTGAGGGCTGGTTTCTCTGGTTCTTTGATCTCCCAAAAGCTTCAACAATGGATAAATTAAGGCTTGGGAGGAAGAAGATGTGGCTGAAAGCTTGAAGGGGGGCCACCAAACCTTTTAAATGGCTTTCTTGTCCCCTTTGAGCTCAACCAACATGCCTCACTTGCTCAGCCATCATCCTCAGCCCTTATCCACCCCCAAGCTCCCTCAAGAAGTCTCCCAAAAGGCTCAAAAGGTTGCTCCCCCATTGGCCTACGAATTTTGTACATTTGGTCTCCAAATTTAATTCAATTCGCATTCAATTCTTCTCCAAATGAGTTCAATTCAAAGCCTATAAATTCAGCCAAGGTGCCATCGTCCCAATCAACATGTTTCTTTACCATATAGTCCAACTTGACTCTAAAAAATGTAATAAAAAATGGGCCTACGAATTTCCCGATCAAAAATACCCTTACTTTGGATTTTTCGCTGAAAATCTCGATTTGCAGAAAAATCTTCGGAGAATGAGTCGAGATTCCTAAAAGGATTTGTGACATGAAAGAACTTTCAATTTCTAAAAATCATGTTCAATTTCTCGGTTAATTTCAATCTAGCGCAATTTTAGCTTGTCCTATCCTACCGAGTAGCTTTTAGGAACTTTTCGTGCAATTGACCCGTGGTTAATTAGTTTCAAGCCACAAGTACATCTTCGACACATTTGCTACTCTCGGTTGTCGTATAAATCACAAGGTTTCAAATATGGACACAAGGTACCAAAACGACAAAGAAATTAATCTAGTGCCGATCGACAAGAATTTTGCAATTAGGTGGAATCGTTCACACTTAATCACATACCTTTGTCGAGTTGACCTATCTCCAGTCTATAATCGATCTATGCCGTAATGTCCCTTGCAAGTTAGCGCGGTCGAGCAGTTGATTCATCGTCAAATTCTCAATTCTATTGTGTTTAGATTCCTTAATAACTTCACTCGATAGGCTAGTTATCTCGTGAGTGGCCTACTTAGAGAAAAGAACTATAGGCGCGTCGATGAAAAGCCTAACTTATTCAATTGGAAACAAAATTGGAAAATCAGGATGTCCACGCCGACGGCGATGCGGAGGCGAGTAACACTCAAGCCTGGAGCGACACCAACGGAGGTCTGGACAAGCCCAAAAACGGCCCACAAAAGCTCGGCCCGAAGGGGCGGCTCGACTTGGCTACGGTGGCTAGAAACGAACCAAGTGGGTGGCAACAACTGCAACGGGTGATGGGAGAGGCTCCGACGGCTGGACAACGATGGTGGCACGACTTCGACGGTTGGACGGCGGGCTCGATGGCTAGGGACAACAAGCTGGGCTCGTAGAGACTTGGGCTAGAGGCGGAATGAGCAGGCAAATGGTGCGCAACTCGCAGGCAGCAGCGACAGCACTCGAACAGTAGGGGGCGGTCAATGACGTGAGGGGCTAGTCTCTCTAGTTTTTCTGGCTGGTTTTGAGCTCTTAAATGACACAACAATGGAAGAAAGGAAGCCAAGGAAGAAGAAGGAGGCTGCAGCAAGAGGGGGGCCACCAAATGGCCACAAAGTCTTCATAAATATCCCCATACACTCATCACAAGGCCCCACCAGCCCACAGCTCTCATCAACAGCCATTTGCACACCCAAGGCTTCCCCAACAAGCCATTGAAATGGTCCAAAAGTTGCTGCCCTCCCTTGGCCACGAATTTTGACATTTGCCTTTTTAATTTCATTCAAATCCTCTTCAAATTAATCCAATTGATGCCCAAAAATTCAGCCAAGATGTCCACACTTAAATTCACAATTTTCCTTGCCAACTAGTCCAACTTAAATGCCAAAAGTGCAACAAAAAACAATCCTCTAAATTTCCCAGTTCAAAATGGCCCAACTTCTATTTTTCGCCGAAAATCCCAATTTGCCGAAAAATCTTCGGAGGATAAGTCGACATTCCTAAAATGAATCGTGACATAACAGAACTTTTAATTTATGAAATTGGGTTCAATTTCGTAATTAGTTTTAACCGAATGTGATTTTAGTGTGACCTAACCTACCGTGTAACTTTTAAGAATTTTTAGCACATTTGACCCGTGGTCAATTATTTTCGAGCCACATTGTACATCTTCGATATATTGGAAACTCTCGATTGTTATGAAAATCTCGAGATTTCAAATACGGGCACATGGTACATAAATGACAGAAAAATCGGTTTAGTGCCATTCGACAGAAATTTTGCAATCATGTGGAATCACCCATACTCTAATCGCATACCTTTGTCGAATCGATCTATCTCTAGTTTTTGATCGATTTTGATGGTGTCGTAATGACTTTTGCAGATTAGCACGGTCGAACAGTCGATTTTTGGTCAAATTCTTAAGTCTATTGCGTTTAAATTCCTTAACGACTTTACCTAATAGACTAGTTATTCCATAAGTGATCATCTCAGGGAAAAGAACTATAGGCGTGTCGATGAAAAGCCCAACTCATTCAATCGAAAATAGAATCAAAAAATCAGAATGTCACACAGTTGGTACAACTCCCAGTTATCTACACAAGTGGTGGCACAAATGGAAAGCCATTAGCCTGCAAGATCATCATCTAGGAAATTTCATGAGCATGATTCTTCTTATTTAGCAGCATAACAATTTGATGTTCCTATTTCCAACATTATATATTAGCCACATCTGCAAATATGGGCTTTAAAATATGATATGCCAATATTTTACCTTATATAGAGCCAAACCACACAATAGTAATTAGGAGGGATGCACAACAAGATCACTTCCAAAGGCCTTCCCTGCTTCACATTGCTTGAATCATTCATAAATCACCTCGCCACTGCTATATAGTTTGTAACATCTAACAAAGACTATTTGGAAGGAGATATAATCTGTAACCCAATTTCATGAGTTTAATTGGATGAAGCAAATTCATAGGCATCCTGTATTAGTACTCTGCACATGTAAATCTTTGGAGAAAATTGTAGTTTCAGATTAAAGGTATATACCTCATAGAAGGATAGTGAAAAGGGAATGAATATGGTGAAAGCTAAAACAGACAAATGAGGGAATTGTGACAATAAATTCATATAAGATTTGTTTTTAAATAGTAAAAAAAGGCATCTCAATAGCTTCCTTGAAACTGTAATGGTTACATCATTTCCTAATCTAAAAAAATGAGGTATTGTTTTTCCATACACAATGATCATAAGCTAAACAGAAAGCCCAATCCGACAAGATCACCCAACTTAAGTTTTAATTACATTGTCAAGTAATCAACCTGAGACTAAATACGAAACATTAGAATATTAAGAAAAGGTAAGTGAAAAACCATTGTTGACTACAAAACCCAAAAGAAGACACCCCACCCCGAAAGGTTTCCCAAGCTTGTTCTCCTTCTCACATTATAGTCTCATAGTTCTGGCTACTCAAGCGAGGAAATGAAAAATATTTGTACAATTTTTTGGTAATAGGAAAATGGATAGAAAGATCTACAAACTCAAATAATTGATGAATTGGATAACACCAAAAAGCAAAGGATTGCAATGTTCACACAATCCAACTTTGAATCCAGGTAATCATACTCAAACTCCCGTTATGCATACAATGAGATCAAGAATTTCATGGTACATACATCAGCAATGAGGACTGGACTTAAAAGGGGGAAAATGAATCACCTCAAACAATAGATAGCAGTAACGTTTTGTCCCATAATTCATATTTCTCCCACAGAGGTGGCATGTGTAAGAACACTTATGCATGGAAAACTAGATATAGCATTAATAAGAAGAATCTACAATGAAATAGCAATAAACGACACATTCAAATACCAACTTCTATGCAAGAACAAGATTCGATTACATCTCACATTTCTAATTCTTTGTTAATACCTATGTTCTATCTGTTGAAAATTCTCGGCTAGTGTCCTTCGTAGATATTCACCGTCCTCATGTCACGCCCCAAACCTCGAGCGCGCGCACATCCCTCGGTGCTCGATAAAATTGTGACATTTCCAGGATGGGTCGCTGACCCATTCATTTTATACGCATGTGGAAGCAAATTAAACAATCTCCAGACACAAACAAACATGGGATAGAAAAGCAGGACAGCCAATTAACACAAAACCTATTTTATCAACAAACCAGGTTTATATACAGAAGTCTACAACCAAAAGAAGCTGCAAAGCCAATCCTACCCCGGACCCTACCTACTTGGGATATGGGTCTACCACGACACAGTCAAGGATGTCAATGTCTAGAGGATCGACTACCTCTACTGCAGGCTCTTCAACCTTGAGCCCCTGGTCCGCCTTGATATCAGCTATAACATTGGTGTCCATGACAAGGTCGAGATCCACCACATACTTGTCGTCGACGGCATGTCCGTCAAAACCATCCAAAGGCCCTTCCCGAACCTCATTCGGCCCATGACAAAACCACGCTTTGAATCGATGAGGCACCAACTAAGGTAGGCCCTCATCGACCCAGATGATGGTAACCACGAGCTCACGGGTCCAGTTAGACCCGTGGATAGGGAGTATGGTACGCTCAGTCTCTGCCTCTCGCGGCTACCCAGAACAAACGGGGCGCACCACCTTTTAAGGATTTGTAAAATTTAAACTACAGTGGAGTGAGACAAAGTCTCAACGAGTCTACACCCTAAACCCTGATTAGGAAGGAAATTCACCTAGAGGTTGCCCAAACACACATCATATAAGACTTACCTCACCTAAGCACCTCCCACACAATAGTACAGTTCATATAACATATGCATACAGTACATGCATTCAATAATTAGAACACTTCAATTCATCCATCAATCAATCACAGGGGTCCCGATTATAAGGCCAAATCGTTATGACACGTCCCATTCCGTACCACAATTTTGTCCCATAATTAGGCGCGGCTATCTCACTCATTCAAACGTGTCCCAATTATTTATAACCCACTAGCCATGGCCAACTCAATAGTCGACGGTCATTCGGCATAACTAGGCATCGTCTCGCCCCATCGAACACAGCAATGTCTCGCGTAAACACATCAGGCTAGCATTCCCTAAGGAGCATCGGTCCGGCTTCTACTGCGATTCGGCATCGGATGACAAGAACATCTGAACTTAATCAGAGATCGTCTAACGTAAACTCATCAAGACGAGTTTCGATAACGATCACACGCACATCCAATCTCAACCAAGGATATCATGCTTTGCACTCAAATGTCTCAATTTCAAATAACGTACTTGGCATATTTTCTTCATATTAAAAACACCCAGTAAAATAATTGTATGTGGACACACAGTCAAATCAAGCCATAAAGCGTGTTATTCTCCCATTTAAAAATTCCATGATTTGATATATTACTTAAAATACTTTTTGGCGTCAAAACCCGACACTCGGTATTTTCTAATTAAATACCAAAATTCCCTATTTTTGAAATAATAATTCAAAATCATCACCAAGCATAACACTTAATTGCATAAACCAATACAACAATGATGATCAGCACGAAATTCTGACAACCGACTACCCTGATATAATTTACGCTAATTAATAAATAATTAAATAAATTGCATTTAATTAAATAAATTGCAAAATATTTAAATTAAACCACTAATTAAATTAACATAAGCTAATCTAACCACCTAATTGCACTAATTAAATTAATCTAACCCATCTAGCTACATATAAACCTACTAAACTAACTAATTAAATTAACTAACCACCAAATTGCTAACTAACCTAACTACATAATCTAATTAACTAACTAAGCTAACTAAATCACCCAAATCTCACTTAAGACTAACTAATCCACTAATTAGCCATTAATCCACCCTTAAGTGTAATTAGCCTCCTAATTAGAAATTAGGACGTAAACTCACCAGTTTAGAGAGCAAACGGGCACACAGCGACAGTGGCGCAACAACGACCAAAACACATGCCTACGGCAATACCAAAGGAAGTCCGAACCGGGCTGAAAAAGCCTAACAAGCTCATAGCCCAAGGCCAAGATCCTGCTTTACTTGAGGGGCTAAAGCGGGTTGGTCTCGGACTGGCTGGTCTAGCGAAGCGAGCTAGAGATGTTGGGACGGTGCTAGACAGTTGCTGGCGAGTTGGACGGCTAAAGCGGCAAGTAGCGGTGGCTACAATTGAGGCGGCAAGGCGGCAGCAGGGCTGGCGGATGGTGCACAAGCGGTCGAGCTCGGGCGCAGGGACGACGCACAGGCAGCTAGTCACTGGACCGGCGGACATGCGACTAGGGTGGTGCTAGCCTTGGCTGGTTGGTTAGCTTTGTGTTGCAGGTAAAAATGGAGGTTGAAGCAAGAAGAAGAAGAAGAAGAAGAAGAAGGTAGTGGTTCTGCTGCTAGTTGACTAAAAGGGGAGGAAAGGCGAATGAGAGAGGGGGAACAAAGGGGGGACAAAGGCCTTGAAAGTCAAGGGGCTGGCCACTAAGATTCAAGGGGAAATATCTTTGAAATGATGAATTTGGCACCAAAGTCTCTGCCCTTGCTGTCCAACTTCCTCCACAAGCCAATTCCCTCACAATTCTTCATCAAAGGACTTCAATGTGGTGCCCAAAATTCAGCAGCTAGCAGCCCCTACGAATTTTGCACCCATTCCTCTCAATTCCTCACAAAACAACTTCAATTTAATGGCCACACATGCCATGGCAACAGCCTAAACCAATTCTAAGCATTTCCTTCACCAAGCAATCCATTTTGAAGGCCAAAAATTCACTTGAAAATGCCCCTACGAATTTCCACCAATTAAATTGCCTAATTTCAATTTTCCGCCAAAATTCCAGGCTTGCCGAAAATTCTTCAAAGGATGAGACGGTATAAAAATAAATTGTGACACACTAGAACTTTCAATTCCCAAAACCGAGTTCAATTTCGTGGTTAATTTCAATCGGACGCGATTTTAGCGTAACCTAACCTACCGGGTAGCTTTTAGGAATTTTATCGCGTTTGACCCGTGGTCAATAATTTTGTTCCACGTTTGTACATCTCCAACTCATCGGCGACTCCTGATTGTCGTAAAAATCTCAAGATTTCAATTACAAACACCGGGTACATAATCGATAGAAAAATTGGTTTAATGTCATTCGATGCGAATTTTGCAATTAGGTGGAATCACCCACAATTTAATTACGTGCTTCTATCGAATTGACCTATCTCCAATCTCTAATCGATTTTAACGGTGCCGTATTGACCCTTGCCGATTAGCACGATCGAACAATTGATTTCTAATCAAATTCTCAAGTATGTTGCATTTATATCCCTTAAATGTTTCACTTGATAAATTAGTTATTTCATGAGTGATTAGCTCAGAGAAAATGACCATAGGCGCGTCGATAAAAAGCCCATTTCATTTAATTGAAATAGGGTCGAAAATCAGAATGTCACAACTCTTTACCTCTCATAAAAATTTCGTCCTCGAAATTTAAACCATTACAATTCTTCTTCAAAAATGTGAGGGTATTGTCATCTCATCGATTCTTCACTTTCCCATGTTGCTCTTTCTGTTTCGTGGTGTTGCTAGACCACTTTGACTAAAGAGATCGTCTTGTTACACAGAACTTGCTCCTTTTGATCAACAATCTGAACTGGTCTCTCCACGTACGACACTCTGTCGTCGACATCTAATTCTTCAAAATTCAACATGTAGGTTGGGTTAGGCTCATACTTTCTCAACATCGACACATGAAAGACATTATGCACTTGCGCCAATCTT
The DNA here is from genome assembly GCA_004368105.4 of Eucalyptus melliodora. Classification (NCBI taxonomy): domain Eukaryota; kingdom Viridiplantae; phylum Streptophyta; class Magnoliopsida; order Myrtales; family Myrtaceae; genus Eucalyptus; species Eucalyptus melliodora. Next base: position 14,704,305 of record CM023406.3, read on the forward strand.
AGCGGCAGCACAAGACAATACGCCAAAGTCCCTATCCTCTCCAAAATCTCGAAGGGATTGACGTACCTCGGGCTCAGCTTCCCTTTCTTGTCGAAGCGCGAAGTACCCCTCATCGATGACACCTTCAAAAAAACATGTTCACCAACTTGGAATTCCAATGGTCTTCGACGCTTATCTACGTAACATTTCTGGTGACTCTGAGCAGTTTTTAGTCTTTCCCGAATAACCTTGACAGCTTCAACTGACTGTTGAACTAACTCTAGGCTGGTGATCTTCCACTCTCCAACTTCATCCCAACAAACTGGAGTTCTACACGCTCTGCCATACAACGCTTCAAACAGTGTCATCTGAATGCTCTACTGATAGCTATTATTGTAGGCGAACTCGACTAGATGAAGCTATTCCTCCTAGCTTCCCTTGAAGTCTAAAACACAAGCTTGCAGCATGTTCTCAAGAGTTTGAATCGTCCTCTCAAACTGGCCATCCATCTGCAAATGATAGGCTATATTGTACTGCAATTTCATTCTCAAGGCAGTCTGTAAGCTTTTCCAAAAGGAAGCTGTAAATGTCGGGTCTCGATCAAAGGTGATCGTCATTGGTACTCCATATAGTCATACTATCTAAGGCACATACAATTCTACATATCTATTCAAGGCATAGTCCTTTCATACGGCAATGAAGTGAGCAAACTTCGTCAAACTGTCTATTACAGCCCATATGAAATCATTACCTCTCTGACTCCTTGGTAAGCTCATCACGAAATCCATTGTAATATGTTCGCATTTCCAATCGGAATCTCAAGAGATTGTAACAGTCCTCCCGGTTTACAGTGCTATTTCACTTACTGGCACGTTAAACACTTTATGACATGCTTGGTAATATCTGCCTTCATAATGGTCCACCAAAAGTGTTTACGCAGGTTCTGGTACATCTTCGTACTGCCTAAATGAATGCTGTAACTGCTACAATGAGCTTCTGACAAAATCTCCTCCTTAAGCTCTACATCATCAGTTACTCACAATCTTTCACAAAAAACTCCAGTGTTCTGTCATCAGAAATCTGAAAGTCAGCTTTTCTCTTTTCTGCGTCCTCTTGCAAAATCTTCTAGATCTTCAATCTGTCAACTGCAGCGTCTTGATCATTATCTGCACTTCTGATTCAATTCTGAGGGTGGTCATAAGGCTTGAAAGGTGGCCTACCTCAAAATTTGAAAATCGAATCTCGAGCTCCTTCAAGTAAAATCCACTCCTTAACCATCATCTATGCAATTGAAGACTTCCGACTCAACGCATCGGCGACCTTGTTAGCTTTTTACAGGATGATACAAGATGTCACAATCGTAGTCTTTGAGAAGTTTCATCCAACGACACTATCTCATATTTAACTTCTTTTGTGAGAATAAATACTTGAGACTCTTATGGTCTGTAAAGATCTGGAACCTTTCTCCACACAAGTAATGTCTCTAAATCTTCAGAGCAAAAATAATTGTAGCGAGTTCTAAGTTATGCGTTGAGTAATTCAACTCATGAGACCTCAACTGATGGGATGCATATGCAACAACTCTACCATGTTGCATTAACACAAAACCCAATCCTTGGTACGACGCATCACTAAAGATCTCGAATCCTCTAGGACCAGATGGAATCGTCACCACCAGTGCGATAGTCAGCTTGCTTAAGCTCTTGTAAACTACACTCGCACTTGTCTGTCTATACAAACTTCTCTTTCTTCTTCAGAAATCTAGTCAGCGGCATGGTTATTGCTGAAAATCCTTCCACGAACCATCTGTAATAACCTGCCAATCCCAAGAAACTTCTTATCTCTGTCACTATCGTCAGTCTTGGCCAGTTGATCACGACTTCGATCTTGGTCGGGTCCACGAAAATCCCTTCACCAGAAATCACGTGACCTAAGAAAGCTACACGAGTCAACCAAAACTCGCAGTTATTGTACTTAAGTGTCTTTTGTGCTCCTCAGGATTTGTCGAGTATACTAGTATGTCGTCAATAAACATGATCACAAATTGATCCAGATACTCCTTGAATACGCGATTCATCAGATCCATGAAAGTAGTTGGGGCGTTGGTCAAACCAAACGGCATGACGGTAAACTTATAGCGACCGTAACGCCATAACGCGTACGAAACACCGTCTTCGGTATGTCTTCCTTCCTGATTCTCAGCTGATGATACCCTGTCCTCAAGGTCGATCTTAGAAAATATCGACGCTCCCTGCAACTGGTCAAACAAGTCATCGATCCTTAGTAATGGGTACTTATTCTTAATCGTCACCTAATTGAGTTGCCGATGGTCGATTCAAAGACGCAACAAACCATCTTTCTTCTTCACAAACAAAACTAGTTCTCCCCAAGGTGATGCACTGGAACGTATGAATTCCTTATCCAACAACTCTTGTATCTGCACCTTTAATTCTTTCAACTCTGACAACGCCATATGATAATGAGCCTTAGGGGCCAACTTAATCACGAACTCAATCTCCCTTTCTGGGGGCAAACCAAGTAATTCCTTCGGAAACACATAAGCAAACTCCTGCACTACTGCAATGTCCTCCATCTTTGGCTCCTCAACTATCGTATCCACGATAGTTGCCAAGTAACCCTAGCAACCCCCGTCTAACAAGCGGGTTGCCTCAAGCAACGAGATTAAGGTAATCAAGAGTCCTCCTCGACTCCCAATAATCTTGAAACTTTTACCCACTAACGGGTTAAACTGAATCGCTTTACAATAACGATCCATAGTAGCTCGTAGCTTGGTGAGCTAGTCCATGCCAATTATCACATCGAAATCATACATGACTAGGACTAACAAATCTATCATTTCCGCTCACTCACCAATAACTAATTTGCAACCAGGACACCCTATTATAGATAACACATTATCCTTTAACGGGGTCGATATACTAATAACTGACCTCGACAGTTCAGGACTCAATCCTACCAACTTAACATACTGCTCAGCAATAAATGAATGCATAGTCCTAAAGTCAACTAAAGCATAAGCAGAATGGTCGTTTAGCGAGACCGTACTTGTGACCACTTCAAGTGAGTCCTTTGCCTATTGTCGGGTGACAGCATACACCCTTCCTTGCGCTGGAGGTCTGTTAAATCCACCCTGCGATGCATTCTGCGATGCGCTTCCTCTATTCTAACCCATCAGCGGTGGTGGCAGTTGTGATCCCATTTGCCTATGCGGACAGTTTCTTAACTGATGGTCAAACTAACCACATCTAAAACAAGCTCCCGTCCTAGCAAGACAGGAGGCTGAACCATGTCGTCTTCCGAAAAAACAACACACTCCATTCTAGTTTGATGCCTGCTTTCCTCTCCCACCCTTATTGTCGGGCAGAATAAGGTACCTTCCTCCGGTCATAGTCTTCTTCCAAAATCGTGACCAAGATGTAGCGGCTCGCTCATCCAAGTTTCTCTCTATCAATTAGACCCACTAATACAATTATTGTAGTCCTTCAGATTGAACGGCACCAGCAGGTCTTTCAGGTCTGGTCTGAGTCCATCTCTGAATCTTCTTGCTCGGTCTACCAGACCTTCGATCAGTCTTAGCACGTACTGTGATAGCTCGACAAACTTTGCCTCGTACTGGTCCACAAACATTAGACCTTGATGATGGCACTAGAATTCCGCCATCTTCTGTTCCCTAAAATAGTCAGAGAAATACTTGCCATTAAACACTTCAATGAAGGCGTTCCACTCCGAAACCACACCTTCAGGGAACACTCTTCCTCAAGTGGCCCTCCACCAAGTACTTGCATTTCCATGCAGTTGATAGACTGCAAAGACCACCTTGTCTTCCTCCGTGCACCTCAGCAGCATGAAGGCTTTCTCCAACTCTTGGATCCAGAGGGTTGTAGCCTCGAGATCACTGGCTCCTGTGAACCTCGACAGGTCCAGCTTCAAGAATTGCTCAACTAACTTATGCATCGGTCTCTCCCCGATCACAATCCCCGATTAGACTTCAATAGATGTGGCTGCAACAACGGCAGCGGCATTAGCGGCATTGGCATTGGTGGTAGTGGTGGCAACGATTGTAACGACGGCTTGGTTATAGGCCTGCTGCCCCATTAGATTCTCCAAAGTCTTAAGCGCCGGTACGATCCCATCGATTCTAGGATCACCAAGTGCTTCCATACCAACACCGACCTGCAGTGGCGTTATCTCACTTGCGCTGGCCTGAGCCTGCACTCTACCTTAGGCATTGACCCTAGTCGAGGTCCTACCCCAAGTGACTGACACTACGGTCCTCTTCCTAGGAGTTCTCTACTCCTGATCACTCATGATGCAAACTCTTTATAGAACCTGCTTTCCAATTCCAACCCAGAATTAGAAAACTAAGCGACCCACATAAAAAAATTTACCAATTAACTAATCAATCACATGCATCTGCATAAGAAAAAGTCTTTCTTACTAACTATCCCAAGACCTATCTCACCTTATCACTCTAGACATTGACCAATTCTAATACCACCTGGGTAGGGATGTCACGCCCTGAACCTCAAGCGCGCGCACATCTCTCGATGGTTGATAGAACTGCAACATTTCCAGGATACGTCGTCGACCCATTCATTTTATACACATGCAGAAGCAAATTAAACAATCTCCAGACACAAACAAACATGTGATAGAAAGCAAGACAACCAATTAACACAAAACCTATTTTATAAACAAACCAGGTTTATATATAGGAAGTCTACAACCAAAAGAAGTTGCTTAGCCAATCCTACCTTGGACCATACCTACTTGGGATTCAGGTCTACCACGACACCGTTAGGGATGTTGATGTCTAAAGGATTAGCTACCTCTATTGCGGGCTCTTCAACCTCGAGCCCCTGGTCCACCTCGATATTAACTATAACATCGGCGTCCATGACAGGGTCGAGATCCACCACATACTCATCGTCGATGACATGTCTGTCAAAACCATCCAATGGCCCTTCCCGAACCCCGCTAGGCCCATGACAAAACCACGCTTTAAATCAATGAGCTACCAACTGAGGTAGGCCCTCATTGACCTAGATGATGGTAACCACGAGCTCATGGGTCTAGTCAGACTCATGGATATGGAGTATGGAACGCTCGGTCTTTACCTCTCGCGGCCACCCAAAACGAATGGGGCGCACTTCCATGTAAGGACCTGTACAATTTAAACCACGACGAGTTGAGATAAAGTCTCAGTGAGTCTACACCCTAAACCTCGATTAGGAAGGAAATTCACCTAGAGGCAGCCTAAACACACATCATATAAAACTTACCTCGCCTCAACACCTCCCTGCACATTAGCACAACTCATATAACATATGCATACAGTACATGCATTCAAAAATTGGAACACTTCAATTCATCCATCAATCAATCATAGGGGTCCCGATTATAAGGCCAAATCGTTATAACACGTCACATTCCAGGCAATACAATTATGTCCCATAATCAGGTACGGCTATCTCACTCATTCAAACTTGTCCCAATTATTTACAATCCACTAGCCACGGCCAACTCAATAGTCGACGGTTATCCGGCATAATCGGGCATCATCTTACCTCATCGAGCATGGCAACGTCCCACGTAAATGCATCAGAACGACATTCCCTAAAGAGCATCGGTCCGGCCTATACCGCGATCCGGCATCCGTTAACAAAGGCATTTGAACTTAATCAAGCATCGTCCTGCATAAACACATCAGGACAGGTTCCAATAACGATCACACGCACATCCAATCTTGGCCAAGGACATCGTGCTTTGCACTCAAATTCGTCATTTTCAAATAATGTACCTAGCCTATTTTCTTCATATTAAAAACACCCGATAAAATAATTGTGCATGGACACACAATCAAATCAAGCCATAAAGCATGTTATTCTCCCATTTAAAAATTCCATGACTTGATATAATACTTAAAATACTTTTTGGCGTCAAAACTCGACACTCGATATTTTTCTAATTAAATACCAAAATTTCCTATTTTTGAAATAATAATTCAAAATCATCACCAAGCATCCAATTGCACAATTTAGCACTCAATTGCACAAACCAATGCAACCATGACGATCAGCACGAAATTCTAACAATCGGCTATCCCGGTATAATTTTCGCTAATTAATAAATAATTAAATAAATTACATTTAATTAAATAAATTGTAAAATATTTAAATTAAACCACTAATTAAATTAACATAAGCTAATCTAACCACCTAATTGCACTAATTAAATTAATCTAACCAATCTAGCTACATATAAACCTACTAAACTAACTAATTAAATTAACTAACCACCAAATTGCTAACTAACCTAACTACATAATCTAATTAACTAACTAAGCTAACTAAATCACCCTAATCTCACTTAAGACTAAATAATCCACTAATCCACTAATCTACCCTTAAGTGTAATTAGCCTCCTAATTAGAGATTATGACGTAAACTCATTGGTTTAGTGAGCAAATGGGCACACGGCGATGGTGGTGCCACAACGACCAAACCTTGTGCCTATAGTGACATCAAAGGAGGTCCGGACCAGGCTGAAAAAGACCTAACAAGCTCACAGCCCAAGGTCGAGATCTTGCTCTACTCAAGGGGCTAAAGCGGGCTGGGCTCGAGTTGGCTGGTCCAGTGGAGCGAGCTGGAGACAATGGGATAGTGTTGGACGGTTGCTGGCGGGTTGGACAGCTGAAGCGGCAAGCAGCGGTGGCTATAACCAACGCGACGAGGCGGCAGCAGGGCTGGCGGATGGTGCATGGGCAGTCGAGCTCAGGTGCGTGGGTGGCTGGTCGCTGGACTGGCGGACGTGTGACTAAGGTGGTGCTAGCCTTGGTTGATTGGTTAGCTTTGTGTTGTAGCTGAAAATGGAGGTTGAAACAAGGAAGAAGAAGAAGAAGAAGAAGAAGAAGAAGAAGAAGAAGAAGGCAGTGAGTTTGTGACTGGTTGACCAAGGGGGGAGGAAAGGACAGGGAGAGGGGGAACAAAATGGGGACAAAGGCCTTGAAAGTCAAGGGGCTAGCCACGTTCTTTTTTACTTTTCTTTTTTTCCTTTTTTTCTTTTTTTTTCTTTTTTTCCCCTTTTTTCCTATTCTTCTTCTTCTTCATTTGGCCGGTCGCCGAACCGGCAACCGGCTAGACGAGGGTCGGCGACGCTCACCGGAGCACCGCCGGCCCTCAGCGAGGTCGGCCTTCGTCGGCCGAGCCTCGCTGGCAGCTGGGCAAGGCTCGCCCAGCCCCGCCGAGGCTCGGCCTCGCCGGATCCGGCGAGGCCGAGCCTCGCCGGTGGCGGGCCGGCCTAGCCCGGCCTCGGCGAGGTCACTTAGCCACCGGCGGGCGGGCGAGCCTCGCCCCGCGGCCGGCGCGCCCCGCCCAACGGCCGGCGAGGCTCGCCTCGCCCCACCCGGGGCCAGGTCGGCCTCGCCGGTGCTGGGTGAGGCCGGCCTGGCCACCGGCGAGGCTAGGCCTCGCCGCACCGGCGAGGCCGAGCCTCTCCGATGGCTAGGGTTGCCTCTGGCGAGCTCGTCGGACCCTAAGATTCAAGTGGAAATATCTTTGAAATGATGAATTTGGCACCAAAGTCTCTACCCTTGCTGTCCAGCTTCCTCCACAAATCAATTCCCTCACAATTCTTCACCAAAGGACTTCAATGTGGTGCCCAAAATTCAACAACCTACAGCCTTTACGAATTTTGCACCCATTCATCTCAATCCCTCACCAAAAAACTTCAATTTAATGGCCACATATGCCATAGCAGCAGCCTAAACCAATTCCTAGCATTTTCTTCACCAAGCAATCCATTTTGAAGGCCAAAAATTCACTTGAAAATGCACATCCGAATTTCCACCATTTAAATTGCCTAATTTTGATTTTCCACAAAAATTCTAGACTCACTAAAAATTCTTCAAAGGATGCAACAATGTCCTAAATATAAATCATGACACACTAGAACTTTTGATTCTCAAAACCAAGTTCAATTTCGTGGTTAATTTCAATCAAATGCAATTTTAGCGTGACTTAACCTATCGGGTAGTTTTTAGGAATTTTATCGCGTTTGACCTGTGGTCGATAATTTCGATTCATGTTTGTGCATCTCCGACTCATCGGCGACTCTCGATTGTCGCAAAAATCTCAAGATTTCAATTACGGGCACCGGGTATGGAATTGTCAGAAAAATCGATTTAGTGCCATTCAATGCGAATTTTGCAATCAAGTGGAATCACCCACAATTTAATTACATGCTTCTGTCGAATCAACCTATCTATGGTCACTAATCGATTTTAACATTGCCGTATTGACCATTGCGGATTAGCACGATCGAGCAGTTGATTTCTGATCGAATTCTCAAGTCTATTGCGTTTATATCCCTTAATAGCTTCACCCGATAGATTAGTTATTTCGTGAGTGATTAGCTCAGAGAAAAACACCATAGATGCGTCGATAAAAAATCCATTTAATTTAATCAAAACATGGTCGAAAATCAGGATATCACACCCCAAAACCTCCAAATTGTAGTAATTCTCCAGCACAATAATGTGTATAAGACGTCTTGCTGACCTGACTTGACATAATAAATGAAGGCAAAAAGCGCAAGAAATTACACTTTTATCTTTAAAAATGTGAGACCTTACAATCCAACAAGAAACAACAATCCATGTGGATAATTGAAATATTGTTGGACCAACAAAAACCAAGGTTAACGATCAATAAACCATCCTAACTTGAGTCAATCTTATCTAGTTGAAGTGTTTAAGTGCTCAAAGTATTTATGAAGACTATAGCAAAGATGACTTGAAATGAAGAACTAACCATAAACCAGGAGTCATTTACTATTGCACATCATCAGTTTAGCAACTAATTCGGACACGCTGCTAGAGCACATGAAAACAATACTAGGCTTGACAGCATATCATTCTGACATTTAAAGCATGACCAAGTTCCATTACACCATGGTATTAGAACTCTCTCGCCAACGAATGGATAGCACAACCCAGTGAAGGCCTACCAAAATAGCTGCTAGAGTACATTAAGCCAAATACCAAGCTGACCATAATTTGCAATATCCAAGCAAGACTAAGTTGACCAACTTTCTCACTTCGAAGCAATTACAAGGAGAGATTGTCCACAGCCTCTGCCAATTGACATCGCCTTCAAGTCCTTCATGACCATCGCCGACCAATACTTCTTTGAATTCCACTTCGTCATCTTCACCTGCCAATCATAAATCAAGCAAACTTCAGAAAATAAACTTGGAACAATTGAGTCAACTACCCATTAGGTCACAAAAGAACACTAGGAGCCGAACCTGAATAGCCAATGAAAAGCCAGTGATTTATCGAACTGAAGCTGAAATAGGAGCACAACGCACTGTGGTCCTTCACTGGTCTCCATAGCTAAAGCTCCATGAGCAGTTGAAAACGCAACATTAGTGCTTGAACAAATCGCAAGGATGCAAGCTGAAGAGGGCTTATGAAGGATAGAGCTCAAACCTAGAGGAACGCTCGAGCCAGTTGAAGAGTGAGAGGGTGAGGAAAGTCCACTTGAATCCTAGAGTAACAGGTGGGAGAGAAAATAAGGAAGATAGAGAGACTTGATGGCTGGAGTGGAGGCGAACATTTTCAGCTCTGCAAAGCTTCTATTAAATATAAGCAGGGCAACATGGTATGACAACATGCAAACAACCTTTTACCATTCCAAGTATGCATTGAGCTCCTAATCCTTCTATGCTTTTGATTTATTTTAGAAGTACCTTGCGAAAGCTCTCTCGGATATTTCAACATTTACATCAACCAGTGAAATAATAACTGAATCCTGCCAGTGAGTCAGATGACATCAATCCAGCAACTAACATCAACGAACTAGTAATAATACTCTTAAGCTTACAAATCTCTATTTGTCAAACTCAATATTCTTTCTAACCTCTTTGGATCCAATTAATGGGGCATCTAACATCATTAGCCATAGAAGCTTTGATCAAATTAACATAGTGAATTCAACTCGAGTTGCTTGCTTTTGTGGGGCATAGTATGATTCTTTTCCTTATCATTACGTGATATTCATGCCTTAGAATTAATTCAAGGCAGTTTTCAAATGGCATATAGGATACCGAAAAGTTTCCTCAGGAAACTTATGCAAATGCTTCCTGTCTTTTACTTTTCAGCAAGTAAATGAACTAACAAGAGCTTATGCACAATATAAGGAATTATTTTACAGTACAGCCGATTATGTCAAAGGACATTCTAGTAATGTCTTGCTTAGCTCAAAAGTTCAAGTATATGACAAATAGCTTTACAAACTCTACAAACATCAAGATGGATTCTCTGGGATAATCTATTATTAGCCTTGGAGTAGGTATATTCTGGATTCAAACCAAATGAACAAGGATCCATAGTCAATAAAGTGTGAATTGCAATTTTCTCGATCAATCCAAATAATTCACAATGCTTTTGCTTTTGCCTTGTTCGTTAGTTCACTCACAGCCACACCACTAGAAGAAGAGCTTGTTCTTGCATTTAGCATTTCTAAACCGATATGGTTACTTTAATCAACTAATGCAGACAGTTCTGTGAAATAAAATATGCGGAACTCAATGGTTGGACAGATTTTATCCCAAGTTAATAGTGTATGCATGCCAAGGGATGCCCTATCAACATGCTCCATTTGCACCGTAAATTCACTCTTAAGTGTAACTTAGAAGCATGCAGTCATGAGCTACATGGTAAGGGCAAAGCAAACTAAAACTTCAAATTAGGAGGACTGCCATATAGGGGTCCTTCATTTTGCATTTCTTGACCTACACAATGACCTTTAGCATGCTACCAGATACCTGTATACATCAGTTTTTATGCACTACCTCTAGCATTCCCAAAATCAATCAAACGTTGAAAATCTTTATCTTTCTGCATAGGATGAAGGATCTTACCCGAAAACTAATGACAAATGATGCGCTTAGAAAGCCTTTTCCATCTATTTCCCTTACTGGTATGATAAGCAAAATATTGTTGCCAAAGCACACAACAATTTCCATGAATATCTCCCCTCAATTCCTTGAATTCAAGTAAGGAGACAATGATGACACTGTCAGCTAGGAAATAATAATGACAAGATCATAAATCTTGAAAGATATTGGGAGCAGGAAATACAAATGAAAATTGGATAGTAGATGTCAAAAGAACAAAGGTAACTTACCTACTCTATGTACCTTTGATAATATATAGGGATTATTTCCATTATATTGACTCATCCGAGTCATCCGTATAGTCTGATTCGCTATAATATCGATAAATCTGAGTTCCGGATAATTATGGAATTGTTTTGAGTGACTTGCATTCGATGATATTCAGTTTCCGTAACTTCAACCTATCAAGGCCTTGAATTTCGACCAAGTTTGCACAATAGCTAGCTTGTAATATCTCCAAACTCTTGGATTCTGGAAGGGATAGCCTTTCCATTGAAGTGCACCTAGAGATATCTAGGCTTTCCAAATACTCCAACCCATCGAGGCCTTGAATTTCGACTAAGTTTGTGCAGTCTCTAGCTCGTAATATCTTCAAACTCTTGGATTTTGGAAGGGATATCCTTTCCATTGAAGTGCACTCAGAGATATTTAGGCGTTCCAAATTCTCCAATCCATCGAGACCTTGAATTTCGACTAAGTTTTCGCAAGCATTTAATTCCTTTAGCCTCCTAGATTTTGGAAGGGATAGACTTTCCATTGAAGTGCACCCATATATATGTAGGTATTCCAAATACTCCAACCCATTGAGCCCTTGAATTTCGACCAAGTTTGCACAACAGCTAGCTTGTAATATCTCAAAACTCTTGGATTCTGGAAGGGATAGCCTTTCCATTGAAGTGCACCTAGAGATATCTAGGCTTTCTAAATACTCCAACCCATCGAGGCCTTGAATTTCGACCAAGTTTGCGCAATCTCTAGCGTCTAATTCCTTTAGACTCTTGGATTTTGGAAGGGATATCCTTTCCACTGAAGTGCACCTAGAGATATCTAGGCTTTTCAAATATTCCAACCCATCGAGGCCTTGAATTTCAACCAAGTTTGCGCAGTTTATAGCTTGTAATATCTTCAGACTCTTGAATTTTGGAAGGGATAGCCTTTCCATTGAAGTGCACCCAAAGATAGTTAGGCTTTCCAAATTCTCCAACCCATTGAGGCCTTGAATTTCGACCAAGTTTGTGCAGTCTCTAGCTTGTAATATCTTCAGACTCTTGGATTTTGGAAGGGATAGCATTTCCGTTGAAGTGCACCCAGAGATAACTAGGCTTTCCAAATTCTCCAACCTATCTAGACCTTGAATTTCGGCTAAGTTTTTGCAAGCATTTAATTTCTTCAGCCTCCCGGATTTTGGAAGAGATAGCCTTTCCATTGAGGTGCACCCTTCAATATGTAGGCTTACCAAATACTTCAACCCATTGAGGCCTTGAATTTCGACCAAGTTTACGCAGTCTCTAACCTGTAATATCTTTAGACTCTTGGATTTTGGAAGGGATATCCTTTCTATTGAAGTGCACCCAGAGATATCTAGGCTTTTCAAATATTCCAACCCATCAAGGCCTTGAATTTCGACCAAGTTTGCGCAGTTTCTAGCTTGTAATATCTTCAGACTCTTGAATTTTGGTAGGGATAGCCTTTCCATTGAAGTGCACCCAGAGATATCTAGGCTTTCCAAATTCTCCAACCCATCGAGGCCTTGAATTTCGATCAAGTTTGCACAGTCTCTAGCTTGTAATATCTCCAGACTCTTGAATTTTGGAAGGGATAGCCTTTCCATTGAAGTGCACCCAGAGATATCTAGACTTTCCAAATTCTCTAACCCATCGAGACCTTGAATTTCGGCTAAATTTTTGCAAGCACTTAATTTCTTCAGCCTCCCAGATTTTGGAAGGTATAGCTTTTCAATTGAAGTCCACCCTTTGATATCTAGACTTTCCAAATACTCAGACCTATCAAGACCTTGAATTTCAGCTAAGTTTTTGCACTCTCGAGCATTTAAATTCTTCAGCCTCCCGGATTTTGGAAGGGCTAGCCTTTCCATTGAAGTGCACCAAAGGATATCTAGGCTTTCCAAATTCTCCAATCTATCAAGGTCTTGAATTTCGACTAATTTATTGCAATTTACAACATGCAATTTCTCCAAATATATCGATTTGTCAAGACCTTGAACTTCAAGTAGATTATGGCAACCTCTGACATCTAATGTCCGTAGGTGGATAGATTGTGAAACGTCCAGTGTTTTGATAGATCTACAGTCCTTGACCTCCAAGAGTTCCAACTTGAAGGGCGTGTTTAGGGATTGTGATGATTCCGATTCTTCAACGTTTGTTAATTGGGAGCATTCTGAACTCTTTAATTGCGCTGATTGAAGCTCCCGCTTGTAAAAATCCTTGTCATCCCAAACTCGTAGTTCCTTGAGATGGGCTAGGTGGGAAAACGAAGTCAATTTGCAACTTCCATAAGGGACGTGCAAATGTGTTAAGCCGAAAGGAAGGTCCGGTAGTGATTGGAGCCTTTCGCAGGAATTAAAATAAAGGCGTCGCAGAGAAGAAAGATTACACATCGTTTCTGCCAATATCCGTTTCAAATTGGGGCAAACTGAAGCACGTAACTCTCGGAGCTTTCTCAGACTCCCAATACTGTTGGGCAATTCTTCTATACTAGTATTATTAACCGTTAGAAACTCTAGATTCTTCAAAGACCCTATGCTATCTGGTAATGTAGAAAGGCCAGTATGATTCACATAAAGTTGCTGTAGCGCTTTTAATTTACCTATTTCTGCCGGAAGCTCCATGAGGCTGTAACACTCGCCCAAGTCCAAGCGAAGGAGGGCCTTCATGCCTCCAATAGAAGCATTGATTTGCTTCAGTCTCTCACACTTATAGAGGATGAGAACCTCTAACTTCTTGAAAGCTGAGAGGAAGTCCGCATCTTCGAAGGATTCACAATATGAAAGGTCTAGATATTTGAGCTTCTCTGCCATCTAGTAAAAAAGAATAATAATAATGATTGTGGAGGGGTGAGTCTAGAGTGACTACGATTCAAACGACAGCATGAAAGGGGAGGAAAAAAAAGACCTTAATTCTTACCTTGAAAAAACTCCATCCCTCCCATTTCTCATTTATCTTGCTTCCTTGCAATTCGAGTACAACTAATTCCTTTACATCAAAAGTGCTTACTTCAAAACTCGCGGGACATTTTCGCCATTGAAGCCATTTTAACCTCTTCATTAAGTCCTTAAAATTTCCACTGAGATGTACATTTATCATGTGAAGATATCTTAGCTTCGTCAAATTCTTAAATTGTTTTTCTGTGTAAATGTCACCATCTCCCTCATCCTTTTCTAGCGGAAATATTTCATTGAAGCCTTCTGCGCTACCTTCACTCAGATTAATTGCCTCAATCTTGTCCGTTCCCTATAAGCAAGAATCAATGTTCATTAGTACTATATCCAACTAAAGTCATCGAATATCATTTGTTCATAATGCTATTGATGTGTATTAATGTGTTCAAGAGACCAGCAATGTGAAGACATGATTTTCTTTTAATGCCAATAAACTACAATTATGATGTAATGGCTCATATAGAGTAAAAACTTTACAACCTGTAATCTTCTTCTTTTTGGAAATGTAGTTTCATTATCACACTAGTTAAGACATGCATGCAAAGCACGGAATATAATCAAATTGCAAAGTGCAAAATCAAAATTTTACTTGGTCAATTTTATATTTCTATTAAGGAGACTTTTTCTATTAAGCAATGCATGGGTGAAAGGATAGATAAAAGGGAGAAAAACCTCAGAAGCAACGAGTTGGCGAGCAAGACTTACCACAGATCGGTGTTATTAAGGAGACTTCTAGCACAATAAAATAAAATAAAATATATATATATATAATTAAAGAAGTTAGAAATAAAACTCCTTTAAAAAAAAATCAATGCACTCATAACACTTCAAAATGGAAATAACCGTTCTGACAACTCCAAAAATCAAAACGGAAGGGGGAAAATAAAGAGGCCACGAGATCCCGGCTTAACCGTTTTTGATGAAAGAAATTAATTTCTCGCCATCGATTCGGATAATTGAAATAACTCAAAAAGGCTTGTTTCAAGTAACTTTTATTCTACATCTTTTGTTTTTTCTCAAGAGCATGCACTTTGGCCAATTTTTTTTTTTTTTTTTGGGTGATATATCCGTAAAACTTGTTGACACGCCAAATTTTACATGATTTTTTTTAGCAGTTCTCTGGAATCTGAGTATTATTTGATCTTTTAACGGGAGAGCAAGATATTTACTTTTGATTTTTTATTAGTTGCGGCGAGCAATCTATCTCACCCTTTGCTGTACCTGTAGATTTTGTCTAAAGGTATTTTGGGAGTACCTATTAAGTAACCTGGCTGGGAAAAAAAAAAAAAACTCTATAGGAAGTGGTTTTTATTAAAAGTATTGATTGAACAAAATACAAGAACACGAAACACGTGAAAGTCATCTCGAAAGAGAAACAAAGATTTTCAGCGAAGAGGACCATTTATAACGTGAAAAAGTGATACGTGAAATATAAGATTTTACTGATTAATAAAGCAAACAAGAGATAATATGTATATATATTGCACTGTACTCTTAATTTCATATGGTAGGTAATATTTATATATGAGAGAAAAACCATAAAAAGAAATACTTTCTAAGAGAGAACAACCTCCCTGCTTTCTAATCACGTCAATTACACATTCCAGGGCAATAATAGCGAAGGATATCAGTCCACTAGAGCAAGCACTAAGTAGTGGACCAATATTACTCTTAGTCGTAGAACATGGACTAAATGAGAAAACGAAACGAAATGCTTACCTGATTTTCCTTTAGCACCTTTTGAGCTTCATCATAGTCCCATAACCTACTACGGCAACAAGGCTCTCGGTGGTCTTCTTCACGAACTATTTCCCTACCAAGATCTCTCAATTGGTCATGCATTATGAGCTTATTATCATCTCCAACTTTTATTAATGACATGAATATCAACACTTCAATTCCTTCCTCTGGGAAAAAGCCACAAGCGTCCCACATGTAGGATGTGATATTCTTGTTAGTGCCGATGAAAAAGCAAGCAATATCCAGAAATATTTGTTTTTGCTTATAGTCTAATGCTTCAATACTTATCCTTAGCTTCTCTTGCACTTTTGGAGGAGGCACTTCTTTTAACTTACCTACTGTACCTCTCCAAAACGGTAGCTTTCTTCCACACAATAATGAACCTAAAACCTCAAGTGATAAGGGAAGCCCTTTGGTGATGTATACGACTTCATGAGCGAGGTCCTCAAATTCCTTTAGAGGAGAGTCATTTCGAAATGCATGTTTGCTAAACAGAATCAAAGATTGATTGCCATCCAGTACCTCATGTTCATAGTTGTAGTCTACCTTAGCTTCTTCAAGAACCCCCTTGTTCCTGCTGGTAATAATGATCCTACTTCCCGAAGAAAACCAATCATGATTACCAGCCAAACACTTCACCTGATTGACATCATCCACATCATCAAGAAGAACGAGGACCTTTTTACGCTTAAACCTGGAGGAGATGAGCTCAATCCCTTCATCCTTAGTAACAACTTCAATTTTTTGCTTCAATATATCATAGATTAACCGATTCTGTAAATAATGTACACGATTACGCTTACACGATTCCCTTATATCATCAATGAAGCTATGATGCTCAAATTGATCAAAGAGTTTATTGTAGATGGCTTTAGCAAGCGTAGTCTTACCAATGCCTCCCATTCCATGGATGCCAACGAATAGGGTGTCATGAGATTTATTATGCACAAATTCCATAACCTTCTTCACATGAACATCAATTCCGATCAAATTCTCAGGATTGACCAACCCAAACTTTTTCTTCAATTCGTTCAACACTTTTTGGACAATCGATTTCACCAACTCTGCTTCAGACCTGTCAAATGTGACAAGAGTTCAAATATGTAGCAACAATAAGTTTATATTATTTATCTATAGAGAACATAATAAATCTGGGGATAGATTGAAAAACTTTAAATATCATTGTTGTCATACCTCTATATGTTATGATATATGCTAAGTCTAAAGTGTGGTTGCTCCAAATGGGGTGCCCATTTCACTGCTACTCTAGCAAGATTTATCAAGCTAGGAAAAACTGGAGGGTATCACTTATGAATCTTAAATATTGTATATATTATGGATTTGAACCAAATTTATTAAAGATATTATGGATGACATGGATGTGACTTTAAAAATTGTTTAGAGCATTTGAATAAGCAAAATCCTATAAGCCAGCCCAATATGAGAGTTAGCTATCAATCAATAAATAAGTCATAACATTTTATGCAAGTTGAATTCAGGTCTTGTGACACCAATCCGAAAAGTTGTTCAAATTGTGATATTGTGAACTACTTGAAAGCAATTGAAGGGATTTCTTCTTGTTTGCGCAATTCTACAAGCTTGCAAGTTTAAATTGTGTTTTGAATTTAGTATCATTCTAGATTGGTGCTCTTATCAGTTTTCATTGCCTCTAGGGTTGCACTTTATTTTCCTTTTGAGTATATATGTTCTATGATTTTAATGATCTAGTATTGAGTTTATAGGGAAGTAGAAGAATATTTTTTACCCAAAAAAGAACATTGCTTCAATATATGCAGATGCATGAGACAGAAATTACTTGTTGAAGATAGGAAATGCTTTGAAAATTATTTAAACGGACATATAATAAAAATAATCATTTTTTTACCATCATCTTATATAACCAATGAAACATTTCTTTTGTAAAATAATTTTAATAATAACTAATCAACGATATCAATGATTTAATAAATGTAACTTGGGAAGATAAAGAATTATGGCAAAGCTTGGACGCTACCATCTTATGAGCTTTAAATAAAAATCGCCAATGAGTTGTACTATTAATCTCAAATAAATTTATAATTAGAAAAGTTTGTAACGAAGATTAATGTAACGCACCCTATAATTAGATTGGTCAATATCATCAAAGCAATAATATTTATTCAAGTGAATGGGGTGTAAGAGTAAAAAATATTTTGATATAAGAGTAAAAATCTTATGATATAAAAGTAAATTCATTAAAGCAATAAAAATTTTTACCATCATCTTATACTATTACAAAATCTTTTGATATAAAAGTGAAAATTAGTTCAAAAAATCTTATTATTCAAGTGAATGGGATCATAAAAATAAAATTTATAATTAGATTGGTCAATATCGTTAAAGTAGAAAACTTAAAAAGAAAGAATAACTTAAAGAATTCATGCACCGTAGGATCTTTACTGCCAGCAAGTTTTTTTATATGTTAAAAAAGAATGTAAAATGAAGCAGGTGAGAATTAGAACAATCAACATACCAAAAAAAGAAAAAGAAAAGAGAATTAGAACAACCAGTAAACACCCACACACATTAAAAGAAATTAGAGAATGTTTTGGCGAGAAATTTTACCCTTGGGTTTCGTATCCTTTCAAGGTGCTGACTTCATCGAGTGCTTTCTTCCATTTCTCCAAAGTAGTCGCTAGGTCGAAAGAAGACCTCTTTTGACCAAAAAAATACAAAAAAGAAGACCTCTTACGCAAACGACTCACGCGCTTATGAAATGCCTCTCCAAACCTCCCAGTTTGATATCGCACTTCAGCTGGTTTCACATTGTAGAATATAGGCAACACTATCTGCCCCTTGTTATTCTTGCAATCCATTATTTGAACCAGTTCATCCAGGCACCAACTGCTTATACCATAAGTCATGGAGAGAATGGGGATTAGGATTTTACTATTTCTAATTGCTGCCAAAAGCTCTGGTCTAATGTTCTCGCCTTCACGGAGCTCGTCATTGTCTTTGAAAGCATAAATTCCGACATCAACAAGCCCTTTATAGAGGTGAGAAGTGAAGCCATGTCGAGTATCTGGGCCTCTAAAACTCAGGAATACCTCATAGCAGTTTCCAGTCAAAGAACTAGATACACCGTTGTTCGCTTTTGTCGGAGACGAACTGGATCCATCGGAATTAGCTTCCGTCGGTGCAGCCATCGAACCAGATGCACCAGTATCAACATCTTCTGCATTTCTATGCGCACTAGTTCTCTTCTTATTGAGAAAATAGAACGCGAGCACGAAGAGAAGGACCGGTGCCACGAGCACAGCGAAAGAATGCCCAAAAATGGGATGATGCATTTCGGCTTTGCTGTGAATTTGCCCTTGATTTTCACCTTCAAGTATGACGGAGAAAAAAGCTAGAATGCTTCTCAGGAAATAGGAAATGCATTCTTGTTGCCTATTCTCTTACGGTTTGATTTATATAATGGAGCTAGTTGGCAACCAGAATCGCACCAATAAGTCAAGCTTTGTCAACCGCGTGCTTAGAGTCGTTGCCATCACGCGGCTGAAATCTCATTGCACAAGAGAATCCAAAGATAACACGTATAGAACGGTGGATCAGTTGGGAAGACGGAAAGTGGAGAGAGAATTGGGACAAGAATGTGACATGGATTTGCGGGAGGAAAATGAAAAGTGGGGGGGAGAGAGGGAGAGAGGGAAAGGGAGATTTCGTCTGCTCCACTAATTTCCAAACGAGTGCTCAGTAACAAACAAAAACATGCAAAGCGTCAGGACAATGAAGAGGGCACGCTTGGTCCACTGCTTGCAACATTGAACTTTCCTCTTTCTTCTGTTAATTTATTTTCCATCAGCAAAGGTATTTTTTGTTAAATATATGTAAGCTCTTAATACCACTTAGGAATTTACCCCTCGTACTTTGAGCCTATTAAAATTGTACGGTCAAACTAACAAACATTAATTTAATAATAAAATGTACTATTAACAATAATTTATTCTAGAAAATTATGTAATCGACATAGTTGAGGATCATAAAAATTATTAACATGCATATATATATATTCAATACCTAAGCACAATGAAAATAATTTCTTTTTTGCTCTAGTTCTATCTTGCCTTTTTTCTTTTGCTTTTATTTTATTTTATTATATATATCTTTATTGGTTAGACAATTGGGCATGCATTGATAATTTAAACTTACCGAACTAGACATAAATTAATAATCCATTGACCGGGACCACTAAACATGCATTTATGGTCGTTGCCTTAGTGTAGTGGAAGTTTCAATGCACAGGAAAGATGAACTTTAAGGAAATTTAGATGCTACAAGTAAATTAATCTTTCGGTGAAATTGCAACTTTTTGCTCTCCATCATTTCCTCATGCGTGCTCCGATAATTCTCTCTCTCTTCATTTTTTTTTCACCTCCTCTGTTCTTCTTTTCTTTATTTTCTTTTCCCGACCACTTTCTCAGTTTTCTTTTTTTTTTTTTTAAAGCTTTCTCTCTTTTGCTGACCATAACCGTCTCTCTAAGGGCGCGTTTGGTAATGTTTCTGTTTAAAAATTGTTCCAGGGAACAGAAATAAAAAAAAAGTGTTTATGTTCCGGGAAACAATTTTTGACCAGAAAGATGCGTTTGGTAAACTTGTTCCGGGAATAAAAAATAAATAGAAACACGTTTGGTAAATTTATATTATTTTTTTGTTTCTTTTAATTTTTTAATATTTTTATTTTATTTTTCATTTTTTCCTTTCTTTTTTATTTTTTCTTCTTTCGGTTGGTCGCCGGCAGCCTCGCCCAGCCACGGCGAGACTCGGCCTCACCCGCGCCGGCGACGCATAGCCTCGCCTTGGCTGGGCGAGCTCAGGCTTGCCCAGATCCGGCGAGGCCGAGCCTCGCCATGGCTGAGCGAGCTCGAGCTCGCTCGGATCCGGCGAGGCTCGCCGGCGACACTCCAGTGAGGCTCGCCGGCCCTCGACGGCGTCGCCGGCCCTCGATGGCCGGTCGCCAGCCATGGCCGAGACCCGCGACCGGCCAAAAAAAAAGAAGAAGAAAAAAAAAAGAGAAGAGAGAGAAGAAGTGTTTCTTTAAAATCGTTTCTGGAACAAAAAATAATTTTTTTTTGTTTCACATTTTTGTTCTTTTTGTGTTCCGGGAATAAAAAATCTAATTTTGAACAAAAATGCAAACAAATGCGTTTCTATTTTTTTTTGTTTCCGGAAAAAAAAAAACAAAATTTCTATCAAGAATAAAAACACGGAGGCCCTAAATCTCCTTTTCTTCATCGTGAAGAAAAGCTCAATCCTTTCCTTTTTTGAGCTCTCTCGGGTAATGATTGCATGCGGAAAAATCACCCACCCAATGGGGCGAGAATCCTCTGCTTTTTTCAAGCCTAGATTTTCTTCTCTTCTTTGGCCATGAATTTCGGTCCCTCAATGCCAAGATTGTCTTCTTTTGTCTTTTTAGACAAAAAAAAAAAAAATTGTTAAGGCTAGAATTAAGACCGAACCTAAAATTTGAGGGTTTTTAGAGAATTAGGATCGTATAAATAGAGGGAAGAGAAATTCCAGAGCTTCACTTGTTTTAACCATCTAGGAGGCAGATTTGTTATTAGATAGCATATAATTTTCTTTTTGAGCCCTCGCCCGCTGGCTGATACCCATCTGTCCTTGCTTAACTTGACGCTTACCCTCTTCTTTATCAAGTTTTTGTCTATTTCTTATTTTGAATGAGTGGCATGCTCCCCACTCTTTTCCCTACTTTATTGATTTCACGATTTCTTAATCAACCCAAAGTGAAATTAATAAATCACAATTTTCAATTTTTTCCGGCTCATGGTTTTTCTTGGTTTAGTTTAGGGATTGCTGTACTGTTTTGCCTTTCTTCTTGTCTTGGTCAAAAAGTGGGTTTTTTTTTTTTTAAAAAAAAAGAGAGATATAAAGGGATAAGGGAGAGGACGCAACGGGAGAGAAAGGAAAAGAAACGGAAAAGAAGAGGAAGAAACGGACAGAAGAGGGGAAAAAACAAGAGAAAGAGGGCTTTGCACAAACGTGAGACCTCAACAAGTCAGATTTTTTTTGATTTGTAATGCCAAATCTTTTGTTCATCTAATCGGAGTTTTTTTTAGAATTATATTTGACTTACAAAATCCAATTTTGAAGTTTTTAAACTCTGGAAGTAAGTACATTTTGAAGCTGTGAGATTTGACGAAAGATGATTAGAAGTAACTTTTCGTTAGAGCAAAATTTTCGAGTTTTGCATACGAAATTTTGAAAAATCACATCTGTGAGCAATTTGTTGATGCGTGAGTCATTTGTTGGAGAGCGAGTTTTCCCCGAAGGGGTGGTCCGTGAGAATAATCTATCACCGTGGACAATAACTTTTGCAAGGTCTCCAATGCTAATCATCCTTGCGTCCTCTTATCTTCAAAGATAAAATAATTTATCTTACTTTGGTTCTAACTAAAGTTGCACAACTTCAAAGCAGTGCTGAACTTGGATTTCGTTTTTGGCTTTGAAATTAAAATGATGACGAAATTTAATCGTGAGGAGTAAAATTCTTTGAAATTAAAGTGTAAAAGGAAAAGCGAACTTGGAGAAAACGTGGGTATCACGAAAGTAGATTAAACGAACTTTTGCTCTGTCCTTCCGTGACGCGCGCCTTGACAACTCTCTCTCTCTCTCTCTCTCTTCATTTTTTCTTTGCACCTCCACTGCTCTTCCTTTTCTTTCTTTTCTTTTGCCGACCACTTTCTCAAATTTCTTTATAAAAGCTTTATCTCTTTTGCCGACCACAACCCTCTCTCTCTATCTCCTTTTCTTGGCCATGCAGAAAAACTCGTTCCTTTTCTTTTTCAATCTCTCCTTGGCAATCATTACGTGCTGAAATATCGCCCACCCCACTTGGGCGAGAATGCTTTGCCTTTTTTTAAGCTAAGATTTTCTCGACTTCTTTGACCGTGAATTCCGGTCTTTGAATGCCAAAATTACCCCCCTTGTCAAGATGCAAATTGCTCTCTAGGGACCTTGTCCTTAAGGTTCTTCTCGTTATAATTTGGAAAGTTTTTTAGACGAAAAAATTGATGATTGATATAACATTAAGTTTAAAGTTGAGAATTTTTTGAAAAAAAAATTGAGATAAAATTAAGATTGAGCCTAAAATTTGAGGGTTTTCAAGGAATTAGGATTATATAAAAAAAGGAAAGAGAAAGTCGAGGACTTCACCATCATCCGGAGGGGCATATATATAATTAGATAGCATATGAAAAAAAAAAAAAATTTACCCCGACTCACGATGGCTAGGTCCCGCAAGTCCTTCCTTAACTTGAGGCTATCGCTCTTTTCTACCAAGTTTTTATCCATTTCTTATTGCAAAGGAGTGGCCAAGCCCACTACTCTCCTCTCTATTTAATTATGAAGTTACCAATTAATCATTTAATCAAATTTATTGATGTCACGATTTCTTAATCAACCCAAAGCCAAATTCATAAATTTTTTCCAATTTTTTTTCTCAGTTTAGTTTAGTGGTTGTAATCTACCTTCGACACCTATAATTTGTAATGCATGTTAATTCAAATATCTATATTATTAAATGGAACTAATACGTGCAGTATTAGTTCAATATTTTAAATAATGCTTTAAAATAATGCATGCGGTTCCTCTTAAATAATGAGGGATAGCTATGTTAATGAAAATGTAAATAGGTTTTAATTACCACCAATAATACACCTAGGCATATTACTCTCATCCAACATTTTATATAGATCTATTTGTAGGTGACTATCTTTATAAATATGTTAAATATATTTTACTGATCACTCAAAATATATCTAAGCATATTAACATTGTTATTCAACTTGGTTGGTGCAAGATGTGAAGCAATTTGTATGTTCAATAGAAGAAGCTGTATTTTGATATCCACTTGTGACAATGCAAGTTAAAGGAATTATCAGTGCTATTTATAAACCAATAATCCAAACTAAATTGTCGATAATTGAAATTGTGAAGTGTTAAGAAAAAAAAAAACAAAAGAGTGCTCGTGGCACGAGCACTCCTTTTTATAGTATCGATTTACAATACTTTACTAGTGCTAAATTATCACATTAGTTTTCTTCTTATTGAGACAATTGAACGCAAGCACGGAGAGAAGGATTGATGCCACAAGCACAGTAAGAGAACGCCCAAAAATGGGACGATGCATTTCGGCTTTGCTCTGGCTCTGTCCTTGATTTTCCCCTTCAAGTCCGACGGTAAAAAAAGAAAGAATGCGTCTCAAGAAATAGAAAATGCCTTCCTGTTGTCCATTTTCTTGTGGCTTGATTCATGCAATGGAACCAGTTGGCAATCAGAACTCGCACCAATAGGTCAAGCTTTGTCAACCACGTGCTTAGAGTCGTTGCCTTCAGGCTGCTGAAGAGAATCCATAGATGATACGCGTAGAACGGTGGATTTGTTTGGAAGAGGTAAAGTGGATAGAGACTTGGGACAAGACTTGACATGGATTTGAGAGAGAAAATGAAAAGTGGATGAGAGAGAGACAGAGAGATTCGTCCATTCCGATAATTTCCAGACAAGTGCTCACCAACCGATAAAAACACGCAAAGCATCAGGACAATGAAGGGGGCACACTTAGTCAATCAACTGCTTGCACCGTTGAACTTTCCTCTTTCTTTGTTGATTTATTTTCCATCAGAAAGAGTATTTTTTTGTTAAATATATTTAAGCTCCTATTCTCACTTAGGAATTTAACACTCTTGCTTTAAGCCCGTTAAATATTGTACAGTCAAATCGATAAGCTTCATTTTAATACTAAAATGTTGTATTAACAATAATTTATTTTGAAAAGTTATGTTATCGACGCATGTATCAACCTGATGAGAAAAATTTATTTTTTGCTTAGGTCCTATCTTAATTTCCTCTTCAAATCTTGTAAATAAATCAAAATACCATTTTACTTTTACTTTTACTTTATTATATATTTGTTGGTTTGATTCATCTAATCAAATCAATTGACACGCGCCTATAATTTAAACTAGCCGAACTAGATATAAATTAGTTATTCATTGGCCCATTGGCCGGAACCACTAAAAGGGCATTTATGTGGAAGTTTTAATGCAAAGGAAAAGTGAACTTTAAGAAAATGTAGATACTATAAAAGTAGATTAACAATCTTTTGGTGAAATTGCACCTTTTTACTCTTTGTCCATTCTCCACGCGTGCCCCCGAAAATTCTGTCTCTCTCTCTTCATTTTTTTTTCTTTTCACCTCCTACGTTCTTTTTTCTTTCCTTTCTTTTGCGGACCAATTTCTCAGGTTTTTTTTTTTTTAATGAAAGTTTTTCTCTCTTTTGCCAACCATAAGCCTCTCTCTGTATCTCATTTCCTTGACCGTGAAGAAAGCCTCCGTCCTCCTACTTTTTCGAGCTCTGTTGGCAATTATTGCATGCTGAAAACTCGCCCACCCCACTTGGCCGAGAATCCTCTACTTTTTCTATGCCCAAATTTTCCAGTCCTCTTTGGCCGTTAATTCCGGTCCTGAATGTTGAGATGTCCCATTGTCAAGATGGAAATTACTCTCTCTTGACTATGTCCTCTCGTTATTCGAGATTCATTTGGAACTGGACATAAAGTTGGGAAATTTTTTTAAAACAAAAATTTGATGTAGCAAGGGGTTTAAAATTGAGAGTTTTTTGAGAAAAAGGTTCAAGATAAAATTAAAATGGATTTAAAATTTGCGCATCTTTAGATAACTAGGACTATAGAAAAAAAGGGGGGAGCGAAAGTCGAGGGGCTTTATGGGGTTTTAGAATCCATGGGCAGATTTGTAATTAGATAGCTTGTAATAATTTTCCTTCCTCCCTCCTGTTGATAGCTGGGTCCCACCGGTTGTTGCCTTTTGTCCATTTCTTATTTCAAACAAGTCGCCGGGCCCACTACTCTTCTTCCTAGTTAATTGTGAAGTTACCGATTAATTATTTAATCAAATTTATCGATTTCCTGATTTTTTGATTAACCCAAAGACAAATAGACAATGTTACCAAAAAAAAAAAGACAAATCAGATCACCCCATGTGGTGGTTGTGTTGGCTTGGGCTTTCATCCCCCTCACGAAGGGGATGGGTTCAAATCCCAGCGTGGTTGCAAGTGGTTTTAAGTATAACGCAGTAGTGGTGAGTCCTACGCATGCATCATCGGGGGGTTTACGCACTAGGCATCATCGGGGGGTTTACGACGCGGTTATCGACTACAAGCTAGTTCCTCCTGTCCCAAAAAAAAAAAAAGACAAATCAGAATTTTCAATTTTTTTTCCGGCCAATGCTTTTGCGTGGTTTCGCTTAGCGATTGAAATTGTCCTTAAACACCTACAAATTGTCGTATAAATATTTATATCGTTGAATGGAGTTGAAACGTTCAGCCCTAGTTCATTTTAGATTAAACATAACTTTATACAATACTTAAACATAAATGCATGTAGTTCCTCTTGAATAACAAGGGGTAGCTATGTTAATAAAAATGTTAAATAGGTTTTACTTGCCATCCAAAAGCATATTATTCTTATTTAACAATAATCTATTACTCTTAGGTAACGAGGTGTGGCTATCTTTTATAAATGTGTTAAATAGGTTTTATTTGCCACTCAAAATATATCTAAGAATGTTAATATTGTTATTCAACTTGATTGGTGCAAGATGTGAAGCAATTTGTATGTTTAATAGTGAGTCCATACATTTAGATACCATTTAATTTTTTTTTTTTTTAATGTAGTTACTCGATAAAACAAAGCTCTTCAGACATTTAAATCTGCTCCACTTAAAAGATTTGCATCAAGAATAGAGTGAAATGCAAAAAAGAAAATGCATTAATTACTTCATTTTACAATAAAAAGAAGCTTATTCTAATATCCGGTAGTAACAATGCAAGCTAAAAGGATTATCACTGCTATTTATATGCCAATAATCCAAACTAAAAGGTCACTACTTGAAATTGTGGCGTGTGAAAGGAAAAAAAAAAAGAGTGTTCGTGCATTTCACGATCAGTGCTTTTTATAGTATTAATTTACAATACTTTATAAGTGCTAAATTATCTCTTTAAATTCAAGAGCTTAACTACCAACTCTAGCTCATCTTTATCTCCACTAAACATTGCTTCGAAGAATTAGAGAGCTCTATAGATTAATCTTGACCATTTTTAATAAAATAAGCATCTTTGATACCAGTCTAGACATGCGAGGAGCTCTTGGATTTCAAGTTATTGATTTCATGTAGTCAAATTTATTTATTTATTTCATAATTTCTTAATTAACACAAAGCCTTTTGTTTTGTCGTGAACCCAAAGCCAAATAGATAAATTCAAATTTACAAATTTTCTCGACAAATGTTTTTGCTTGGTTTAGTTTAGCGATTGCTCTAATATTTTCCATTCTTCTTGACTTGGTAAAAAAACTAGGCTTTAAAAAGTAAAAATAAAAAGAAGTGATAAAGAGGGAAAAGGGAGAGTACGCACCACGCACCACAATAGAAACGAAAGGAAAGGAAAAAGGAAAATGAGAAATATAAAGGGAAAAAGGAGGGCACGCACCACGACAAAAACGGAAAAGAAAGGGAAAAGACGAGGAAGAAACGAAAAGGAAAGAAAAGAGGGCTTGGCGTACACATCACGGGACCAGCCAAGATAGATTTATTTTTATTAGCAATACCTTGTAAAGATTTAAGCCATTTTTTTATCTAATCGGAGTGATTTTTGGAATAGAGCACAAATTCAAAAATTATGTGAAATTTGAATTGTGAAATTCGATTTTAGAGTTGTTAGGCTGTGGAAGCGAGGGTTGTGGAGTTGTAAGGTTAGATGGGAGCTAATTTGATGTAAGATTTTTATTGGAGTTAAATTTTAGAGTTTTACATGCAAGTTGCATTGCATAGGAGTTAGCATATCGGAGCAAGTGAAATCAGGAACCATCCGAATCGGACCAATCAATTTGGTTTGGTTCCTAGTTCCATAAAAATGGAACTGATGATTTTTTATCCGGTTTACGATTCTAAAGGAAACTAGACCTAACTAACTCTTTTTCACAAAATATATATATATATATATATATATATATATATATATATATATATATTTGTTCAACTCTAAAATAGTAACAAACTAGTATTTTTTTTTTGAATTTTTGAATTTTTTTTTGTGGACTAGTTCTATTGGATAGGACTGATCAATTGATTCGGTTCCCAATCCTAAGACGGTTCGGTTTGATCCTCAGTTTTAGATGGAATTGGGTATTAGATTAGGAACTGATTACTCCAACGTTGCGGTTAACTTCGAAGTAATTCGTTGACGCGTGAAAGTCATTTTGTTGAAAACTAAGTTCGGAGAGGATGACCCAGGAAAATAATCCGTAACTATCAATTGTGAATTTTGCAAAGTCTCGAACTTTGCACGCACTTTCCTTTAAAGATAAAATGGTTTTTCTTACTTTGATTCTAACTTTGAACAAAAAGTCGTTCAACTTCAAAATAGTGCTGAACTTGATTTCGTTTTGGGTTTGAACTGAAATGATGAAGAAATTTAACTGTGAGGACTAAAATTCTGGGAAATTAGAGTGCAAAAGGAAAATTGAACTCGCAGGAAACGTACACGCTACGAAAGTAGAGGAAACAAACTTTCGGCGAAATTGCAACCTTTTGCTTTCTGTCCTTTCCTCACGCGTGAACCGACAATTCTCTCTCTCTCTCTCTCTCTCTCTCTCTCTCTCTCTCTCTTCATTTTTTCTTTTCACCACCGTTGTTCTTTTTTTTCTTTCTTTTCTTTTGCGGACCCTTTTCTCAGTTTTTCTTTATAAAAGCTTTCTCTTTTTTGCCGGCCATAACTCTCTCTTTTTTTTTTCTCTCTTTCTTGGCAATTATTGCATGTTGAAAAGTCGCCCACCCCACTTGGGTGAGAATCCTGACCGACACTCCGATCGAAAAAAAAGATTTTCTTGACTTCTTTGGCCATGAATTCCGACATCTGAATCATTACCAAAAAAAAAAATCCCGACATCTGAATGGTGAGATTGCCCATTGACAAGATGGAAATTACTCTCTCTTGACTATATATAAATTTGAGAAAAAAATTTCGAAGAGAAAACTTTTTAGACAAGAAAATTGTTGGTTTAAAGTGGAGGGTTTTCCGAAAAAAAAAAAAGTCGGATAAAGTTAAGCTTGAACCTAAAATTTGAAAGCTTGGAATTAGGACAGTATAAATAGAGGAAAGAGAAAGTTGAGGAGCTTCGCTTGTTTTTATCATCCGGAGGCATGCTTGTAATTAGATAGCATATGATAATTTCATTTCTAGCCCCACTCCCAGTGGTTGGGCCTCATGAGTCCTTTAACTTCAGGCTACGGCTGTTTTTCACAAAGTTTTTGTCAATTTCTTAATGCGAAAGAGTAGCTAGGCCCACCACTTTCTCTCTACTTAATTATGAAGTTACCAAATGATCATTTAATCAAATTTATTGATGTCGCAATTTCTTAATTTACCCAAAGCCAAATTAATAAATTAAAATTTTCAATTTTTTCCAAATTCTTTTTGCTTGGTTTAGTTTAGTGGTTGCAATCTTCCTTCAACACCTATAATTTGTAATACTTGTTAATTCAAATATTTATATTATTAAATGGAACTAATACGTGCAATTTTAGTTCATTTAGATTAAATTATATTATTTATGAATGTATGTCTTCAATAATGAGGGATAGCAATGTTAATGAAAATGTAATATGGGTTTTACCACTCAAAATACACATAGGCATATCATTCTCATCCAACAGTATATAGATCTATTCCTATTAAATAAGGAGATGTAGCTATTCTTATAAACATGTTAAATAGGTTTTACTTACCACTCAAATTATATTTAATCTTATTAATAGTGCCATTCAACATGATTAGTGCAAGATGTGAACAATTTGTATGTTCAATAGTGAATCCATCCATTTAGATACTATTTAATGCATTTTTTTATTTAGTTAATAAAACAAGGGCTTCACACATTGAATTGACTCCCGTCAAAAGCTTTGTATGAACAATTGAGTAAAATGTTGAAAATCCAATGCATTTATTACTTCATTTTACGATAGAAAGAAGCTTTATTTGGATATCCACAAGTAACAATGCAAGCAAGAATTATCAATGCTATTTATACACCAACAA